>CM059198.1:44403892-44792123 GCA_030323885.1 Branchipolynoe longqiensis
GTGCCCTGCAGTATGAATTGAAAAGCGAGCGCTCAGCTCATTCAGCCATCCTATCTAAACCTCTAAGACCCTTAATCCATGCATTGTCTGATGATACACAGGGGAACGTAGGCCTATATAACCAGGGTTTGCATGTGTCACCGAAAGTTTGGAATGTTTTTGGATTTCGATTGAATGTTCTTGAACTTAGCTGGATATTCTTGAATGTTCTAGAATCTGGTGGCCAATTTTTCGTATGAACACTGATATTTGAGATGAATTTGATTAATGACAAATTCCTGTTAGTTATTTGTTATGGCATTGTTTTCCCAATGTTACATACCTTTGAGTAGATTGTATAAAATGCTGGTGCCCCCATCATAGAAATGCAGAATGCCAGGCTAAGAAACACGAGTATACATTTTGTAAGCCATTGGTTTGACTCGACCGTGGTTCAAATGTACAAGCTTGCACAAGGAAAGCTAGCCCGCAGTCTTTACTGATTCAGCCACCCCATCCGGTCTGGTTTAGAGTTGATCATTTTAACAATAATCTATGTTGGCTGTGACCATTTCTTCATGGAGTCAGTGTATATATAGATCAGAATGTGTATTCATAGTGTGCCGTATGACCGCAATGCAAGCACAAAAGCTCCACAGTGTATTCTCTACATTAAACTTCCTGCTGGCTTCCCATGCGAAAGGTCCTGGGTTCGAAAACCTGACCGAGTCAAACTGATAACTTACTAAATTTATACTTGTCGCTATCTAACATGGTGCTCGGCATTAGTTAGGATAGAGCAAAGACTGGTTTGCACAGTGTCATGATAATGTGACTGAGTGCCATATCGGGTCATGGTGCTGGCGGCCTGATCTCCCAGTGGGGCAGCACTTGTAATAAAATCGCCATAAGTGTGCACTGTCACATATTGGTACCCATTCTGGTATGACCTTAGATGTTGATAGGACGTGAAGACCCAACAAACAGACTACATAAAACTCAGTACCGATCTATCAGAATTGAGCATTTCCTCTACACTGACCCCATTAAGTAAGACCTGATCACTAGTCCTAGAGTGTTAGTAGTACATGGAAACCGAGGTTTGTTGCAGACTACTGACTTAGTGAAATCACAAGCAGTAATCAGGTTGGAGAGCTTACCTCGTTTGGGCTACGGGGGTTATTGGATGCCCGATTCAATTACCACGGTAGAATTTGATATAAGATTAGGTAGTGAAATGACATATATGCCTGTGGCACAGTAAGTTTAGGCTAGTTTTACAATTGGAACATATCACAGGAAAGGAACAAATTATATTCAGATCCCTGATTAGTGTCAGGATATTTAGTTTGGGAACTAATTTGTAAAACAACATTAAAATATTAGTGCTTAAGCATAAGTTAATGGTTATGGACCAGGTTCCCGGTGTTAGTTGCTGTGTTGCTATAACCAAACAACCACATCACAATAGGGGTACATTCAGTCAGCCATGGGTGTATATGTAGGCCAGTGGCAAACCCTGTGTGGCTGCCCCCAAACCCACACCCACACACACTGACACTTTAGTCCCCTTCATATTCAGTGGCCAGCTTACTGGGAGTTGGGGGTTAGTTCAGAGAGGGAGAACAGTGAAAATGCGAGATTAGGTTTACTAGCTGTATTAGTACCTATATTTTTTTATCAATTATTATTGTCATTATTATTATTATTGTCATTATTAGTATTGCCATTATTATTATTGACATTATTATTGCCGTGCTCGCCCTGCACCCCCCCCCCCCCCAAGGCCCCGCCTCTTCGGCCAGGTGGAATGCGCCTGCCCCTCTCCCGTGCGTCGCCGCTGTGACACTGGGCCTGATATACCAAATCCAATCCACCCTCACACCTATTCTAAGTGGCATAAGCTATGACACCTTCACACTCAGTGGGCTCAGCTGTCAGTAGAGGTGTAATTAGGACATGCGGTACTCATGCCGAAATAGTGAACACACTGAATGGTCTGGCAAGCATCTGATTTCCATATTTAAACTTTCTCTATCTACCCGAATCGACTTTACCCGACCCAACTTTACCCGACGTAGAGTCAGGTCGGGTATGGTAGAGTCGGGTAAAGTAGAGTCGGGGAAAGTAGAGTCAGGTAAAGTAGAAACGGGTAAAGTAGAGTCGGGCAAAGTACAGTCAGGTAAAGTACAGTCGGGTAAAGTAGTTGGGTAAAGTCGAGTATGGTAAAGTCAAATCGGGTAAAGTCGAGTAAAGTAAAGTCTAGTCGCGTAAAGTCAGGTCGGGTAAAGTCATGTCGGCTAAAGTCAGGTCTGGTAAAGTCAGGTCGGGTAAAGTCAGGTCGGGTAAAGTCGAGTCGGGTAAAGTCAGGTGGGGTGAAGTCTGGTCGGGTAAAGTCAGGTCGGTCAAGTTAAGTGGGGTCAAGTCAAGTCACGTAAAGTCAGGTCGGGTAAAATGCATGTTTATGTGTGCCTACATCTGCACATATATGTATATATGTATGCCAATGATAATGCAAATAATGCGGTAATAATAACGATAATAATAACGCCAATTATAATGAAAATAATTATAATAATACTGACACTATAATGTCAATAATGACAATAACAATAATAATAATGACAATAATTTCATTGACATTAATAAGAATGATATAAATAAATATAATTATAATGACAATAATTATAATGATAATAATAATAGTGACAATAATAATAATTGATAAAAAAATATAGGTACTAATACAGCTAATAAACCTAATCTGGCATGTTCTCTGTTCTCCCTTTCTGAACTAACCCCAACCCCCAGTAAGTTGGCCACTGCATTTGAAGGGGGGTGTGTGTGGGTTGGTGTGTGGGTGTGGGTTTGGGGGCAGTCACACATTAATAGGAATGATATAAATAAATATAATTATAATGACAATAATTATAATGATAATAAAAACAGTGACAATAATAATAATTGATAAAAATATAGGTACCAATACAGCTACTAAACCTAATCCGGCATGTTCACTGTTCTCCCTTTCTGAACTAACCCCCCCCCCCCCCCCCCCCCAGTAAGTTGGCCACTGCATTTGAAGGGGTGTGTGTGGGTGTGGGTGTGGGGGGCAGTCACACAGGGTTTGCCACTGGCCAGCATATACACCCATGGCTGACTGAATGTACCCCTATTGTGATGTGTTTGTTTGGTTTTACCAACACAGTAACTAACACAGAGAATCTGGTCCATTATCATTAACTTATGCTTAAGCACTAATATTTAAACGTTGTTTTACAAATTACTTCCCAAACTAAGTATCCTGACACTAATCAGGGATCTGAATATAATTTGTTCCTTTCCTGTGATATGTTCCAATTGTAAAACTAGCCCAAACTCAGTGTTCCACGGTCATTTATGTCATTTCACTAAATTATTCTATATCAAATTCACCCTTGGAAATTGAAACAGACTTAAAATGACCAGAGTAACCCGAAAGAGGTAAGCTCTCCAGCCTGGTAATGGACATTTAATATTGATGCATAGTTAAATATATTATGTTATTATTATTTGTACACGTATACATAGGTCAGCGCAATGTGACTTTGACATCCTGATCACCATGCATTTTAGATCATCTAAATTGGTTTCCACTATACATGAATGATGCTGCTCTTACTCTCCAACACACATATATAGCTATACAAATAAATCTCTCGTGAAAAACTGATTATTTTAATAATAATTGAAATCGGAAAAAACTGTAAGCATTGATTTACATATTCTATTATTTTAATAGCTACATCAAATACCTTTTAATTGTTATATCCAAATCTTTCACCGGACGCGGTGGCGGAATCTGTAGAAGGTTGGTAGTTTGAAACCTGGCCGAGTCAAACTAATGACTTACAAAATTGATACTTGTCACTACCTAGCCTGGTGCTTGGCATTACTAGGATAGGGCCAGGACTGGTTAGCTCAGTATCAGGATAGTGTGACCACGTGTGAAATCGAGTCATAGTGCCGGTGGCCTGATCTCTCAGTCGGGCAGCACTTATGAAGCCGCAATGAGTGTGCACTGTTACAAGTTGGTACCCATCATGATATGATTTATGTAAAAACCCCAACAAACACACAATGTAACGCTGTCTCTGTGATGTATGTAGTCACGTGTGGAGTGTGTTTCTACCCGCTACAGCTGGGGCTCCGGGGCGAACCCATGGGGACCTGAGAAAGAGGACCAGTTCAATAAGCCGACGCACTACGATGGCATGTTGGAGATCGTCGGGGTGACAGGCGTTGTACATATGGGGCAGATTCAGAGTGGACTCCGATCGGCCATACGTATAGCTCAGGGCGGACATGTGAGTAGCTCTTCACACTCTGAGGCCTCATCCCGGCTCATGACCCACTTCCGGTTCCCTTTTACTGCATCAATTCTCATTATCATTCGCCGTTCGGCATCATAATTCCACTAGCGTAATCCGTAAGCGTTAAGAGTGCTAACCTTAAATTTCGTCCGGTTGGTCCTATAGACCACTGAGAAACAAACTCCAAATAGTTCTGATGTCTATCACAGCTGAACGCTGACAAATTCTCTTCAATGACATTTTTGCTTAGTTTTTCATTTTATGCAACCGAATAAGTGTGTGTGTTTGGGGGGCGAGTAGAGTGATGAGGTCTGTAATGTATGACTGACATCATGGGTGGGATTCCCTCATCACCTGACTTGGTGGGGTTCTCCAGAGAAAGGAGAACCCATCTGAACCAAGATGGTGGCCCCCCAAAAGCTCTCGATTCCACATTTCATGTATATTAATCTGCATGACTTCATCAATTATTCACCCCAAAAGTAGCTGGCTATGATAACTAAGCTTTTGAACTAAATATTTAGCACTTAAAGGGGCTGTCACATTACGGCGTATGGCGGGAGCGTATTGAAAACCTACGTACGCCATCGGGTGCCACTTTCGGGTGTGTTTGAGCGTATGTGTAGCGTATGCGTAGCGTATGCGTAGCGTATGCGTAGCGTATGCGTAGCGTATGGGAGCGTATGGGAGCGTGCCAGGACATTTTTTGACATTTTGGGCCATACGCCCACATAGGTCGTGTTTTTTTGAGTATGCACAAAAAAAAAAGGACGGACGAATTTATGAAAGCGTATGGCGGCGTATGCATCATAAGCTTCACATACGCCGGCGTGTTGCGGCACTGGCGGCGTATGCGTAGCGTATGCGTAGCGTATGAGTAGCGTATGCGTAGCGTATGCGGCGTATGGCGACGTATATGACGTAAGCCGCTACGCCGCCATACGCTTCCGCCATACGCCGTAATGTGACAGCCCCTTTAGATTGCAAATTCTGAAACCTTTTCTATAGGGTTGTCTAGCAGCCATGTCAGTGCTGCTGGACTAACTACAACACAACAGGAGCAACCAATCTCAGCACTCTCCCTCCACATTCGGTTGCATAAACTGAAAAACTAAGTAAGGGTGTGCTTGAAGAGCTGTAGCTCCAATCTCGTTGTGAGTTATACCTGATCCAGTTAACCTTTAAAAGTACATTGAAGTGCTTAGGCATGGGCAGCCTGAACTACTAGGTCTGCGTCTCAGATGGCAACCCCCAACCCCCTGGCTTGAACCACTCAGGTGGGAGCACGAGATCCACTATCATCCGCCATTTGCTTCCAGATTTTACCCAATCTGAATTTTACAAAAAGGTAGGCTATTATTGTATGGCCAGTCATATTCAGAGTCAGCGTTCTCAACCAATCATACTTGTGTTGTGTTTTTGTATGCCTAGATCCAAGTAATATGGTTTGTTTGACAGCTGAGGATCCATCTGCTAACTGAGTTGCCAGTACAAGTTGACGGCGAGCCGTGGCTACAGCCTGCAGGTCAGGTGGTCGTGCTACGCTCTGCACTCAAGGTATGCCTGCAGGCGATGCCATTTTTTTTTACTAACTTAACGTTTCAAGTAGGGTATGCATGCGTCGCTGAAAGTCTTGAATTTAGATTTTTAGTTTGAGTACCCTCAAATGTTCTTCAATTTATGTGTATATTCTTGGTTGTTCTTGAATCTCGCGACCAACATTTTTTTATGAACCCGGATTATATAATGTCACATAATATTTCAGATGAATTTGTTTTTGACAAATTCCTGTCAGTTAGTTTTGTGGAATTGTTTCCCCAGCATTACGTGCACTAAGTAGATTGCCTGACATTTTGGTATCAAGCCTTGAGACTTGCATTTGTGTTGGAACATTCATTGGACAACCCTAAGCCACACCCTATTGTTTAAAGTGGCAACCCAATGATCTCACTTAACCCAAGCTTACATTCCCTCCTGCTCTCGGTAATGTCTACACCCTCCCCCCCATGTTATGCAACCTTCCATACACAGGCTCAATGTCTCTCCGCTCCTCCTTCCCAAGCCTGCTTGACTACTCACTCCTCTACTTATTTTCACACTCAACTCAGAGGCTCTCACAGCTTCCTGGTCACCAGTGCTCCTCGCTCCTGTCTCCTGGACATTCCCATGTCCCTCCTTTCTCCTCCTGACGGCAGGCTTTCCGCTCACCACCGATGCTACCAAACCACTTCAAACTTTCTACGCACCCCCATTTCTAGCGGTTAGCTTGTTGATCAGTCAGACACTCCTCGAGGCGTTACCCTTTGTTTCATTTGTCGCTGTAATAAAACTATTCACCTCCACTCCCATTTCGCTGGTCCTCACTTTGCGAAACATTTATTCCAACACATATACATGAACTAACCGCTGTTTTGCAATTCGGACAAAACACTGATCAACAAATAAATGTTTGCCTTCTTTTCAGGCAACAATGCTCAAGAAGACCAAAAACAAAATCAAGCGCCGCAACACAGAGCCGAGCATATATTTCCCTAATGATCCCCAGTTGCAGTCACACTCTCCCAGCGCTGACGGTGATAGTGGACCCTTATAATGACCTGTAGCGGTGAGTAAATGTGCCTTTGCATTTTCCCTATATATTATTACTGGCAGAAGAGTTATAATAGGATTAACCCGAGCAGTAATAATCGATTTACTGGTTGCAATGGTGTTACAGTATAGAACACCATCTTAAGGTTCAGAAAGTGTGCATTACGTTAGTAACTATTTGGAGAAACTTCATATGATTTTATCAGTGTCTTCCATTTTTGTGTGTTATTAATATATATAAGCTCACTCATGGCAAGACAACGGAAGCTGGTCGATACATTTATTATAACGAATACATGATACAATAACATCTGGCTTGGCCACAAATGCCCTATCCAAGCAATCAAAGAGACAAATTTCTCAACTCCCAACTAACGCACCCACAGGCGATGGGGAAAGCTATGGGGCGCAGTAACGGTTGCCCAACTCTTATACTGCCAATGGGAGCGCCAGGTCAGCCCTTACCAGCGCGAACCCACGCCCTACAACGGATTAGCCCAGTTACACTGGGCGGCAGCACTGTGTTCGCCTCACAGCCGCATATAGCTGGCGCTATATACCTTTTATATATACACATATAAATATAATCACACACACAAATTGATGCTCTCATCGGATTTATATATATATATATATATATATATATATATATATAAATATATATATTTTACCTCGATACTATGCCTCTGGCTACTCGTAGCCCAGGGAGAAGGAAGCACATCCGGGTCCAGCAATTAGCATAATCAGCTCACAGCAGGAGGATGTTTGTGAGCAGCTCCGGCAGTTTTTCTACATTAACTGCTGCCACCCAGTCTGACTGCGCTAACCTGTTGTAGGGCGTGGGTTCGCGCTGGTAGGGTATATATTTAAATCCAATATATATATATAAGGTAGGGATGAATCATTTATCTGAGCCTTACACAATTCATCTTTTATGTTTATTGAACTGAAAACTTGTCTGTCTGCCCTGCCCCGTTACACGGGATCATGTATCGCTATTGAACTGACCACATGTCTGTTTGATCATGTATGGTTATTGAACAGAACACTTGTCTGTCTGATCATGTATGGTTATTGAACAGAACACTTGTCTCTCTAATGATGTATGGTTATTGAACAGAACACTTGTCTGTCTAATCATACATGGTTATTGAACAAAACAATTGTTTGTCTGTTTGATCATACATGGGTATTGAACAGAACACTTGTCTGTTTGATTATGCTTGGTTATTGAACAGAACACTTGTCTGTTTGATCATGTATCATTATTGAACAGAACACTTGTCTGTTTGATCATGTATCGTTATTGAACAGAACAGTTGTCTGTCTGATCCTACATGGGTATTGAACAGAACACTTGACTGTTTGATCATGTATCATTATTGAACAGAACAGTTGTCTGTCTGATCCTACATGGGTATTGAACAGAACACTTGACTGTTTGATCATGTATCGTTATTGAACAGAACA
This sequence comes from Branchipolynoe longqiensis, assembly GCA_030323885.1. Classification (NCBI taxonomy): domain Eukaryota; kingdom Metazoa; phylum Annelida; class Polychaeta; order Phyllodocida; family Polynoidae; genus Branchipolynoe; species Branchipolynoe longqiensis. The sequence continues at coordinate 44,412,283 of CM059198.1, forward strand.
GTTGTCTGTCTGATCCTACATGGGTATTGAACAGAACACTTGACTGTTTGATCATGTATGGTTATTGAACAGAACACTTGTCTGTTTGATCATGTATGGTTATTGAACAGAACACTTGTCTGTTTGATCATGTATGGTTATTGAACAGAACACTTGTATGTTTGATCATGTATGGTTATTGAACAGAATACCTGTCTGTCTAATGATGTGTGGTTATTGAACAGAAGACATGTTTGTTTGATCATGAATGGTTATTGAACAAAACACTTTTCTGTTTGATCATGTATGGTTATTGAACAGAACACTTGTCTGTTTGATCATGTATGGTTATTGAACAGAATACCTGTCTGTCTAATGATGTGTGTTTATTGAACAGAAGACATGTTTGTTTGATCATGTATGGTTATTGAACAGAACACTTGTCTGTTTGATCATGTATGGTTATTGAACAGAACACTTGTCTGTTTGATCATGTATCATTATTGAACAGAACACTTGTTTGTTTGATCATGTATGGTCATTGAACAGAACACTTGTCTAATGATGTATGGTTATTGAACAGAATACTTGTCTGTCTGATCATACATGGTTATTGAATAGAACACTTGTCTGTCTAATGATGTATGGTTATTGAACAGAACACTTGTCTGTCTAATCATATATGGTTATTGAACAGAACACTTGTCTGTTTGATCATACATGGTTATTGAACAGAACACTTGTCTGTCTAATGATGTATGGTTATTGAACAGAACACTTGTCTGTCTAATGATGTATGGTTATTGAACAGAACACTTGTCTGTTTGATCATGCATGGTTATTGAACAGAACACTTGTCTGTCTAATGATGTATGGTTATTGAACAGAACACTTGTCTGTCTAATGATGTATGGTTATTGAACAGAACACTTGTCTGTTTGATCATGTATGGTTATTGAACAGAACACTTGTCTGTCTAATCATATATGGTTATTGAACAGAACACTTGTCTGTTTGATCATGCATGGTTATTGAACAGAACACTTGTCTGTCTAATCATGTATGGTTATTGAACAGAACACTTGTCTGTCTGATCATGTATGGTTATTGAATAGAACACTTGTCTAATGATGTATGGTTATTGAACAGAACCCTTGTCTGTTTGATCATACATGGTTATTGAACAGAATACCTGTCGGTTTAATCATGTATGGTTATTGAACAGAACACCTGTCTGTCTAATCATGTATGGTTATTGAACAGAACACTTGTCTGTTTTGATCATACATGGTTATTGAACAGAACACTTGTCTGTTTGATCATGTATGGTTATTGAACAGAACACTTGTCTGTTTTGATCATGTATGGTTATTGAACAGAACATTTGTCTGTTTGATCATGTATGGTTATTGAACAGAATACTTGTCTGTTTGATCATACATGGTTATTGAACAGAACACTTGTTTGTTTGATCATGTGTGGTTATTGAACAGAGCACCTGTGTGTCTAGTGTCTGATCATGTAAGCCTATGGTTATTGAACAGAATGTAAGCATATGGTTATTGAACAGAATGTAAGCCTATGGTTATTGAACAGAACACTTGTCTGTCCGCCCCGCCCCTTTACACATGATCATGTATGGTTATTGAACTGAACACCTGTCTTCCCCGCCCCTACAGGTACGGCTACAGGTTCGCCCTTTGTATGCTGCTCTTGACGTTCACATACCAGATGGGCCGACACGCCCCTCTTGATACTGACAGAGTCATCGGTGGGACCTTCAACTCTCACCGACCTCGGCACCCATACTGCAGATACTGACAGTGCCAAGAACGCTTGGCCGCCGCCTTGGCTATTAAATCAATTATTTAAAAAACTAACTCTCTCTGGTCCAAATGTGGCTTGGGTTAATATGCAGATTGCACAGCCTCCGCCAACCAATGGGAACAAAGAGACGAGTCATGTGACTGATTGATTGACTGACTGACTAACTGAGCCAGTTTTTCCACTTTGGTTTGTCGGGTTTTTTTGTTTCTTTTTCCTCCACCCCCCCCCCCCCGTGTTTGATTGTTTTGATTTGGTTGTTGTGTTTTGTTTATTTTGCTTTCGTTGTTTTTGTCAGAGAGAGAGAGAGTGTATATGAGCCTGTCTCAAAAGGTGCTAACTAATTTGTTGTTTGTCTGCATAACGATTGACACAAAACGGCACAGAAACGGTTACACTGAAAACACAAGGACATTCGCTTTAAATCAAGTTTCAAATATGTTTCAAGTCCCGACTGGATGCATACTGGTCAAGCATTACATATATCTTGGAGCCAGTGACAGTTGCTACAATCCACCACATCTGAAGAACTGTCTCCATTTCTATTAATTAAGAGTGGCTAACAGGTCCAAGGCCTATTATAGCTGTATCCTATTGATTGATTGATTGATTGAATATGTATTCTATTGGGATTATGAAACACCATAAATCAGTTTATCCTGAGCAAATGCATTAGCAGATAGTATGTTGATCGTGACAATGGACAACGTGTTGTCCCATATTACTTATCACCTTTTGAGACAGGCTCATATATATATAAATCCCCATAGGAAAATAAAATTCATTACTTGTACATGCCTGTTGGACATCGGCAAGTAAGAGCTGGGATAATCAGCCAGCTCATGTCTGTTCACAACCGGAATGTCGGTCGACAAGTGGAGCAAGAAATGGAAAAACTACACAAACACGAGAACACCATCAAATGGGGCTGCCACCACTCCGCCCAAACATACAACTTCTCGATCCAAGTATATGAACTACCACTACGAGATCTCTCCGGCAAAAGGTCTGTGACTCAGCCACCATCTTGGTTTATCTCCACTAGCCGGATGTAGCAGTCACCAAACGGCAGTCACGGCCACGGAGGCTCCTGATTGGTTGGTTGGTAGGTTGGTGGATTGTCCACCATTCAGTGTGTTCTTGCAGTCGGATTTCTACGGTTGCTTTGTATTTAATTCCGGATCATGAAGCTACTACCCGATACGACAACTATTAGAACAAGCGACATGCACGCGCTTATCTGCTTCCTGTTACCATGGCTACATATACATTCTGTTGACCCTTACCACTTGTTTGCGTTGTTTGAATATCCCATGATGTGAAGATATAAAGGTCCTTCTGTTACAGTCACATGACAACTGGTACAAGTGACTTGGTTGATGCAGACTACTACTTGCAACACACACACGCACACACATACACACAGACAAAATCCCAACAACAACAACAAAACCCAAAATATGCTGATTCACGTTGAAAGAGAAAGACTATATTTTTTTCCTCTTACTCATTAAGCCATCCACCAGTTACCCAATTACGATGTACCGTATGCCCAGCACCATTCTAGTCAGAATTCCATTCTCAACACTCATTTTCTAAACTGTGTTTTCATGCTCATTTAAACGTATCCACCTCCTGACTCTGAGATGTCATGAGTTGTTCAAAGTGAAAACATCGCCAGGAGGTGGTTTCCTTCTCTAATTTCTCACATCACCACAACATACACTTTAAAAAAAGAAGATTATTTTTGTTGTTCTTGTTTCATTTCATTTAATCTTTTTTTTATTGATTTGGCTGAGGATAGTCAGTCTCCTCGTTACCGGTATAAGACGTGAATAAGGAGGTTACTAGTAATACTTCTAACTCTACTACAGTATAATTACTAACTCACTTGGGCTGCGCCACAGTTACACAGATTGAATGTACACGGATTGTAATGTTTAAGTTGTGTCTATTTTTGTAGTTATTATGAATCCATGACCCCCATGCCTGAGGTATATATATATATGTGTATGTGTATATATGAGCCTATCTCAAAAGGTGCTAACTCTTCGTTTATTTGTCCATAGTAACGATTGACACAAAACAGCACAGAAACGGTTACACTAAAACACAAGGACATTTGCTTCAAATCAATATGTATTCTATTGGGATTATGAAACACCATGTAAAAAAACAAATCAGTTTATCCTAAGCAAATGCATAAGTAGATAGTGTGTTGATCATTACTATGGACAAAGTTTTGTCCCATATTGCTTAGCACCTTTTGAGAGAGTCTCATATATATATAAATATATGTAACGATATATGTACATATATGTACAGCAGGCTGACGCTCCCTAATCCACGTTGTGGGAAAGATACAAATGTTGGCAGGATAATGTATTTTTCCCCCTCGAACCCCCCTCCCCCCGCCCCCCTTGCCCAACTGATGATATTCTGTATCGAGCTGTGCCCTCCCAGTTGATATATGGGTTCTGCAGTGTGTGTGTGTATATATATATATATATATATATATATAAATATATATATACACACAGCTATATATATATATACATATATATATGGGTTCTGCAGTGTGTGTGTATATATATATATATACATATATATATATATACACAGCTATATATATATATATATATATATATAACTATTAGATGACTGGCGAGCTAACTGGTTGTAATTTATAGTGATCACTATAAGAAATAAATACTAAGTACTAATTACTATTCAGAGGGTCTGAGACCTGGCGCTTCACTGGGGGGACAAATCCCAGACAGCTCCCATTTCATGTTTGCGTTTACCTTGTCTTGCGCGTGTACAACATGATGACTAAGCGTATGTTAAGAAGTCAAAAACTCTGGGCAAGCCACTGGGTAGAGTTATTGTGATGATCCTATACAGAGAAGAAGACTTGATATATAAATATATCTATATATATATATAAATATATACTTATATATGTATACACATTCTGTTCGTGTATCAGTGATGAAGTGCAAAATAATTTTGAGCAGTACGTAAGTGCTTATGGAGGGCTTAGGTAGGTGTCACACTTGGTAAACAAACAAAAGAACCACAAAACTAAAACTAAAGGTGGGATCTGCTACGCACACAAAATGTACTCACCACCCCGAGTGGGAGATGTTGTAGCGGGTCAGACAACTAACTGAAAAGAGGCACTCATTTTATCGACAGGTCAAATGTGGTTTGCTGGCCGACTCAAACTACTTGGTAGCTGTCATGTATTTCAGACCCAAAAAAAAAAAAAAAAAAAAAAAAAAAAATGAAGGAAAATACCTACCAAAAAAAAATATATTAAAAAAAAATATATATAAAAAAAATAACAAAAAAAATGCATGCAAGTAAGAGTTGCACAAAACTAAAAAACCTGCAGATTTTGATACAAGCCAACCCAGATGTGTAGTGGTGTGAGTGGCGCCCTCTGTGGTGACTAACCTGTACTAATTAATACGGCCCCGCCCGCCGCATCTCACCCTGGAATACATGACCCTTACCATGTAGCGCATGCAGCGGGTTCGCTGGTTCTGGTTTCGCCGGTTCGAGTCTCGCGGGCACTCCACCGTGAATTGCTCGTTGCTCGGCAGAGGGATTGCATCCCGAATCACTACTCCTAATCAATGTTGTAGCCAACTTTCTGCTGTGGTGAAGCTTAAACAGTGACAGTTTAACAATTTGTTTCATTGTTTTTAATTTGTCCTTTTTTTAAAAGAAAAAGAAAGAGGAATGTGTCGTTTGTAGACATTTGCCTTACTGGAGCCAGCGAATGCCACGGTCAAGGTTATTATCACACACCCACCCTCCCTAAGAAATGGTTGACGTTTCAAGCTTTGTGAAGCCACTGAAGTGATGATTTAATTCAACTTGTTGCTTTTCAGTTTACTCACACTTAGGGAAGTCAGTTGCATAAATTATATTTTTTTAAAGGAGAGTACAATATAAAAGCAAATAAATAATGGGAGATGCAGTCTCCGGTATTACTTAGGAGGCCGAGGCGAAGCTGAAGGGCGAGTGCCCTGAATGGCAGTGCCACCATAGTTACTTCATCGCAATTGGTCAAAAATGCACAGAATCGATAGCATTTATGTCCATTTTAATTTTGTTGTTGAAAACTTGGGGACCAAGCAGGGCCCATTTCCCAACCAACCATGCTAGATATATGTTAGCTATTTCCTCGTAACCTAAACTCAGATGGTCACATCCTTGTTAGTAAGTAAGCTATTTGCCGATCAATCAGTCCCTTGGAATCACCATGCTTACTAACAAAATAAATAACCATGCCTACTATGGAACAAACTGTTTGTGAATGAAATTAACTGAAGTGTTTGATCTGTCAACAACAGCAACAACAAATCCACAGAAATGTGTTGGCTCTGTATTGAGGTACAATGTACAAGGGTTAGTGAGACCTCTCTCTCTCTTCCCCATTCTGATTGGCTGTGGGACTGTTGTACGTGTGTGTGCATGTGTCTTGTGTTCCATGCACACCACTAATAACGATGACGATTATAATAATGGTGATTATATACAAATAGTTTGCATGTTATGATGTACCATTTTTAACTTTAAATAGTTTATTTTTTATTTTGTCACATTGCCGCCAATCGCTATCAATAGCTAAGGTTCAAGAAGATGAGCCATCCATGTGGTCCACAAGGTCAAATAGCCCACACCTTTCTCAGCCTCCTTCAGCCGTGATGAATTCATTTGTTTCCAATAGCGATTGGACTTCTATCGAGTACAACTGCACACAAAATTTTGACCCTTCGCATACTCCAATTAGGCAAGTTGTATCAGTATTATCACAGGCACTGTCACCCACGAACTTGGGCCACCACGGATATGATCTGACCAGCAGCTTCACGGTATGACCTTGATGTGACTTTGGAATGCAAAGTCAGAATAAAGCTAATAGAGGATAATTTTGCCAAGTGCAACAGTATTGCAGTGTGTATATATGTGTGTGTGCCTCCTCAGCTATGGCCTGGTGAGTGTGGAATGTGTGGTGTAAGAATAGCCAACTTCAGCATTATAACGGTCTCGGCGAGCTACAACTCCTCCTTATTATCATCTCCCTATTATCATCTCCCTTCCCCAAACCCCACACGCCCTCCTTCAAACTTCCTCAACCCTGCCAGCCCGGACGCCCCTTGCTGGCCTCCCCGCCCTCAGACTCGTGATATGGGATATGCAGTTTTCTTACCTAGTGATGGATGCCTTGTCGCGTCCCCACCCAACAATGCTTAAGAACAGTTTTGTTACTTCTTATTTAATCTATATTCAAAGAGGTATAATAATATCGATAATAATAACGATACTACTCCTACTAATAACGATACTACTACAATTACTACTAATATAATAATGATAATGATAACTAATACTATATTACCAACAGTATGTGTGTATATCTTCTATACTTGCGGCCACTGGGAGAGATCTGTATTCAGGCTGGCAAATCTCCAGATACCCACACAGGAGGGTCACTTCTCACACGCTCTGAGTCTGAATTCATAACTTTGTATACGCTGCTAGGTATGACTGACCTGTGCGCAGTTCACAAGCAGGAACATTAGTTAATTCGCTTTAGTGTAGCCAATGAAGTCAGCAAGCCAGTTTGTGAGTTCTTTCAACGACAAGCTAGTTCCAACCACAGCCAATACCATGGGAGAGGGGAGAGGTAGGAGGTCCGGGGGTTAGGAAGGTTTAGAGGGTGATCAATTATCTATGGGGTGACTTTCAAAGCTGGCTAAATCATGCTTGCTTGAAAATTTATGAAAGCTACCTTTTCTTTCCTTTCTTCTGCAAGGGACCTATTTCATTTGTGATATGCTTGTGAACTGGTCACTGGTTAACTCACTTACCATTCCAACAAAGTCCAAGTATAGGCACCACCTCCAGTTCACATCAGATTCAGTTTGTAAGCGAGCAGACATTATTAGTATTATCACAGCAAATACCTGTACCATAATAAAAATACCAATGTATCCATTGGGAGCCAGCTGGCTGACTGATCGCAAAGGGGGGAAAAGGAAAGAAGTGACAAAAAGGGGAGAAGAGGATATACAAAGAAAGACTATATATATATATACATATATATATATATATATATAAAGATTGAGTAAAAAGAGAGGAACACATTTAGACATTGGCCATTGTGTGTACATAAAGTTTAGACTTGTGAAGAGTTTATAATCTATCTGGCTTCGCTGCTACGTTCTCAGCACCGTTCTGAGTTCAAAATGTGTACAATGGGACTTAGACCCCCCCCCCCCCCCCATCTCCTCCCACAGAACATCCACTCCATACCCCACAGGTTAGGGTCATTGGATGTTTGATGATAATAATTATAATAACAATGCCCTTTATAGACAAGCCCCAAGCAATACATCTTTCTTTTCTCCCCCACTCTCCGAAAGCTTGAACGTGGTAGTTGCTAACTTCTCCACCTTTGATCACTTGCAGACTACTCTCCGCCTCATGGGAGACCTGTCTTGTCACATGACCTTAAATCTGTTTAATTATATTAATGATGATGATAATAACCAGAGCCATCTAGGGAGAATTCCAAACACTAACCACTTCTAGGTAGAGCTAAGTAAGGGCTTTCTTAGTAGCGAATAGGGAAGGCCAAAGTCAATTTACCATTGCAACTGGGAAATCCTAGCGTTATCGGCCACGACACCGCACGCTGCCGGAACCACGCTGAAGTGATAGCTCTTATTATATATGTTGATGGCATCCCGGGATCCAATGATCCCCTCCTCCCTCTGTCGCTTCATCGCTTCTCTGTTTACATTGCAGCCAACAATTTGTTGGGAAAAAACGACCCCAAAAAAACGAAAAAAATAAATATTATTTTCCTACCCTGCCCTGGGGAACAAATGATGACACGATGATGATATATTATAGGTATATACCAATGTATGGTTGGTTCTGATTGGCTCAGAAAGAATTAAATGAATAAATTGAGCAATCAGAATAGCCAGAATCTACTGTGCATAATAATGTGTATGATGAATTTATTTAAATATAGTACAGCGGAGATCCCTGATGAAAAGTGAAAACTTGCAGGAGGCTCAAGTTTTCATTTCCTTTCCCCTCGCCCCATCCCTTCCCCTCGCCCGCCCCTCTCTACCCCCGTAGCCCAGGGCTGGGAAGGAATGATTCTGGTGACATTAACGTGTTGTACACAAAGCTAAATAAACATGTACCCGTGCATTTTCTCTGAATAGCAAAAGTATTCACCTGTATCATATTGAGTAATGTTTTTAAATTTAACTTATGTAGTTGAAGGTTCAGATTTCTAAAGATATTTATTGCATTTACCTCTGATGTATGGATATATGTATATGTGAAATAAAATAGATCATGTGGAAAGTGATTGCCCTGTCATCTTATTATTTTGAAAAGGGATACACATTAAACAGTTATTTCCTGATATTGTAGCTCAAGCTCAAGGGACTTTAGAATGCATATACACCAAGGCATCACCAAGAATGGTGTGCAGTTGATTTGTTTACAGTAATAACTATTGGTGCATGGAAGCAATGCTAAAATTACCTTAGTAGTTATTTACAAACAGCGGTTAGTCAGTTGCTGTATGTATTTCACGATGCTGGTCTGAGAACGGTGGTCCCAGTCACAAAAATACCTGAAAAACTAGGATAGGGGGGTGGGTTCCTTGGGTATGCCCCCTCCCCCCATATATATTTTTTTAATCCCACAATTTAAATCATGCAATCTGGCACCTATTTGGACATATTTCGGCCTTGAAATTCCAACAGTTTTTAGACTTCAAGACTAGAAAATAACTAAAAGGTGGTTTTTTTTCGTGGACAGGATTATCCCCCATCCCCCATTCCCCGCTGATTTAGAAACTCAGTTTTCGCTGAAATCCCTGGAGAATTAAGCAACATTTGGTTGGGGGAAACAAAAATCACCAAAGATTTGAATTTGCCAGAATGAAATCAGTCAAATCACTCAATAACTTCTGTCCTGCAACTGTAGCCTCGTACGCACTGAACAAACATGCATTACCCTTGGGTATCAGAAACTATGGAATCCCAGAATGAGATAGGAAGACTGCACTCATGACCCTTATGAATGTTAAAATTGTGGAATATTGTAAAACTACTCAACTGCGTGTTGGGGGGGGGCGGTGGCAGGGGGTGTTACCAAAACACCAATTGTCAATCTGGAACTATTGAGCTCACCAACTGTTACGAATCCCAATTTAACTGTATTGATAGTCTAATGTAAGAAGAATGCCCAGTTAGTGGTAGAAATATGAGTCAGTCTTTAGACATAAAAGATTAATTGAATCCTTGTCATTGATTATAATCATCAGCATCCCGCTCACAACTCAATACAGTATAACCCCGTTAAACCAAAGTTGAAAGGACCCTAGAAATTTGTTTGGATTAACCGATCATTGGTTCAACCGAGCTTTGCCTTTGACAAAAATGGAGGTGCATTATGAATGTACAATGTATGTGGACACTATGATTATTGTTTTTATGTATATACAGTTTGACCCCCATTAAACCAACCTCGGTTAAATCAAACGATCGGTTAATCCAAACTTTTTTCGGCGACCAGGCAAAATACTACCATTTATCATATAAAAAAGTCACAGATGACCTTAACACATGAAAGTTTGGTTTAATTGTACCGGAAGTGGCCTGGGGCCGAAAATTTTGTTTGGATTAATCGATATTTTGGATTAACCAACTTTTTTATATGATGAATGGTAGTATTTTGCCAGGCCGCCGAAAAAAGTTTGGATTAACCGATCGTTTGGTTTAACCGAGCTTGGTTTAATGGGGTTGTACTGTACCTCTAATCCTCTTTCCAAACCGGTTTTCAACATCTCCAGGTGCAGCAATAGTCCTCATCAGTAAATCAAGTAATGAATTCATTGTTTAAAGAAAGAATTGTCAGGTGCTGCGTGAGAAGGAGGGGGAAAACGAAATAAATGAAGAGATAATATTGTGTTATTATATTAATTTACAACATGTTTAGTTATACTTATTTACAACAGTAAGGTACTGATGTGCTAGTGGCTAAGTATTAGACAAACAACAATAATACTTCCTATGAACCTTCCATGTCAACAGATGAATTCATTCACTAATTACAACCATACAAAGGAATGGTGTCCCTTCATTTCAAAGACAAATGAATAGATGCTGCATGTAAACTATTTTAGGTTTCAAAAAGTTTGCAAACCTACATCGAAAGTGGGAAATGTACTGCATCTTGTCCTGGAATACATGAGACTTAATGCCAGGTTTATAGGTTCCATGTCTCACTACCAGCAGTTTCAGGGGCAATTCACCACGAGTTGCCCGATGTTCATCCCTCATGACTCCCAGATCACTACCCATGATCAGTGCTGTAGCCAGTGAGTACCAATGATATGGCTATGATCACCCATCCCATCCTAGAAATAAGGCAAACAGTTCAAGCTTCACAAGGCTACGATGGTATGATTTAACTAAACTTGTTGCTTTTCAATTCATGTAAGCTGTTGCATAAATTGTACATTTTAAAGTCCAAGAATGGTACAAAAGCAAATAAATAATAGATGTGGTCTGTACTGTTACGTAGTTGGGAGGCCATATGTACTTCATTGTAATTGGGCGCAAGTGAACAGAATCCAGAGGCGCACCCAGGGGGGGGGGGGGTTCCTGGTTGCCCGGACCCCCCCCCCCCCCCCAAAAAGAAATTGTTTTAAAAATTACATAAACGTATATCTCAGGGACGCACATGAAGGGGGGGGGGGTTGTTTCCTGGTTGCCCAGTTGCTTCATAGAAATAATTTCATGAGTATTTAAAAAAAAAATTAATTTCATGAATCATATAGACCTAAATTCTTGCATTAAATTTATTAAGGAACACTAGATTTTAAGATTATGTGAAAAATTGCACCAAAATGTGGGTTGTTGCACCAGAAAACCATGTAAAATATTGCCCTAAAATGGGTGTTGTTCCACCAACCCATGTGAAAGAAATTACCCTAAAATAGGGGTAGTTTCGATCCATATTTGGAAAAAAAACCTAGCCAATTCCTGGGTGCCCCCCTGGAATCGACAGCATTTATGTCCATTTAGAAAAACACACACACACAAACTTGGCCACCAAACAGGACTCATTTCCAAACCGACCATATATGTATGTTATCTATTTTCTTGTACTCAATGGATAGGGGCCTATATTCTTGCTAGGAATAACCAATTTGCTAATTAATCCTTTTGAATTACCATGCTTACTGAAAAAAGAAATAACTAACCTACAACAAAACAACCTTTGTGAATGAATGGCGTTCTCTGTGGCGCAGTGGTTAGAGTGTCTTACTTTTTTCTAGGTCAGACTCCTAATTTGAGGGTCGGGGGTTCGATTCCCCATGCCCCCAGCTCTGCCAATTTGGATTTTCCACTGCTGTGTATAACTTACAGCATCATCAAAGGCCGGTTGCTCTCATACCATGTCTATGTGGTGTGGGAGGTTAAAAATCCCTTGGGTCGGTAAAAGTGTAGGCTCGGGCTTTCTATCGATCAGCAGTGGAATGAGGAAGACCAGTCGTGTATGACTGAAATTTCCCCTGCTTAAACAACTAATGGACCAAAAAATAAATAAATAAAAATAAAAATGAAACATTTGATCGATAAACAACAAAGCCACAGAGATGTATTGACGGTGATACAATGTACAAGTGTGAGCCAGGTTTTTCTTCCACCCCATTCTGATTAGATGTGGGATTAATCTACATATATACAGTAAAACCTCTCTAAAGCGACCGACCTTGGGACCGACTTTAAGTAGTCAATATAGGGAGGTGGTCGGTTTAGGGAGGTAGAATATGGTTAGAATGGTATTGTTGGGACCCAAATAAAGCGATCGATCTATGGAGGTGGTCGGTTAGAGAGGTTTTACTGTATATGTATGGACGTGTGTGTACTATTTCAGATATGGACTGGTGAGCATGTAATTTCTGGTGCAGCATTATAATTGGTCTCGGTGCCCTATTATCGCCTCTAACCCATAAGGCTGCACCCCTACACCCACCCTACACACCTACATCCCCACCACACACACCATCAACCCCTACGATACACACCTACACCCCCAGCACATCCCTAAGCCCCATCACACCCCCACCACACTCCTACACCCCACCACAATACCCACTCACCACACTCCTACACCCCAACATCACACCCCTAAACCCCCACACACACCAACAAATGGGGAGGGGACAAAGGATATATAGAGACTATACATGTATATATGCAAAAAGAAAATTTAGACATTAGCCATTGCTCGCCATGAAAATGGCCATAGTTGCCGACATGGCGTAAAACCTCCAAGTCACTCACTCACTCATTAGGCCATTGTGTGTATACAAAGTTCAGACTTGAGAAGAGTTTATAAACTATCGGGAATCAGTGCTACATTCTCAGTACTGTACCGAGTTGCAAATGTGTGCAAATGGAATTGGCCCCTCCAGTCTACCCCCCCAACCCCTCACCCTCTCCTGCCCCCCCGTCTTTTCCCGAGGAACATCCATTCTATACCCTACTGTTTAGGGTAATTTAATAATGACCTTTTTAGACAAGCATTATATCGTTCTTTTCTTCCCCACTTTCTGAAAGTTTTAAAATGGTAGATGCTAACTTCACTACCTTTGATCACTTGTAGATTACTCTCCTGCCCGAGGAAAGTCTTGTCATGTGACTGTGCATCTGTTTACTAATAATGATAACCACAGCCATCTAGGGTGTCTTCCAAATACGAACCACTTCTAGGCAGAGCTAATTGAGCTTTCTTAGTGTCAAGCCAAAAGTGAATCTACCATTATTATAATAGACTCCGTAAGAGATAACGTAAGACGTATGTTGGTTGAGATCGATACCTCTGGCTGGCCAAACAAATTAGCCTACCGTTTTATTATGGTCAAGATTTCTGACGAGAGTGAGGGTGATGGTAGAGTCGCGCCTGCTCGGCGACTGCTCGCCGCAGGCCTGCCTACCTGAGTGCAAACCTGAGTCGCTCAGGTCGCTGCGTTTGCCAGCGAGTCGGGCAACTGAGCATCTCAGGACGGAAGCTATAGGCCTTCCATTAAATAATATTTATATAATGTCTTTATATACCACGAAACTCGGAAATCCTAGTTTTATTAGCTGTGATACCACATGCTGCAGTAATAGCTCTTATTATGTCGATGGCATCCAAGGATTTCTCCCTCCTTCTGTTGATTCCTTGCTTCTGTTTACATTGCAGTCAATAATTAATTGGTGGAAAAACATTAATCCAAAATTGAATATAATTTTCTTACCCTGCTCTGCAGAAAAGCTGCTGATGATGTTTGTTTGTTGGAGTTCTACATGCTGGCAAAATCTACGATCATATCAGGACATAGATAAAAGATTCACCCGGTACTTGTAGTACACGGGTGAAGACCAGCCTTATATAAATACGGGCGAAAATAGCGTTAGTATGGAAGTGAGGCTCCAGTATGTGGCTCCAGTATCAAATGGCTAACAATATAGGCACAGAGTTGGTGAAATGGGAGAGAATGCAAAAAGACAAGATGGCGGTCGTAGAACGCCGTCGATTTCACTTTTAAATCTTATTAAACTAGATATTATATTATATTTTTCAACTCAAAGGTAGCGGGCTAATAATAAGACAGATGTAAAGAATAATTGTTGCTTCTTAGATTGTGAAATTAGGCTCTCAATTCTTTGACCCGCATTTTCGCCACCTTTTACATAGGGTTGGTTTGCACCCCTACTGCAGCAGTACGGGGTGAATCTTGTATCTAATCAGGACAGGGATGATGATGTAATTATGATACATCACAGGCATAGACCATTGTGTAAATTACTTCTGAATGGCTTACAAAGAATAAAATGGATAAATCGAGCAATCTGAATAGCCTAAATTTACTGCGCACATAGTAATGTGTATGATGAATTTATTTAAACATAGTACAAAGGAGATATCACATAAAAAAGCGAAAGTTTCGTAGGCTCATTTCCCTGTCCCTAAGTTCTGGATCTCTCCATAGTCGTAGACCAAGGATGGAAAGGACTGATTCTCACTTGGTTAATTGATTGATTGGTGGTTTCTTTACGCCGTGTCGGCAGCATAGGCCATATTCACGCCGATATTTTTTTTAAATGGTGTTATTCAACCATTGCGTTTACATATAATGTAAAAGCATACAATCAATTGTGACAATAGACGATCATGAATTTTAAAATCGTGATATTAATGTGTTGCACGCAAAACTAAACATGTAGCATTATATTTTTTCTGAATAACAAAAGCATTTACCGGGACCATATTGAATGAATTTAATCCATATAGCGGAAGTTTCAAATTTCTAAAGATACATACATATTGCATTTAGCTCTGATATGTATATGTGAAATAAAACATCATGTGGAAATCTTAAACAGTAATTGCCTATTAAGCATAATGGTTTTTCTGGAATGTGTATCCCAATTTAACTATCGATACGCTACCATAAGAATGTTCAGTTAATCTGTATGTGCAGATCTAATCAGATTTCAATCAAATCACCCTGACCACTCCGATCTGCCAGTCGGACATTACAACTCCCTGCGTCGAGACTCAACTCATATGGAGTGTGCCTTCTGTGGTATGGAAATAGACTTCCAGAGGATGTAAGAAAAGTAGAATCTCTTGATGAATTTAAATGTCCGCAAGACCCAGTTGTTTAACGTAGCTTTCATGGCAAATGAAATTTCTTCCAACTAAAGCAACTGTAAATATCACATCATGGTTTTACTATATTTAGAATGCCTCCTCATTCTATTCAATTTACATTATTATTATTACAGGGTTCATACTCATTTTGACATATAAAATTACAGGATTTCTCAGCACCTTTCAGTGCAAAATTCAAGGACGTTTTAAAGATGTTTATTAAATTAAAGTATGCCAAAACACAGCCACACTCATAGTCGATTCATTGATTAGGATCTGAAGGATGTGAAGCATAAAAAATAGCAAGGAACATATGCATAGTTTTAATATAAAAATCAAGAGGCAGGCTAACAAACCCACAATAATCACCTTCAATACAAAACCTAACTGAAATAAAGTTCAAGCACATTGGCGAATATATGCTTTAAAAAATAGTCATGATTTTCCATTTTCCAGGATATTTAAAGATTTTAAAATAATTTCCAGGACTTTTCAGGTTTTCAAGGACCCATACGATAGTTGTTATTACTATTATCTTTCTCACAATGAAATAGCAATAATCAGCTTTTCAGACTTATATCCAGTTTTCAACAACTCCACATAGTCAGGGAAAAGACTTACACCATCGGTGAAATGAGGAGAAAGGCTATGCACATTTCCACTGGAAACTAGTGTACTTATACTGTTTTCCGTGGGAAACCAATTAGTCCTGGTGTTCTAGTAGCTGGGAAATTAGACAAACAACAATAATAGAATTAATACCCATAAATTGTTCATATTAACATATGAATTAATTTATTAACCATAATGATACAAAGTACTGCTATGTCCTCATTCCCAGGATAAGAGATACTGCAGGTGAGGTTTCAGGTTCCAAGAAGCTTGCAAACCGACATTGAAAGTGGGTAATGTGGGGAACCCAAAGTTTACATAAACCGCCAACGCTCCCCTTAGAGATAAAGGTTTTGGGGAGGGTGGGGAGTATTATTAATGAACTTGCCGGTGTTTTAATGACTGTTCTAAGAGCGTGAGGGATACAGATCCTTGTCTTCTGGCTTTGACTGTCCCGGGTCCTCACAAGGAGGCTCTGAGGAAGGCTTGGTGTCTACGTCACCTGTCAGCTTACAATCTTTGCTTTCCGTGTTGGGCTGTTAGGAATACAAAAAACAAGCATCTTTTTCTTCCTTTTCATTTAGTTACATTCATTGATTAAGAGGGGCAAAAATTCAATCGGAGACAATTGGTCTTCCCCATTCCACTGCTCCTTGCCCTATCCTAGTAATGCCAAATGCCTGGTTAGGTAGCGACAAGTATAAATTCTTAAGTCATTGCTTTAACTCGGCTCGAACCCCATGACCTGCCACACGGGAGGCAACACTCAACTCATTCGGCCGTCCCACCTTAGACTTACTACTATTAACAAACTACTACTCACACACTGACTAGTTTGATACTGGACGCCATGGCCGAATCAGTAGAGCGCAGGCTTCCCATGCAGCAGTTTGAAACCCGGTCAAGTCAAACCCGATTTCCCACTCAGTCACATTATCCTGATACTGAGCAAACCAGTCCTTCCCCTATCTTAGTAATGCCAAGCGCCACGCTAGGTAGCAACAAGTATCAATTTTGTAAGTCATTTGTTTGACTCGGACGGGGTTCAAACTCCCGACCTTTCAGACTGAAAATCTGCACTCTTGCGATTCGGCCACCATGCCCGGTCAAGAGTGAGTGTTTGTTTGTTGTTGTTTTACATCCTAGCAACATCTAAGGTCATATCAGGACGGGTACCGACTTGTGACAGTGCGCACCTATGGCGACTTTACAGTGCTGCCCCACTGGGAGACCAGGCCACCAGCACCATGACCTGATATCCCACTCAGTCACATTATCCTGACACTGAGCCAACCAGTCCTTGCCGTATCCTAATAATGCTGAGCACCTGGCTAGGAAGCGACAAGTGTCAATTTTTAAGTCATTGGTTTGACTCGACTAGGGTTCGAACCCACGATCCCATGGTCTACCAACACGGGAGACGGACGCTCTAACTCATTTGGCCATCCCGTCTGGTTCAAGAGTGAGTGAGTGAGTGAGTGAGTGAGTGAGTGAGTGAGTGAGTGAGTGAGTGAATGAGTGAGTGAGCCCACAGGGGTAGCGACAAGTGTTTTTTGTTTTTTTTAAGTCTTTGACTTGACTTGGTTATGGATCGAACCCACAACCTCTATCAGGGGGGACTGCACCACTATCCAATCCAATCTGGTTATTTTTGCTCTTTTACCTTTTACAAATGGTACATACCGTCACAGGTGGCGCCATCTTGTGAATGCCCGCAGTTTGCACTAAAATACAAAGGAAACAGCCTGATATGAGTGAGTGCTACTTTTATTTAGTTTAATTCATGTGTACAATTTAACAATTGATCATTTTAGCCTCATTTAAATATGCATAATCCAATGGATTTGAGTATATACCACAATTTTCTTAAATAAATATATCTGGTTGATTAATTACAAGCTACTTTACTTTAATTTGAAATAATTGTTATCTTACTGGTGTTATTGACAATAATAGAGGTGAAAACCTTTTGTTTGTTTGTTTGTTTGATTAACGAAACCCCCCCCCCCCCCACAAGCACTCCCCGAACACAAAAAGTAAACATCGGCACATACAGTGGCTAAACATAACTGATTAAAATATTACATTTCAAACAAACATGCAAAATTAATTTAGGTGTGCACACCGAAATGCTGAGCATTATAACAGTTCAGCAGTGAGAAGTTCTATTAAATTCGATCGATATCCATTTTATGCCGCAACAAATGCTTAATTTGCAGTCGGATAACCTGGTCACCCAACAGGGGTGAAAGGTTGGCCCCACATGGGCCGGAAGTGACGTCACAAGCGGCATTGTGGGCGGCTCGCTTTTAATTATAAGCAAAAGGTGCAAAAGGCAACTTACTTTTCTCCCAGAGTAATAGTGCATCCCTCTGCAGCGCCGTCAGTCCAATTGATGAGATTTCCACCGCCTGGTTTGGGTAGCACACTGCCGCCGCCGTTGTCATGGCAGCGCTTCCCAACACCGCCTTTCGGAACATGCCACCTGCACAGAACACAAATCAGCGGCCATTTTATATATATGTACTGCGATGAGGTTGGTTCTCCCTACTTGAATCTATACAGAACCCAAAGAAAGACACAAACGCTGGCGTACCAATACATACTTTTATTCCCCTCTGAGAGATTGAGCGCTTGGTCGAGAACTGATCTCAAGGCATGTGTCATGGGCTCTTAAATACCCCACCATAGTGGGGAGAGTTGGTCACCTCCCCACGGGTGGTGAAATTGTGGTACACTATGAATAGGTGACAAATCCCATGAACATTAACACGGTCAGGGTACTCCGGTAGAGGAGCGGTGCAGTGTTATGGTATAGCTGGCCACAGTATACAACTCTTTTTGTGTGGCTTGGATTAGTTTGGTTTATTGATGTCTAGAAAACATCTCAGTTTATATAAAGGGGCTGTCACATTAGGTTTTTTTATGGGAGCGTACGGTGGCGTAGGTGCATTACGTCGGCATACCACCACGCGATGGCTACGACATACGCTAGCATACGCTAGCGCGTTACGCTATGCTACGGATATGCTATGCATACGCTACGCATATGCTATGCCAGTACGCTACGCATATGACTATGCATACGCTACGCAAGTAATGCTATGCATACGCTACGCATATGTACGCATAGGCTCACATATGCTACACGTGCGCTACGCATATGCTACGCATATGCTACGCATAGCATATGCTACGCATATGCTAGCATATGCTAGGCATATGCTAGGCATATGCTAGGCATATGCTAATATGCTACGCATATGCTATGCATATCCTATGCATATGCTACGCATATGCTATGCATACGCTATATACACTACGCATAGGCCATCATGTGCCGGCCTATGCCGGCGTTTGCCGTTGTACGCCGCCATACGCTTTCTCCCGTCCGTCCAAATTTTGTTGTGCATGCTCAAAAAATCTCGACCTATGGGAGCATATGGTTCATACGCTACTCATACGCTAATTCATATGCGGAGGTGATTTGGCTCTCGTAGCGTATAGCCACTAGCGCATATGCCACGCGTACGTTCTAGAAGTAGCCTATACTGTTACGTATGGACGACTCTAGCGTATGCACAGGTATGCCATCGAATTCAAGCGTACGCCGTAGGTCTCGACATCGATCTTGAGTCATACGCTACGCATACGCACGCATACGCTACGCATACGCTACGCATAGCTACGCATACGCTACGCATACGCTACGCATACGCTACGCATACGCTACGCATATGCTACGCATATGCTACGGATACGCTACGGATACGCTACGCATACGCTACGCATACGTTCCATATGCCAATCAAAACCGTAAAAAAATTTCACAGTACGCTCTCATACGCTCCTCGTACGCTCCTCATAGGTTACGCATACGCTCAAAAACACCCGATAGGTCACCAAAGGTCATGATAGGCCGGCACGCGCAGGACTTACGTAGGTTTTCAATACGCTCCCACCATACGCCGTAATGTGACAGGGCCTTATGGAGATTCATCGACTTATGACAGTGTGCACTGAAGGGACCAGACGTGTTGGCCGAATCGGTAGACGCAGGATTCCCATGTGGAAGGTTGGAGGCTCGAATCCCAGCACAGTCAAACCAATGACTTATAAAATTAATACTTGTCATACCTAGCCTGGCGCTCGACATTAATAGGATAGGACAAAGACTGGTTAGCACTGCATCAGGATAATGTGACTGTGTGGTATATTGGGTCATGGTGCCGCCAGCCTTGAATCCCAGTGTGGCAGCACAATACAGTCACCATGAGTGCACACTGTCACAAGTTGGTACCTGTTCTATGACCTTAGATGTTATAAAACAACAATAAACACTGAAGGTGACTTTATAGTGCTCCCCAACTGGGACACCATGTTAGCGGCACAATGACCTAATATCCCACTCAGTCATATTATCCCAACACCAAGTGAACCAGTCCTAGCCATATTCTAGTTTGTTTGTTGGAGTTTTACGTCCTGGCAACATGTAAGGTCGTATCAGGACGGGTACTGACTTGTGACAGTGCGCACTCATGGTGACTTTATAGTGCTGCCCCACTGAGAGACCAGGCCGCCGGCACCATGTCCCGATATGCCACTCAGTCACATTATCCCGACACTGAGCCAACCAGTTCTATTCTAGTAATGATGTGCACCAGACAAAGTAGTGATAAGTAACAATTTTTATAAGTCTTTGGTTTAACTCAATGAGGGATAAATCCCACGACTTCCCAGAGGGGAAGCGGATGCCAGTCACATTTGTCCGGTCAAATATATTTATTTATATAAAAATCCATAATTTTCCTCCTAAAAGGTTGGTCACAAGGTGACTAAAACCATTGTTTCTTTAGGATATCAGAAGCAAGGTTCCTACACTTTTGGCTGAACACAACTCCATAATTTCTACTACCATAACCCACCATTTTTGCAATACTATTCCCGGACCATGAGTCATTATTTTTCGCTATTTAACCCTTTAAATGCACATTAGATTTGTTTCTTAATGCCATTATCACTTTCTTTCGGACACAAATAATATGCATCTAATTTAACACAAACCTTCCCCCTCTTTCCATGCATGATTTTCCATAACTTTCTAAAACTTTAACTATAAACAAAAGCTTGATTTTCAAGCACTTTCAAGGACCTAGAAAACTTATTTGGAATTTAGAAAACGTTCCAGGTTCTTAAGAACCGCGTACGACCTCTGAGAGTAAGAAGCCTGTGGTGAAATCAATAATTCAATTTAAATTTTTTTTTTTTTTACTTTAGCTGATTAAGCAGGGGGAAATTTCAATTGTGGATGATTGATCTTCCTCATTCCACTGATCCTTGCATTATCCTAATAATGTCATACACCAGGCTATGTAGTGACAAGAATCAATTTTTAAGTCATTGGTTTGACTTGCCCAGGGTTCCAACCCGGGGATTCGAATCCCACAACCTACCAAAACGGGAGGGGGAGCTCAACTCATTCGGCCATCCTGAATAAATTAAAGATTAAAAAATGAATTAAGCATGGGGAGGTGTAGTGAAGAAGCCACCTACCTTTGTACCCAGCAACAATTCCTCCGAAGCCTGCCACGGTGATGAGACCGGCCCTCTGCAGGCCACTCGAGTCCTCCTGCACATGTCGCTTCGCATCTATAAAAGAAGCAAGAAATGTTAGAATGATCCGTCAACATAGGTTTCCAAGACATTGCTTGTCATATCCTTGTAATAGATAAGTGTACTTCTTCATGGCAATTAACTTTTGTTTTGTTACATTCGTTGATTAAGCAGGTACAATTTCAATCATAGACAATTGGGTCTTCTTCATTGCACTGCTCCCTGCCCTTTCTTAGTCAGGGATGAAAGTGGTCTCCAGCACAAAGAAAACACGGAAATCTATTTGTATATATCGTTGCTCTAATAACAGCATCGTTATTCTAGTTATTATTATTATTATTATTATTATTATTATTATTATTATTAAGAGTAGGGAATTGACAGCAAATTTGTGTGAAAACGCGGACAATCTCCCATAGGCTTAGCACTGTCAGGGTATTGCGGGAAAATTCTGGAAGCCCGATTTCATCCACTACTCTCCTAGAACTATCCTAGCTCCATTGCACTGATCAGTCAGTACAGAGTAGGCCTACCCTTGGAGAACGTTCCACTGTCCTTGTTGTGACTGTGTTATTTCCCATGTTACCAATTCCCCTTTTCTCTCTCAGCAATCACTACTTGCTTTTCTGTTTGTTTAGGTTTTATATCGTAGCATATCTAAGTCTAATGTGATAATATAAGAACCGGATTCGGACTGACCAATTATTTTCCTATACATCCTTACATTTTGCATTAAAGGGTGAGGGAGAGGGAGCAGGAGAAGGGGGGGGGGGGCGGGAGAGAGGAGAGAGGGGGAGAGGAGGAGGGAGGAAGGAGGAGAGGAAGAAAGAGGGAGGGGGAGAATGGAGGGGGGGGGGGAGAGGGGGAGGGAGGAGCGAGAGATGCAGAGGGAGAGAGAGGCATTGCGAAAGGGCGATCCATTACCTCTGAGGTAGTCCTTAGAAAGGCGGAATACCCGCTTGGTGGAGTCAATGCTGCCTTGCATTCCAGCACACGCCTCCCATGCAGATTTGCGCACTTTTGCCACCAGCTTTGTGTACTCGTTCTCTTTTGGTGGGATGTACACCAGCTTCGGCGAAGCGGGTTCTCCATAAAGCGACAACTGGCGGAAAATAGTCAGAGAAATATGTTCTTCATATGCGATTCTGACCGCCAAACCGTCATCTAGCGTCGGTGGAAGAACTAGACAAATAGGTGTTCACACTTCCTGTCTACCATTTCGCTATTGTTGTGGGTACCAGCTCACTGTGGAGCATGCTCTGTTTAAAAGGTTTTATAGAGGATTTCCACCATCAACCTGCCCTCTGATGGCAGTGGCAAGAACAAATGTTGTGGGTAGCAGCTCATTATGCATACTCTACCGAAAGGGTTTATTCATGTTGCATAGATTTTGCTAATATACACATACATTTATATTTATCCGTGTATAAATAATTTTAAATAACATAAATCTTCTATTTGTCATTTAAAAAAACCCACTAGAACTAAATGTAAGTACAGACCAGTTAGGTGTCGACAGAGAATGTTTTGTCCGGCGTTGAAATTGAAAATATAAATACCATCTGTGATGGTTTGAGTGAGTTTTGTCCTGCGTTGTTACTGGAAAGATAAATACAGTATAACCCCGTTAAACCAAACTTGAAGGGACCCTAGAAATTTGTTTGGATTAACCGATCATTGGTTTAACCAAGCTTTGGCTTCGACTTTGACTTGGCGGGGAGCGAGTTGGGGGTGGGAGATTGGGAGGGTGGGAGATTGTGATGGGCGGGAAATGGGGTGGGGTGGGAAATGGGGGTGGCGTGGGGTTTGGGGGTGGGAGGTGGAGGTGCGTGGAAGATAGGGGTGCATGGCAGATGGTGGTGGGATACGATTTGGTGGTGGTGGTGCATGGGAGATAGGGTGCATGGCAGATGGGGTTTGGGGTGGGTGGGAGATGAGGGTGGGAGATGGGGGTGGTGGTGGGTGGGAGGGGGACTCAGATGACCTTATAACCTCATGAAAGTTTGGTTTAACCGTACCGGAAGTGGCCTGGGTGTCCGATAATTTTGTTTGGATTAACTGATAATTTGGATTAACCGACTTTGGTTTAACTAAATTTTTTATATGATAAATGGTAGTATTTTGCCGGGCTACGGAAAAAAGTTTGGATTAACTGATCGTTTGGTTTAACCGAGCTTGGTTTAACAGGGTTATACTGTAGTACCTGTGATGGTTTGAGTCGCTTCTTAGCTGTACAATCCGAATTCGAAGACGCAGCTTTCACGACGGGTAAAGTAATGGCAAGGACCCCAACTGGCAAAATGGCGCGAGACATCATCTGAAATAAAAAAAGAGTACATTTTGGAAACTTAAAGTTGCAGTCTGATCCAATTTTCAAAAGCAAATTGGCTAAATGGTACTGCGCTCTGCCACACATATATAGAATATTCATTTGCTAGCACTATTGCATTACAATTCAATTAAGAAATAAATGCAAGGCGAGAAGCGAACCATGTTCGATGTGAGCTTAAACTTGTCTAGTCCAATAAAATCATAAAATTTTCAAAAGCAAAACACTCATCTACATTTGAACCTACATATCTAACTTAGATAATGGTGTACTTATTAAACATTTGTTACTACATAGAACGGCATACTAAGTCAGTTTAATAGAATCTGTTACTGCTGAAGGCTATAGGGTCAGGGTTTTGACAAGCACACCAAAATTAATTTTGCACGTTTATATTTCTGAAGTTGACCATTTTAAATCAAAGTTATTTCAAACTAAAGAAAGGTAGATTATAATGCTCAACCTACTATATTTATCTCAGAAAATGACAGAAACTCAAAACTATCGGACTATGAAATCTAAAGCCCAAGTCACACCTACCCGGACGAGCCCCGGATGTTTAGCTGGACCAACCCCCAGACCACTCCCCTGGACTGTCCCGGACAGCCCCGGATAAAATCGCTATTTTTGCCTCGCTCTCACACCTACCCAGACGAGCCATGGACTACAACTAGTACAAGCCCAGATCACCCCAGATGAGCCCCAGACAACCCCCGGACTACCCAGATGAGCCCCGGACGATACCTGAAATGCGGGTAGTCCGTGAGTAATACGTGGTCATCTGTGGCTAATATGTGGTCATCCAGCCTGTCCGGGTCTTATCTGGGCAGTCCAGGAGTGGTCCGTGGCTCGGTAGGGGCTAGTCTGGGCTGAACCGTGGGTAAAATGTGCCTCTTCCAGTTTAAAAATGACCTGGACTGCCCCGGATGGGACACAGACTACCCCCGGACCACCGGATGGAGCCCAGATTGCAATATTCCCCGGATCGCTCCGGATATTTAAAACATTTTAAAACATCCGGGCCTGACCAGCCAAGGATCATCAAGCCAAGGATCACCAAGGACCAG
This sequence comes from Branchipolynoe longqiensis, assembly GCA_030323885.1. Lineage (NCBI taxonomy): Eukaryota > Metazoa > Annelida > Polychaeta > Phyllodocida > Polynoidae > Branchipolynoe > Branchipolynoe longqiensis. Next base: position 44,437,468 of record CM059198.1, read on the forward strand.
CCACGGATGAGCCACGGACCACGAGTCGGGGCTCGTCCGGCCCCTGATCCGGGTAGGTGTGACCTAGGCTTGAGGGAGGGCAGGGATCAGTAGAATGAGGGAGACCAATTTGTCCAGGATTGAAATTTCCCTCATTTAATAAATGAATATAATTTATTTAACTTTTAAACAGCCTAACCAAAATGGTGGTGATACCCAAACTAAGTAATAACAAGTTCATAAAGAATGCACATAATGATATATATATAATATATATATATAGTATAGTTAGTTATACGAGTCTTACCTGGGTATAGATGATGGATAACTGTTGTTTTACCGAGGTATAAGCCTCGGATAGATGTGGGCTAGGGAGAAGGAAGCATGTGAGGTACCAGCAATCTTAACCTACTTATTCAGGATAAAAATGACCTTTCAATACAATGGATACTATTATCTTACCGAAATGGTACGCCAACGGAATAGATGTGGTAGGGTGTGGCGGGAGGGCCCTAGCCCACATCTATCCGAGGCTTATACCTCGGTAAAACAACAGTTATCCATCATCTATACCCAGGTAAGACTCGTATAACTATACTATTTTACCTCGGTAAACAGCCTCAGGCTAGCCTCAGGCTAGGGAGACCTTTACGTAATTCATTTTTATCCTTAATATCATTCTTTCTTATTATAATATTCTAAACTTTTGTTCTCACCTATTCTTGTTAGTTTGTGAGCAGGCGCTTTGCAATGCCGGTAGGCTTTTCTAGTCGTTTGTTATAATGTTTTGCAAACGACTTAGCCGTCTTCCAGCCTGCGTGCGCTAGTATTCTTTTCACAGAAATACCGAGCAACCGTGCCTTGGAGACCATGGCACCTCTAGTTGAGTGGGAAGAGTATTTGCTCGTATCCACTCCAGCCAATTTCAACACCGTAATTGTCCATCTGGCAAGGGTGTCTTGTGAAATTGCCTTATGTGGCTTTATAAAGCTCACTAATAGTTGTTGTGATGCACGTAAATCCTTTGTCTTAGATATATAAGCCCGTATGGCTGACACAACACATAATTTCCGATCATTCGGAAAGCAGTCTAAGTGAACCGTAGATAAAGGGTCACCTAACGTGTTCGATTTGAGCAAGCGTGCTAAATCAAACGTAGCTTGTTTCTTGTCTATTTCTAATCCAGTTAAGGATAAAGCAACAATCGTCTGTCCTCTGTGTCCCGTTACTAATAATAACAGGACCGCGACCTTAAAACCTAATTGTTTTATATCTAACCACGAGTTGTGAGGCCAAGCCTGAAACAACTTAAATACTATAGACACATCCCAAAACCGACTATACTTTGGTTTTGGAGGATTCCTTTGATAAATTGACCGAAGTAGATAACAAAGGACATAATGTTTTCCAACTGTTTCGCCATCAATTCTAGGTAATATAATTGATAACGCACATCTTGCCGCATTGATCGACCCAAAGGATAGTCCTTCATCCTCTAGAGAGCGAAGAAAACGAGCTACTTGTGAAATCGTTGGATTTGTTGGCTTAACTTTCATTAACAAACAATGTACACCCCATTTCTTTAAATAGGTTGTGTACATTTTGACAGTTCCTGGCCTCCAGGCATCAGATACTATCCTGTTCTCAGTAATCTTATCCAAACCAAATTGCTGCAACTGTTTCCTTAGAAAAGGAATGCCAATAGGGGCGTCGTTGACACGTCGCCGTGAACCTCCAGCGGTCCGTGGTGCGTCAGATTCCCGAGTTTTCTTGGGAATCGTATATGTTCTTTTGCCAGTTGTGAAGCTGCTGGCAGCCAAGGTTGCGTGTCCCAATCGGGCACCACCAGTATAGCATGTGTCCCTTCCAAGCCGATCTTTCTCACAACTCGGCTGATAATGCTAAAACGGTGGGAAAATATAAAAATAATTATTTTCCCAAATAATAGCAAATGCATCCACTTTCCAAGCATCCGGTTCCGGATGCCAAGAAACATAACAGGGTAACTTGTTATTATTTCTTGATGCAAACAAGTCAACTTTAGGTGTACCCCATTTTTCACAAACGAAGTTAAACAAACGTGTAGAGAGAGACCATTCTAAATGGTCATGGAATTTTCTACTTTTATGGTCTGCAAGTGTATTTTGTGACCCTGGAATATGCGCTACAGTCAGCCAGACTTGTTGAGCCTGTGCCCAGTTCCAAATCAGTTTAGACAACTGATTGCAAGGCTTTGATTTGGTTCCACCCATATTACGAATGTATGCCATGGCAGTAGTATTATCAGTTAGTATTCTAACTTGTGATTTATTTACCTTTACTAAGCTACGTAAGCCCAGATAAATAGCACGCAATTCTAGTGCATTAATATGGTCTGATTTTTCATCATCAAGCCATCTACCTCCTGTTGTGACCCCATCTCGATGAGCTCCCCAACCTTCTAACGAAGCATCAGTAGTAATTACTATATTAGGTTCCGCCATGCGGATTGGATTTGGTGAACTTGCTATATGTTGCATCCACCACCCAATATCCTGTAGCCCTTCTTGCGAAATAAACATCTTTCGCTCAAAATTCCCTTTAGTTCGTGTTAACGCTAAATTTTTATCTATTTCTAGAGATTTAATATGGGCCTTCCCGTATAGAATAGCGGGTGCATACGATATCATTATCCCAATAAGGACTGCGACCTGTCTAATTTTAGGTTTTGGTAACTTAATAAGCTGGGTCGCTGTAGTCATAAACTTAATTAGTTTTTGTCCTGTTATCGACACTGTAAGGGGACTGTCTATCCAGAATAAACCCTAAACATTTGAGTTGTTTTGTTGGTTTAAGCACTGACTTTTGTGGATGTACATAAAACCCCAGTTTAGTGAGTAACGCACATAAATCCAAAACTGCATTCACACAACCAATTTGTGTTGATGCTATAATAAAGGAATCATCTATGTATGGAAACATTATGTGACCCTTCCGCGCCTTTACTGAGAAAACAGGTTTAAGCAGTTTAGTGAATAAACGAGGGGCACAAGCTAAGCCATTCGGCATGCAGGTAAACTCATAGAGTTGGTTATCCCAAAGAAACCGGAGAAATTTCCGGTATTGTTCCATTATGGGAAGCGTGTAATATGCATCCTGTAAATCAACACTAGCCATCCACGCATCTGGTGTAATCAGATCTCGTGCTGTATCTAGCGAGAACATTTTAAAATGTCGATATTCAACCATTTTATTAAGGATTGTTAAATCCAGGATCATTCGAACTTCGCCATTAGGCTTTGGTCTCGAGAAGATGTTTGAAATAAACTCTCCTGAACAGTGTGTCACTTTTTGTATAATTCCTTTCCCAATGAATTTTTGTACCTGTTTAGTTAGTGCCTCTCGTTCAACCGGTTCAATGTCATAAGGAAAAGGTATTCTGCCTTGTACCGGAATTTGTGTGAAGGGAATGTGAACACCCCTAACTATTTGTAAAATTTCTTGGTCACTAGTAATTTTGTGCCACTCAGAAATATGATTATTAATATTACCAGCCACAAAGTTGCTTACAGTTTGTGTGTTTTTAGAGGCTGCAGGGACTTGTAAAGTCTGTGTTTGGACCTCTACTTGGACCCGCCCCTGGGGAAGGGTCTCGACGAGTTGAACCCTCGGCCTAGTGGCCGTATGGTGTTGTCGGTCCAGCCTGGGCGAGCACCCCGGCCCCGAAAAGCTTGACCAAAGTTTGAACTCGGTCTGGTTCCCCTGGTGAACCGTCGTGGACGAAAATCCCCTCGTGACTTTTTGAAACGAGGAGGTTCCTGTTTCTTGTTGCCATCCATGTTTTTGCCACTCTTGGCTGCAGTTTCTACCTCTTTATAGAGGTATTGTAGTTGACCGCCAAACATCTTGGTGTTATCTAAAGGTTTACCTTTAATCGGCTCTGGAGCAAGAAAAAGTGTAAACTCTTTCCCCTCATTATCCGTAATCTTCTTAGAGTGAGCCACTTCTTTGCCAGCATCTGTGCACACTGATTTGAAGACATTCTCATATCTTCGATACGACAGGTAATTACCTGCCGCCGCTAACACTGCAATGCCTTTGTCCATGGTCTTAGCCAAAGACGAGAACTTATTTTCTCTTTGCATTCTATTTGCCACAGGGGCAATAGCTGTTAGGGTAGCAAGCACCGCCTTATGCACTGTGTGCAACACACCCTCAAACTTCTTACGGTCATCCGTCATATTGACATCTCGATCCATCTCTTTAATGATGGAGTTGGGAACACCCTTAATGCCTGTTAACTCATCTCCTAACTTGGAGATAACCTCCGCCGGTTTAAACGTGCGGAAATGACCATTAATGGTCTCGCGCATAAGCGTAGTGGTTTTAACACGCTTAGCCTTTGGCTTCTCCACCTTCTTAGCCACTTTGCTCCCAATGGCAGCATAGACACCTTCATATACTGTGTCTGAGTCCGATTCCGTGGAAGTGGAATCTGTGGACGAATCGGAAGAAGAAGAATCTTTCTTCTTCTTCTTCTTCTTCTTCTTGGACTTGGTCTTCCGCTTTTTGCGAAGTCCAGTCTTCCCACGCTCCTTGGTGAAATCATCACCTGAAGAAACAACCTGTTTCTTCTTCTTCCTCCGTTTAGGAGAAGGAGGAGGAGGAGCCTTAAGCTCCATCGCTGAGTCTGTGTCCGAGAATTCCTCAAACGCTGACTCCTCTTGAACACTCGGCCTTCGCCGCTTCAGAGACTCTGGCGGTTTGAAAGCCATAATATGACTTTCCATCACCGCAAACCGAGCCTCCCAATTTGGAGGCACAGGCACATCAGGCACTATGTCCTCGTCCGGCTCGGAGAGGATATGCGGCCCGGGCTGTGTCGAAGGCACTGCCGACAACACGGGTGAGGAGTCGTACTCCTCGTCCAACCCACTCGGAACACGCCCCTCGGCTGCTGCTGCACCGCGCTTACTCCGCTTCGTGGCCATCGAGAACTGTAAACAAAGATTTTTGGTCAGTCCCGGTATATATATATGTCACAATTTGGTTGTTTCAAACTCAATTGGACATCTAGTGGTGTTAGAGAACGTGTTTATACCGTTATAACACAGGCGTAATAAGCTAAATTTGTGCGTGGATTGTGGGTCAAGCCCAAATCTTTACGCGGGGTCGGGACCAGTGTATCGGCCCGCCCATCCCTCTGTTCCGCACACTTCTCCCACCTGTGACTACTACGTCAACAAGTTGGAGAAAATGCTACGAAACTCGGAGAAACGCCTGAAAAAGTTTGTCTAGGGGAGTCTATAAAAGAAACCCAGGAGCATCTCCAACATTACTCTCTATTAGAGTACGAGAGAATTTCCACATGAGACAAGGCTAAGCCCACATCTCTACCCATAGTCACACGGTGACCCGGATGTTGACAGAACCGCTAATGACCGGTTTGGTTCCTTCGAGAAGGACTCTAGAGCGTTCTATCCTTGGTTTTTTATAACCATATAACTCGTCCAAATTGGACCAACGAAAGTCTAAACTTTCCATATTGATGCTCTAATGCATCATAATTAAGCTAACCACAGTTTTTATTATACTTACTGCGTATTTGCTTGTATGTAGACTAATTTTGCCGGAGCAACCCAACGACACGTTATCCAGTCGTGAGTTGTATATGCTAATTGCTGGTACCTCACGTGCTTCCTTCTCCTTAGCCTGAGGCTAGCCTGAGGCTGTTTACCGAGGTAAAATATATATATATCATCATGATCATCATCATGCTGTCGGTCGTGATGCGACAAAGACTGCTTTCATTACTTGACTGCCGCTCTCCATTTAGCTCTCTGCTGTGAGAGTTGCGTCGATGAGTCTGTCTTAATGTCTCTCAGCTTCAGGTTTCTCTTGATGGTATCCTTGAACCGGAGACGAGGGCGCCCTCTCTTTCTGTAACCAGAAGACAGTTGAGAATAGAGGATCTGCTTTGGTAGCCTGTCTGATGACATCCTCATGAGGTGTCCAGTCCACTGGAGATTCTTTTTGATCAGAAGATCTTCCATAGAAGGCAGCCCCGTATCTTTGAGTATTTCCTTATTTGTCACTTTGTCCTTCCAGGTTAGCCTCATGATTGAACGCAGATGTCGCATCATGAAGGCATGCAGCTTTTTCACCTCTTGTCTGTACACTGTCCAGGCCTCGGCTCCGTATAGTAGGGTGGATAGCACGATTGCATGGTAGATCTTGCCTTTGACCCGAATGGACACATGGTGGTTGTTCCACAGTCTCTGGCGTAGTCAGTCGAAAGATGCGCTAGCCTTGGCCATCCTCCTCTGTATTTCAGCATCAATGCGTCCATCACTTGATATAGTGCTTCCGAGGTAGGTGAATTCCGGAACAGCGTTCAGCTTGTTTCCGTCAACCATGATCTCCTCCTCTCGGGTTCTTGTAGAGTTGGGTTGGTACAGCACCTCCGTCTTCTTGATGTTAATCTTCAGGCCAAACTTCTTTGACGCGTCGGAGAAAGCATCCACTATTTTCTGGATCTCTTCAGCAGAGTGGGCAACCAGTGCGCTGTCATCTGCCAATAGTAGCTCTCTCACCAGTATCCGACTAGTCTTGGTCTTCGCTCTGAAGTGTGCAACATTGAATAGGTCAGCGCTCTGTCTGGACTGTATACAGATGCCATCCAACATGTCTAGGAAAGCCTCGTCGAGCATTGCTGATAGGAAGATGGAGAAGAGCGTGGGGGCCAGTACACAACCTTGCTTGACCCTATTGGTAACCCCCAACGATTCCGAGACTTCCCCTCCAACACTAACGTTCGCCATCATTCCTGTATGTAGAGCCTCGATCGTAGTTGTGAACTTCTCTGGGCATCCATACTTCCTCAGTAGCTGCCATAGCCCGGTCCTCCCGACTGTATCAAATGCCTTAGTGAAATATATATGATAGAGACTCTGGAACAATGGAATCATCCAATGATACCTTTCCTCAGACTCCGAGCACTGACTTTAAAGCTGCAAAATAAAACAGTTTGTTACATTCAACTAAGGCCCAGAGGCATTCGGTTACAAATCTGTGTAAATTGCATACAGTTGTTTGCTTTGTTGGAGCTTTACGCCCTAGCAACAGCTAAGACTAAAGTCATATCAGAACAGGTAGAGACTTGCAAATCTGCATGTTACGATCCTCACGCATCGCATCGTCCCATAGGAAAAACTTGACCAAGCAGGGTATTGCTTCACCAATGCTATCTCTATGGGACCAAGATTTCAGGACTCAGTACTGATAAATGCCAAATGGCCCTATGATGAAAATATCATCATCAGATAGATAAACATGTTGTGTCTGCGGCTGCAATTTTTAATGGTATGTGGTGCGATTTTCAAGATATTGGAATTTTTCTGCAGTGAGAAGTGATGTGGTTCATTTGTCAGATGGGTCACATAACCAAAATGCAGCCTTCTGATTGCGAAATAGCGAATGGTAGACAGGAAGTGTGAACACTTATTTGTCTCTCATTTTTGCTTGAGTGCAAAGTAAATAAGCAACACAAGGAATAATTAGTAGCATGTGGTGAAATAGGAATCAAATTTCCATGGATCATCAGCCCATGCTTTTTCTAATCTATTCTTGAATGAATTTATTGACTTGGCATCAATAACATTTTGTGGGAGACTGTTCCATATATATATGATCCTTTTTGAGAAACTGTGTTACCTTAACTTTGAAATGGCACCGAGCTTTACTAGTTTGAGAGTATGGCCCCGACTGCCTTCTCTTTTATTCAAGGTGAAAAATTTGTTCATATCTATTTTATCAAAACCTTTCATAATTTTAAATACTTCAATTATGTCACTTTTTTTCCTTCTGCAGGAAAGGGTAGGAAGTTTCAATTCCCTAAGCCTTTGTTCATAGGGTAGGTCCTTTATAACTGTAACTAATTTCGTTGCACGTCTCTGAACCTTTTCGATCTTCAGAATATCTTTCCAAAAAATTGGGCTCCAAATTTGTGGACAGAATTCCAAAATTGGCCTAACAAGAGACTTAATTAGGATGAGAAAATTGTTCATGTTGAGGCGATGGAAAGTTCTTTTAATTATTCCTACTCTCTGGTTAGCATTTGCGATGATAGTCCTCATGTGTTTCTGAAAGGAGAGTTGGGAGTCGAAGGTTACGCCCAAGTCCTTTTCATAGCTATCTTGTTGCAGGACAGTGTTCTTCATATTATAGGCATAATGAGGATTATTTTTCCAGTAATGAATAATTTTGCACTTCTTTTCATTGAAGGGCAATTGCCATTTCTCAGACCATTGTGCGATTTTCAGAATATCCTCTTGCAAGAGATTTTTTATTTCTTACATCTTTTATTGCTCGAAAGACCTTTGTGTCATCCGCAAATATTTGTAGGTTTGATGAGACACTGCCTGGCAGGTCATTTATAAATATTATAAATAATATTGGTCCCAGCACACTTCCCTGAGGTATACCTGAGGTGACATTCTTAAAGGAAGATTTTTTATTACCTATGACTACCCTTTGCTTTCTCTCAGACAGGAAGTCCTGTATCTATTCAGAAATTGATCCGGATATTCCCAGACCTTTGATTTTGTTTAATAGTCTTTTGTGGGGCACACTATCAAAGGCTTTGGAGAATTCCAAATAGATGGTGTCCAATGCCAGGCCATGATCCAGCCAGTCAGTCCAAATTTCCATCACTTCTAGTAGTTATGTTAGGCAAGATTTGCATCCAGTGAATTCGTGTTGGTCTGGAGATATCAATCCTAGTTTTTCCAAGTGTTCTACGACACGATCTCGGATTATTCTTTCTAGCATTTTACAGCATAGGCAGGTTAAACTTTGATGCCAGACATTTTGGTCCCTTTTTATGCAGGGGCTTGACATCAGCATCTCTCCATTGTTTGGGTATTTTCCTTTCAAATAGGCTTTTACGGAATAGAGATGTCAAAATAGGTCCAATTTGCTCAGAACACTCTTTGATGATTTTTGCATGGATCCCGTCTCGCCGTTTGGAGACATTTAGTTTTTCAATTAATTTGTCTACTTTACCGCCTGTTATATCAACGTCACTAATGAATTCTGTGACTCCTGAATCTGGAGATGGTGGGATATTATCCGTATTTTCATTGGTAAACACACTGACGAAGAACTCATTGAGTAGTTCAGCTTTGCCTTCATCGTCTAAGATTAGTTTGTTGACTAGAGCCAGTATGCCATTGCCATTTTTTTATTTATGTGAAGCATAACTCCAGATATTTTTAGGGTTATTATTAATGTCTTGGACAATTTTGTCCTCAAAAGTATCTTTGTGTCCACTGACAATGTCATTTGAGGCATTCCTAGAGATAGTATATTTTTCCCAATTTTCCAATGTCTTATTATTGAAGTAGACATTCCATGCTTTGTTTTTCAATTTTCTGGCAGTGGTAATATCCCTGGAGTACCAAGGAGGTTGTTTCCTGGTTGTGAATTTTCTTAGTGGTACATGCCTTTTTAATGCTAACAACTGTTCAGTAGTACTCATCACAGAGTCCTTCTCGTCATCAACTTCCATTTGTTGGTAACCTTCAAAACCGTCACCACCTTCCTCGTAATCCTCCCAAGTACTGCCAGCATCTTCCAAATAGCACGCTCCGCCATCTTAGTTTTCCGCCATGTCGTAAAGAGAAGCGTAATCTTTCTCGCTCTCCATCTTCGCCATATCGCCCATCTGCTCTGATTCTAAACGAAATTCTTTAGCTTCTTCTCTAAGAATAACCATCTCTTCATACATCCTTCTGAAGTCTGTCATCTCTGGTTTAGAAGATGAAGCTTCCGTTGGCCCCTGGCCTAGATCTGGGTGTTTAGACCGCGTCTTCGCTTTCGGGTCACCCGCCATCTTGCTTTTCTTTGGCTTTGGCTTAGATTTCGTAGTCTCAGTCGACTCGTTCTCCGACTCGCTCAACACATGAAGCGAGATTGGCTGGTGATCTTCTACAGTCATCATTTTTGCCATCTTCATACAGTAATGTGACCACACCGTCTACGTTCGCGGTATCCCACGCGTTCGAATCGGCCGAGAGTGTGCCAAACCACCGACTCCCGGAGTCTTACTGTCACCGTCGTCTGAAACGACATCCATCAACACATAAGTAATTTAAACCATTCACGTCTGTTTTAAAAAACAGCATCACTTATTAACACCACATATTAGCGTGTTTCATAACTAAAAACGTCCTCCTATGGTCAAACTCACCTTCTTAAGGATAATCCTCCTCCAACTCGCTGTTGGTGCTCCGCTGCCGAGTTTCTAACTGAGGCTACTTCCGGCATGCACGGGCTTATCCTCTCCCCGGATACTTAACTTCCGGTATTCGGAAGATGAAGTAAGAATTGTCATGTGTTGTTGACATTGACATGATGCTGGCCATGTGCTTTTGTTAATCAGATTCAGTTTCTTACATTTTCAACTAATACTAATAGTTGTCAGTTATTTATCACAGATGGTACACATAAATATATAACTGGTTTTTTTAAATCTGAGTTTGGGACTTCCCATTACGAATTTGTGTTGTTTATTTACTCTTTTACTCAGGTCAAAAATCCTGTTATTGAAACCCATAGAGTAACTGAGATAATTAGCCTATATTCGTGACACATGAAGTGTAATATCTTTGCTTCTTCTAGGCCTATAAAGTCATCTATATGCCAAATTAAAAGGTTTAATGTGTTTTATCATAATACATTTGTTTTGAAGTACTATCTTTTATTTGAAATTTGTTTGCATGTCTCTAGAACAGGGTAGCGTTCAAGGTATGCCTCGGAGAAATTCCTGACGTCATGCTAGTCTGAATGACTTTAGCGGGTGGATGCCCCGAAAATGGCAGCCTCCATAAGGTGCAGCCACTTGCAATTTAAAAGAAGAGCTCTGATTGGCTGAAACCACTGAATTTGGCGGCCATTTTCGACGCGCTTTTTCCTACCTGAAAAGGGAGATGTCTGCGAGTCGTCTCATAGGCATACCCTGAACACAAATAAGACAAAAAGACATCTCGGAGGCATCTGCGAGTCAACTCTGAGGCGTACCGGTACCTGAATGTGATCCAGGTACTGACTTGTCATGGCAGCTTCAAATAGTGCTGCCCCACTGGGAGACCAGCCACTGGCACCATGATACGATGTATAACACTTACCTATGCCATCAACCTCAATCAAGATTCACCCCGTACCTACTCTGCGTAGCCAATGGGGTGAATATTTTTTCTAAACATATTCATACAAAATAGAGGATTGCACACAGTATTTAAAGGAAAAACACTACATACCATTGAGATGCACAACAAAGCTAAACTAGATGCACTAAATATTCGCAGAGACCTATTAGGCCTAATGTACCACCGAGCGAAAGATGCATATTACATAGACACACCTACACAAGCCACATGTGCAGCATAAACAACCCTCCTGAAAGTGCCACATGCTAAAACTAGTAAAATGAAAAAGTCATCAGTTGTTCTGGGGGAAGCACTCTGTAAGCAACTACCAGCACGTGTCATGAACAGTGATTGTTACAAAACTTTCAAGATAAACCTCGATGCACATTTAAATCAACCAGCTTAGGCCAAAACAGGTCAATGCCACACTGGGGTCGGTGTTGCCATTCCTTTCCCTCCCCCCCCCTCCTCTCTCCCAAAAACAAACATACACTGTAAACTCAACCAGTAGTGTCCAACTAGACCAAAGAATCCATCTATTATCAAACAAGCCTGGAAATGATTCTAGTTGGATCCCAGTGAGGTACATGATTAATCAATATTAACATACTTACTAACTCAATAGGCCCCATCTGACATTACCATGAACACCAATTCAATCACGAAGGCCTACCCTACATCCCATCACCCTTTCAGCGAGTATGTCACCACTCGAAAGATAACCAGTTATGCACCACCCCTTAATAATGCTTACCATACTAGTCTAACATAGCAAAGACCCTATAATACTAAGACGGCTCACTCAGCCTGTACTGTGTAATCAAAATGATCAAACCCACCACTTGGTGCGCTGGCTGTTCTCTTGGTTAGACAGGTGCTATATTATATGTATAAATGCATATATGAATGTGAAAGATGTGTGATGATGGCGATGCTGATGATGCTGATGATGATGTGTATTTGTTCATAGCAAATTCATATTGATGTGTATTCATACTTACCTATCTTATGTATAATATAATTGTATGTGTTTACATGTGAAACACCAACCAGCAGCTGGGCTGATCAAACCCACCACAAGGTGGCACTGCGAAATTTACATTACCATATTTGTGACATTGTCAACAGCATTCAAAATAAAGTGTCACAAACTTAATGAAAACCTCTGAACAACAGCCCATTTCACTTCAAATGGTCATATACAATGTCTTCATTAAGTTGAAGACATTTATTTCAAAATTAAATTTTTTGTTGTTGAAATAGTTAACCTTTTCTGGAGTCATTAACATCGTAACATTTCGTTTCCACTTGCAAGTACTATGAAACTCTGTATCAAACACTGGGTACAGATACAGTACAGGAACTATTTTCACCATTTGACACTCTATGCATGGACCCAGTTATGGTATAGTAAAAGATAAATCCTGAAATCGCCCCTAAACATTGAAATTTGAGCCGAACATTTGTGTAAAATTGTTGTTTCCACTTTGACTGTTACCGTGCTAATATTTTTTTGCTTTTCTCTTTAATAATCACAAATAAGACAAAACCATAACAATGAGGTTTCAAATTATTATTACTACTGTTTATAAAGCAAGTGGCATGTGAAATGTCCTAAAAATGTCAAGTTTTGTGTGGAAAATATTTGATTTTGGAGTCAGATTGGTTTCCATGCTATACTGCTATTTATTGGGTGTGAGCATCATTTGACCGACTTAAAAATGCCAGAATATGTTTATTTTCAATTATTCAGATGCAAAAGGACATACACATTGAGGAAACTTATTTATAGGACTTTGGCAGTGTTTTGATTTTGTGGTACTGATGTCACACTATTGGTACACAACTTCTGAGAACGACCTAGATAGGGAGTGAGCCATCTTAGTATTATAGTGTCTTTGAACATAGTTACCTCCCTGTTAGATAAAAGATTCACCCCATACTTGTAGTACACGGGTGAACAATAATGTAGTCTATAAATACTGGCGAAAATAACTTTAGTATGGAACAGGAAGTAGAATGCCTGGCTCCAATATCAAATGGGTACTTATATCGGCACAGAGTTGCTGAAATGGGAGAGAATGTAAAAAGACAATATGGCAGCGATAGAACGCCATTGATTTCACTTTTAAATTCTATTAAACTAGATGTTTTATTATATTTTTCAACTCAAAGGTAGCGGTGAAATATGAAGACATATACAAAGAATAAATGTTGCTTCTTAGATTGTGAATTTAGGCTCTCATTTCATTTCCCCAATTTTTCGACAACTTTTATATAGGGTTGGTATTCACCCGTGTACTGCAAGTACAGGGTGAATCCTTTATATACCTCCCCGTATCAGGCTTTCGTCTTTCTTTTATCTTGTTCTTCCCTTGTTATTCATGTATATAGGGTATGCACTGACGTCATGCTAAGCGGAAGTGCGTCCATTGTGGCGATAGTAACCACAATAATAACACACTGTCACACTCCAAACTCAATGGCTATGAGCAATCTTCATACAGAAAAAGTGAAATATCTATAAAACCAATCCATCTAGAAACAAATCGGTTGGTACACATATAGAAAACATGTTTACCAATAAGATTATATTAAATTGATAAGGTTAGGGTTCTGGATTTCTATTAATTTTGAATAAAACTAATGCTTTGCGCTGCGCATACCGGTGAACTCAAGCCAGTCAAGGCATTGTCAATGGTCGTGAGCAATCTTCACACAGAAAAAGTGAAATATCTCTAAAACCACACCACCTAAAAACAAATCGCTTGGTAGACATATAGAAAACATATTCAACGAATAGATTATATTAAATTTATACGGTTAGGCTTCTGGATTTCTATTAATTTTGAATGAAATAGACGTTTTGTACTGCTCGTACCGGCAAACTCAAGGCATTCACGCCGCATTGTCAATGGTCGTGAGCAATCTTCATACAGAAAAAGTGAAATATCTCTAAAACCACACCACCTAGAAACAAATCGCTTGGTAAACATATAGAAAACATATTAAACGAATAGATTATATTAAATTTATAAGGTTAGGGTTCCGGTTCCGGATTTCTATTAATTTTGAATGAAATAGACGTTTTCCACTGCGCGTACAGGCAAACTCGATGGGATGTTTACTAGTTGATATCGCCACAATGGCCGCGCATCCGGTTCGTGACGTCACGTGAATACCCTATATAGATGTTTTGCTTATTTCCCTGTAATTGTTTATCTATATTGTTGTAGATTTGTTTACTGTGGAGTGGCAATTGTCATTAGGGCTGGTAGACCAGTGCATTAGCACTGACAACATGTTATTCAGAGGAATAAAAACACTTGAACACAAAAATAAAACAACAACAATTGAAATTTGAATGAATTGAAACGAAAATGGCTTGTTTTTAGTTATGGAATTCTCACTACATTCGTAAACTGTAGGTGGATAGGACTATTTATCTACTTAGTACTAGAACCCGTCTTTATTTCTTTCAGTTGCCGAGTTGGTTGTTCCGCTATTTTTCAAATTTCTTGAATACTCCGTGTCAAATTGATTATTGAAAATGAAAGACGAATCACTCGTCTGTCATCTAAATGGCCCTATGGCTGAGCGATAATAGGTGAATTCATTAAATTAGATACCGTTTTAAAATTATTCTAGCATAAAGAATGTTCACAAAATTAAGTTTGTGCCCGAACTGCTCCTAGCATTGAAAATGAAGACGCCTAATTGAATAAGTAAACAAGGGACGATATTTTACCTTGTTAAGTGTGGTGTGACCTTCTGATTTACACGACGATTTTCTCAGCGACGCCACCTATCGACGCTCAACCTGATAGTTCACTACCTAACCACCAGATGGCAGCCATGTTGGTCAGTTAGCCGCTTTACTCAGGTGCATAGGTATCTTAAAACTCGCCATTTGGCCATATAAATACCTCGACATTCGTCGAGATACGGTGTCGCACGTCAGGGGGTCGGCAAAGTTTTGTGCATGCACACAACTTTTGATGTACGACAATGTTTGGATTTTACGTCCGCTGTACATTATGTATGCGTTAGGCTTAAAGCGGCCAGCTATCCGCCGCGTGGAAAACAAACGAACTCGGAAATAGTTCAGATGTGTGCCACAGGGGTGGTGCATGCTTAGTACTGAACCTTTCCACTTGGTGGTGTACAGGAGAGTGACCTAGATGAGGGTAATTGGCATTGAGTTTGCTGGAACGCGCAGTGCGAAACGTTAGTTTTATTTAAAATTAATAGAAATCCAGAACCCTAACCTTGAGGAAATATATTTGTGTAATGTGAAATATATGTTAGTACAATTACATTGCATAATTCAATGAGAAACAGATATAGATGAAAAAGTTTTTTTGTTGTTGAATATAAAAAAAGTCCTGCTGTGGAGAGGGTTTGAACCCACACAACCAAACAACTTCTAATCACAATTCCTACACTCTAACCACAAGGCCACAGAGACCACACATAATTACTACCCTCAGTTCAGGCTATTTGTGTAGAGGACATCACATATAAAACGTGTGTGTGTATGTGTTTGTTTTGTTTGTTGTTGTTTTACATGCTAGCACCATCTAAGGTCATATCAGGACAGGTACCGACTTGTGACAGTGCACACTAATGGCAACTTTATCATGCCCCACTGGAATACCAGGCCACCAGCACCATGACCTGATATCCCACTCAGTCACATTGTCCTGACACTGAGCCAACCAGTCCTTGTCCTATCCTAATAATGCCAAGCGCCAGACTAGGAAGCAACAAGTATCAATTTTAAAGTCATTGGTTTGACTCGACCAGGATTCAAACTCACAACCCCACGATCTAACAACACGGGAGACGGATGCTCTAACTCGAATCCTGGTCGAGTCAAACCAATGACTTTAAAATTGATACTTGTTGCTTCCTAGTCTGGCGCTCGGCATTATTAGGATAGGACAAGGACTGGTTGGCTCAGTGTCATGATAATGTGACTGAGTGGGATATCAGGTCATGGTACTGGTGGCATGGTATTCCAGTGGGGCAGCACTATAGAGTTGCCATGCGCGCGCACTGTCACAAGTCGGTACCTGTCCTGATATGACCTTAGATGTTGCTAGGATGTAAAACAACACAAAAAAACGTACGTACGTATGTACGCACATACATATGTACGTACATACATACATACATACATATGTACATACATACATGCATGCATACACATGTACATACATACATACATATGTACATACATACATATGTGCATATGTACGTACATACGTATGTATGTACATACGTATGTATGTACATACATACGTATGTCTGTATACATACATACATGCGTAAATACATGTGTGCGTGCGTACGTATGTGCGTGCGTGCGTACGTACGCACGCACGCACGTACGTACGCACGTACGTACGTACATACGTACGTACAAACCTTTTATATGTGATGTCCTATACACAAATACCCTGAAGTGAGAGTACTAATTATGTGGGGTCCCTGTGGCCTAGTGGTTAGAGTGTTGAAGTTGTAATCTGAAGTTGTTTGGTGGTGTGGGTTCAAATCCCATCTACAGCAGAACACTTTTTACATTCATCAACAAAAAAAACGTTTTTCATTTTTTCTGTTTCTCATTGAATTATGCATTGTAATTGTACTAACATATATTTTAAATTACACAAATATATTTCCTGATTGAACTACTCTAAAGAAGATTGAAAATACCCCAGTTTTACTCTCCCTTATCTCCACTCACCCAGCCATTTTTAAAACAACAGCTGCCAGCAAATGCTTCTGATCCTGTTGCCGGCGAGCACCGCAATTTCAGCCAATCACAGCGCAGCTTTTTCATTGCAAATGGCCGCCGCCTATGGGGGCGGCCATTTTGGACACAACAAACTGCCTTTGCAGTTCAGACTAGCATCACCCTGGTCCCCTACTCTCCCCACACATACTTGGTTCATTTAAACATAAAAACTAAACAAAGTTGTGCTTGGAGAGCATTTGTCGGAGTACGAGCAGTGTCCCAGCGAGCTATAGCTGGTCCCTTTAAGTCGATATACGTTAGTCAAACGTTGTTCACTACGTTGCACTACATTGTCCTACTTTAAAGGCAGTGGGAACATACACTCCACGTACTGACAATGTATGCCTAGCGTTTCTCCAGCGTGTCTTGACGTATGTAACGTATGACGCGTAGTTCTGGCGATCGAATAACGTATATAATGTTCACCGGTGTTCTGTGAACATACCGTGAGCGTAATTCGAGCATTTTTCGCCGGGAGGTACGTTAGGCATACACTGTGTGTATGGTATGTATATGTCCAACTTTGCCCCCCACCCTGAAAAGTTTGAAGCTTCTCGACGTAAAAAAGTGATTTTACGCGTTGGCAGCCCGCTGGCGAGATGCATCTTAATGTGACAGGGCCATTAGATGGTGCAAGCGTTGACCAGAGTTCAACTATGTTGAACTTTCCACCGTTTTGCGGCATCACATGGCGCTAACCGGCGTAAAGTTGACAGCGTCATATGCCGTCAAAACCATAAACAAGCCTTTAGCATATTCAGCACTAAAAGGAGCACAGGGCCGCCCCAACGACTCGTCGTTTGATAGATTGTAAAGATGTCCCCAACTTCTACAACCACCCCACCAGAAGATTAATCTTCAACCAAAGATTGGACTGATTTATCGGTGACTCTCTATATTGCTGCAGTTCTGCAGCTGGTAATACCCCAGTCACACGAGGCCTGCGTTCGCTAACGATCGATTCGCGAGGTCAAAACCTCCTCCTTGCACCCTCATTGAGTCCTGGCGCCGCGAAATCGCCACCCTCCTGGCGCCCATTTCGGAAATTTTGGGCGCAAGGAGGTTGCTGCTGCTGCACGTGCAACCTCCTTGCGCCCTGTTCCGGCGGCGCCATTCAAAATGGTTGGCGCCCTGGCGCCGCCCTGGGTTGGCGAATTGCCATTGGATGCTGCAGTCACCATGTGGTCGGCGCCGACCTGGCGCCTACAACATATTTGAATCAGTGTATCGAATGGCATGCTGGGTGGTTGGCGTCCTTTTGGGCATACGGAGGTTGGGGGCGAACGCTGGCTCTCGTGTGACT
This sequence comes from Branchipolynoe longqiensis, assembly GCA_030323885.1. Classification (NCBI taxonomy): domain Eukaryota; kingdom Metazoa; phylum Annelida; class Polychaeta; order Phyllodocida; family Polynoidae; genus Branchipolynoe; species Branchipolynoe longqiensis. Next base: position 44,455,736 of record CM059198.1, read on the forward strand.
GGGGTATAACCGTCGTAAGTTTACGAACCCCTCAGAAGTCAAAAGGAGCATAAGCATATTCAGCGCTGAAAGGAGAGGGACAACCAGTTTGAACTCGTCTGAGCCCCTTTGAACTTGCCAGAAATGGACTTTCCTCTTCTCGTTTTCACGAGAATTCAGTGTTAGCCAATCAGAGCTGTTCTTTTCGATTGCAAGCTGATTGGCTCAAATTATGGAAAGGTCCCAGTCAAATATATCCATTATTTTTTTAGTAGTTTCTTGTTCAGACAGTCACACATTTAAGTATCTTTTGCTTGAAGTATATTTGAAATTGATCTACTTCTGTTCAAATCACAGGGATGAAAGTGGTCTCCGGGAAAAAAAGCGGAAATGCTGATATTTTCCCATAGGTTAGCATTGTCAGGGAATCCCTGAAAATTCCTGGAAGTCGGATATCATACATATTGGTATACGCTGATAGTGCTGCACCATTTGAAGCATGTATTAGTGGTATATGCTGCTAGTGTTGCGGCGTTTGCACCAGGTATTGGTATACGCTGCTAGTGCTGCGGCGTTTGCCCCACATATCGGTATACGCTGACCTTGCTGCAGCGGTTGAAGGCATTAGTAGTATACGCTGCTAGTGCTGCGGCGTTTGCACCACATATTAGTATATGCTGATGGTGCTGCAGCATGAAATAACTTATTGGTTGGTTGGTTGTTTGAGTTTTACGTCCTGGCAACATCTAAGGTCATCTCAGGAAGGGCGCAACGTATTAGTATACACTTATAGCTACAGGAAAAATCCCGGAAATCCGCGAAATCGCGGAGATCTTTCATCCCTGAAATCAAGCAGTAGCCCACTTACGTTTAAGGTTGCATAGTTCGATGGTTTTGAATGTATGTGTGTCTTCAATTATTTTCTGAATTGAATTGAGGTGCAATCATGAAAGCAAATGAATATTCTACAATACATAATATACCAGTTCATGTCTGTGTAGCAGGGTTCAGTGCCATTAGCCACCAAACTAGTGGCTTGGACACCAGCCTAGGTTTCTCGGAAGTAACATTGATAGAATATAGTATCATCGTTTCATTGTAATGACAAGCTCTAGTTATTTTTGCGGAGTAAATTCGATCTATTTATTTTCACAAAGTACTTAACACGAGAACATGGATTATTTATTCTTCGTTTTGCACCAATATAATGACAACTACAGTAAGATTAAAAAACCCACAAAACAATCAAAGTGTGTGTTGGCTTCTTGACCAGCATAATAAAACTGAGGCAACAACTGCAATGATGACTCTAAAGGCTACATTCCTTACTCTATATCTAAATCTAAACACATCAAGACCTAAATGCAGAAAGTGTGAAATGTTTGGACAGGAACTTGGTACAAGGTCAATAAGCTAAACATTTCATACTGATCTTAAATATGTTATTACATCTGGTATTTCGAAGCTATTTTATGCATTTCTTTTGTCGTTTATACACAGATTGGAATGAAAACAAGTATGACGAATTTGTAAACACACACAAAAACTCCGCAATGAATATTCTATTTTTGCCATGGAAACAGTACTTCAATAAATACTATGTGTTCATAGCATTTACTTACATCCGGTAAGAAATTGTACGGTCTAAATTGTTCTCAATTTGAGGCATACTAATATATGGGCATTGGCTTGGTTTAGTTCGGTTTATTGGAGTTTTACATCCTAACAACATCCAAGGTAATATCCGGACAGGCACCCATACCATAGTGCGCACCAATAGCATAGCTCTATTCATAATGCTTCCCCACTTGGGGTACCACACTTCCAGCACCATGACCCGATATCACACTCAGTCACATTATCCTGACAACCCAACCTTTGTCCCGTCATATCATAGTAACTGCTGAGAAATAGGCATGGTATTGGTAGCAGTGGCAAGTACTAACTTTGCAAGTCTTCTGTTTGACTCAGCTGAGGATGTTGACCCCTGACCTCCCACCGGGTGCCCTTCGCTCCCTAAACTCACCCTAGTTTATCCTGCCTGGCGCATGCGTTACTAAAGGCTAGTCGCAGCAGCAGGACAAACCAGTCGGTTGCCAATTAATACATTGGCCCTCACCCACCCTTATTTGGGCAGGTGTCCTATCTCAGGTCACATGGTGCTGCCTCCAGTTTTGATGTTCATTGCCCTCTCCTGTGCCCACCAATCAGGACGCTTACTCTGTGGAATCATGTGATGTTCGGCCATGGGGTGGCTATTTATAAACACTGACCGACTGAGTGGACAGTTGCTACAGTGACTGACCTGTCAATCATTAGCTCTCCAGAGTTTGGCTATTTGAACTGAAATTGTGCGTGAATCATAAGCCCTGTTCACACACGGGCGTTAAGTTGCCTCAACTAGTTCGCCTTGTCTAGTTCGACTCACATTGGTCGTGTGGATGCTACGCTGAAGCAAATTAGGCCTAAGTCGCCTCATCTAGTTCGCCTCAAGTAGACCGCCTAGCGAGGTAGTCTAGATGAAGCGAACTAGCTTAAGTCGGCCCATCTTGCTTGTGTGGATGGTAGCGGTTTACTTGAGGCGGCTTAAGCACGTCACACGCATGCGCAGTCTGAGTTTGTTGATTTTCCGGTCGATCAAAAGCGCATATTATATAATTTGGTCTATGAAACTGCTAACTGTGCACAGATATTTTTTTCAACATTTATTTTTAGGTTTTCACTGCCCAGCAGAAGTTTTGATCGTTCCAAAACAATACGATTCAGTCGATACATATCTAGGTCGAACCCACACTCTCTCGTGGTGATGTCGACTAATCGAAACTGGCGCTGGTTAGTATGGACTTGCTCATGCGCAGATATCGATTTCCGCCTTAAACCGCCCCAAGTACTGCATGTGTGGACACGACTCACTTTCACGCCTAGTTCACCTCATCTAGTTTGCCTTATCTAGTTCGGCCTAAAGTTGTGTGTGTGAACAAGGCTATAGTTTACAGCCAGTAGGCAGCATATTACTTTTAAACAAATCGCTATGTGCATACATGTACCGAATGCTGATAAGAACACGGCGCTAATACAAGGATGCATAGCCCGCTAGTTCTAGAGTAATTCCCCAGATACACTGGGAGAAATGTGACAGAGACCTGTTTGGTTTGAAGGCTTAGGTGGGCGTGATAGAACACTGTCGTGGGCTCTTGTTAACAGTCTGACTGCGGCTTCTGTCACACACCAGCGTCTCTACATCTGGAGGCGGGACCCCAGGTACCAGATATGCGCCGAGGTGGAGAAGAGACCGGTGAAGTTCACCAGCCGCCGCACCACCCGCCACGTGGTGTGGATTCGGTGCAGCCGTGCAAACTCCGGGTTTTCATTCGCGTTCGGGTGTTCGGAGCCGATTTGCATGCCACTCTCGCCAAGGCGCTGCTCCTCACGGTACATCTGCCACATGGCGTTGATCGACAGTGGTGTAATAATCAAAGCACTCACAATCGAGATGCCAAACGAAGTCCCCGTCAGCAGCAGCTGGCAGAGAGACAAATAACAAATTACCAACAACTATCATATATAATATTGACGCCATCTAGCGGTGGACTGCACATGCTACGTAATATAATGCTCTGGCTATGGCATAGAAGCTGATGTCAAATACAATGCTATTAAAAGTATGGTCATTCAAAATATGACAAGGATACTGTATTACCTAATTTTGTCTTAACGGGTGCTCCTCTGGCAATCTCTCTTGACGTACTTAGGACACCTCATGACTGATGACTATAGAGATGATATGGATATCAACAGACAGTGTCGTAAGTTATATGTTTAGGAAAACAGACTCATCAGAAAATGTCATATGTGTACAGCTTATGTCAAGGTAAATTTATTTAGGACTTTCTGTACTCCCTTGTGTACCACCCGGACTTGGTGGACCTATGGAATGCATAGCATTAGAAAATTGAATGTAGCATATAATGACATTATCAGGTTATTACTCTGTCTCCCTAGATATCACACTGCAAAGTGCTAGTCAGCTATTTGCCAATACTGATGTCACAGCCTACCAGTTAATTAAGGCTCATTTCCGCATGGCGTCGCCACTGTCTGCATACCACACGTCAGTCAATGTAAATGATGCAGAGTCAGATATCTTTGTGTCGTATAGTTTTTGCGGGGACAGCAATGGGACTAATTGTAGAATCCAATCCACTAATCCACTCATTGTGGTTACCAGTTTGTGGAGTCTAATGCTCAAATCTGTGGTTGTGTAGGCATGCTATGGTGAAAACAATACAGACAAGAGAAAGGAAGAGTGTAAAAAAGAAGAGAGAGTCCAGCCCTCTGGTTTATTGCTTATATAGTTACATGGGTTCATTGTAGAGTATCACCCCCCCCCCCCCTCCCTTCCCCCAATGGGAATCAAGCATTCTTGGCCCTACCAATAGGGATCCAGCATTCCTGGTCCCCATGAATACCAGTGGTCTGCCCACCACCACAAGCTGTATGGCCCCATGACCACCACCAACCTTGACCTTTTGAGTGTGTTGATCCCTATCCCAGCAGAGGGGGTAGGCCCTGAGTGCAATCACAGCAAGACCTGCCAGAACCACTATGTCTATTTACATCACACTCAGGCACCACCAACCATTCATATATATATATATATATATTATATAATATATATATATTTATATATATATATATATATATATATATATATATATATATAAGTGAGCCTGGTCTCGTACACCGATCAGTAATAGAACATTTGCATTCCCCCGTATGCCGAATATCAGAATATTTTACAGAATGGTGGCCACGAACCTGTATCTTCTCGTTATGACCCCAGGTTCCTCTAGGGTGTGCACAAATGAAGGTTGCCAGAGATATGGCGTTGGCTGTCATGCTATAGTTAAAGAAGACAGGTAAGAGGTGAGACTGTAGGTGACCGAACATGTGTCGTGGGAAGTCTCTAGCCATGACGTTGCCTATGAAAGATAATGGATTTTTTTAAAAGGACACAACAAAACAAATATCCTGATTTGAACTAGCGAATTTTCAACGACACAGTCCCTGTCAACTACATTTATATTATTAAAGTTAATCGGTATTCGCCATAGTGGTTATGCTCAATTTCTACACCAGGTGGTGCATGGCATGTTCCAGTAGTTCCAAGTCCTCCCGCAGTCGGTGCATAAGTACCAACTTGTTCTGACCCCAGTGACCCAATTAATATAAGAAAGGTACAAGGCACGCATGTTTATTTGGAGAAATACTCTGACTGACCCAAATATAAGTTTTACCATGGCAATTTTATTAAAGCAAAATTCTAGACAAAATGAGAAGCTAATGGATTGGTCAGCTGGACGTTTGACTTTATCTGTTTAATTACAGACAGTTCTGCGTCCTAGGCCTCTCGAGCCACCCCGCTGGGTCCCAACCTACATAGTAGATACACAATCTTTGATGTTTGTTGGAGTCTTACGTCATGGCAACATCTAAAGCCATGGACGGGTACCGACTCGACCGGGCACATAAAAGTATGGATAAACATTTAGTATAGGCCACTACACTGTATAGCATGGAAATATTGAATATGCATATGAAGGGGGTTTATAAATTACATATTTGTAAGGGGTAGCCAATTTTGAAAATGATTAAGACACATTAGTCAGCAAAATAAGAGCTCATTTTGTAGTTTAGCCAAATATATATACAATATATCTGTGTGTTCAAGTAGGGATAACCACCCTCATCACACACAAACACACATATATGTACCTGTAGCATCTATAATATATATACTCACAAATACACATATCCGATATGTAGCACTGTGGTGAGAGAGATGTGTAACATTTATGATTATAACATATTTCTTTCCATATAGTCTTAGATTGTGTTATCGCAACGGATTGCTATAGAAAACAACGGAACCGAAAAAGGCAACAATATATTTTTTAAGGAGCGACATTTTGTCCTGACACTGCATCACAAACATAACATTTTGGGGACGAAGATAAAAACAAAAACCACATAACTAACCTGGGACATAAAAATAATGCCCAGCAATACGGCAATGTCATTATGTAAAGCCGACGGCTGGCGGTTTGAGTGTAGATAGGCTAATAGGAAATCACTACAGGCAAGGAAGGAAAGTAGATAAAGAGTGAAAGGTAGGAGAGTGAGACTCCTTCATTTATTGTATATATATAGTTTCAGGAAACAAGATGGTGGTGATCACATGATCCAGTCTTCCAATCACTAACAGGCATTCTTATATCCACCAATGAGGGTTCAATATCCTTGTAACCAAGGCATGGTTAGGTCTGGCTATAGTGCCCTGTTGTGGCTGGTGTGCAGTGATCCATAAATAACACTTGGAGGGGAGCAGGGGAGTGGGTATGTGAGGAGAGTTCCAAAGACTCTCTCATATGTCACAAAGTGACCCTCTCTCAGGTCAAGAAGTGACCATCTCTCACTATCTTTATTGATATACACTTTCTATCTTTAATTAGTAATGGATCACCAACTCCACATATACCTCATATGCCTTTGGTTTTACATACCATCTACCATAATATAGACTATTTGCAATTTATTATAGAGTAGTTCTCCATAGCCCATATCTCAAATATCGGAAATCTTTACAATTAGGTTGAAATATCTCTGAAGGTATGTTGCACTGACACTGTCCCACATACAAACCAAATGCTACATGGTCCTGAGAGAGGCCTGCTTAACAACCCATTGGAAAAAGTGTCGGGAAGCTGGGCTATGGAAATAATTACATCAATTTGCAATCTAAACTGCTAAATATAGAATTCAAATGTGTGTTTATCGTATCCTGCTATTTTGTTTGGGTGACGAATTTATTAAATCATATAAATTAATACACTTTAAAAATCAATCGAGAGCTTTCTGCGACTGCAATCTTGGTGTTTTTTGTGTTTAGTTTTTTTTGCATTCTCTACCGATTTCTCAACTTTACACCAATATAGCTAAATACTGCGCATTGGAACCACTAACTCCACAGCTAATTCCTATTTGAAGCAGTTTTTGGTTCAATTCAGCTGTAGTTGTCATTCGCCCCTACCAGGGATGAAAGTGGTCTCTGGGAAAAAAAGCGGAAATGCTGATATTCTCCCAGAGGCTTAGCATTGTCAGGGAATCGCTGAAAATTCCCAGTAGTCGGATTTCATATATATTGGTGTACGCTGATAGTGCTGCTAGTGCTGCGGCGTTTGCACCACATATTGGTATACGCTGATAGTGCTGCGGCATTAGAAGCATGTGTTAGTAGTATATGCTGATACAGTGATAGTGCTGCGGCGTTTGAAGGCATTAGTAGTATACGCTGCTAGTGCTGCGGCGTTTGCATCACATATTAGTATACGCTGATGGTGCTGCAGCATGAAATAACATATTGGTTGGTTGGTTGTTGGAGTTTTAAGTCCTGGCAACATCTAAGGTCATATCAGGAAGGGCGCAATGTATTAGTAGACACTTATATTGTTATAGCTACAGGAAAAATCCCGGAAATCCGCGAAATCGCGGAGATCTTTCATCCCTGCCCTACTCTGTATGCGGTTAACCTTTTATGCACGTGTTATAGTGTAAATAAAGACAATACAAATGGTTTACCTGCAATAAATGCACCCCACACGGTAGTACCGAAGGTGCAGCTCACAGCTGCCAGGTGGATGCAATTCAGGTACAAGTTCCGGTCTGGTGCTTTGTCGGCGACTCGGTGAAGGGCCAAACCCAACGCCAAAATGCCGGCCACAAAAATACCACGAGTTGTCACTGTGCTGTCAAAGGGAATATGTACGAAGAGGACTTACATATCATTTAAGAAAGAAAACGGTATCAACTTCTCTACCTTTCAGTTTCTTGTTGTTGGTTACAATGATTTGTTGATTAAGCAATTGGAGGATTAACCTAGATCTGGGCCGCGTTCAGGGTCTGTCTCGGAGGTGCCGCGGAGACGTCTCGGCGATGCTTTTTGACCTATTTGCGTTCAGGGTACGTCTCGGCGACGTCTCAGAGATGCCTCCCTTTTCAGACTGGAGATGAAAAGCGCCTCGAAAATGGCCGCCGTATTCAGTGGTTTTAGCCAATCACAGCGCAGCTTTTCCATTGCAAATGGCTGCTGCCTATGGGGGCGGCCATTTTCAAGAAAATAAACTGCCTTTGCAGTTCAGACTAGCGTGATGTCACGGCCATATCTGAGGCGCCTCCGAGACACACCCTGAACGGGCCCTGGATTAACCTAGTAGGTAGCAGCAAAAGTAGCATATATATACATGCTATGGTCCCCGCATTTTCAAGGGCCCCACTCTAAATGCTTGCAAGCTATCAACTGATACCTACATGCAAGTAATACTATTACTGAAATATCAGGCATATTTGTCATATTATCTGGCTGTATAGCAAATGAACCCCCCCCCCATAATTTACAGTGCAAGTAAAAGAATTATGTGTTTTAATATTTATGTGTATTTGTTTAATTTAGGACCCATTTACAACATATGCTACAGGCCTCGCACTAGATTAATCCAGCCCGCCATTTGGGTATAACCATGCTAACTGATGTCATTACCATATGATTCCACTGTATTAGCTTTTGCCTTATCCGTTGAATGATACAGAGTCCTACTAATCGGTGGTGATGGGAGGGGGGGCGGGGGTGAGGGGGAGGTACACTGTTTGGTCACCCATGTCCAAACTTAGTTCACTGAGAAACGCAATACAGTGCCTTCGTGGTTAACTTGCTTTTTCTAAGTCCATTCTGATCTGTCATTACAATTTACAGAGCATAATAATAATAATAATAATAATATCATCATTTCAACTAATGTTAAACTCATAAGTCCATACTGTAATGGTGCGTATAGCCAAGACCGTGTGACGTCACGCAGGGCGGGGGTGTTGGCCGAGGGAGGCCCGAAATAAACCACTTGCATACTAGACGTCGATGTGTCCGTGTCGCTTCCTTAGATATTACATGGTGTCAGATTTGAACTCAGAACGCTCACATATTCACTATGGCCCTATCAGCACTAAAACCGCCTCTGCCGCTAATCCTCGAAGGGAATCTAGCAATGAACTGGCGTACATGGTACCATGCGTATGAAATATACAGTGTAGCCATGGGAGCGGCGAGCAAGACCGAGAAAATTCAATGCTGCGTCTTCCTACACATGGCTGGGTTGGAAGCCCAAAAACTCCGTTTGACTTTCAAGATACCCGACACGCACAAAGACTAGATTGAACATTTGGTAAATGCATTTGAAGAGTATTGTATAGGGAAAACTAACATCACCGTGGTCAGATACTCATTCAACTCGTTCAATCAAACTACCGAATCCATTGATACATATATCCGAGAACTAAAGCACCGAGTAGCATATTGTGACTATCGAGAAATGGAGGACACATTGTTGTGCGATAGATTAGTATGTGGTGTAAAGGAGGTAAAGCTGCGAGATAAACTACTACAGACGCCAAATTTGTCGCTTGATAAATGTCTTGAGATGTGTCGCTTAAGCGAAAATACGCACGCTCAACTAAGTGCGGAGGAGAGCAGACACACAGAGGAGCAAGTTGACGTTGTGAACAGGCAAAAAAATAAGTACGGGTCACGGCCAGGACAGGCTCCAGCGACGCCACGTGCTCGGCCGGGGCAAGACAGAGGGGCGCGTCCTTCCAACCCACAAAGTACCTGTGGGTGCCAACATGGAAACGCTACGTGCCCAGCAGCTGACAAACAGTGCACTTACTGCAACCGGTACGGGCATTTCCAAAAAGTGTGTAGATCACGACGTGCGAGTCGCATGCAAGTCAACCAGGTGTGCGTGGAAAAGGAGATGCCGGAACATCACAGTGACCATGACGGAGAAAACGAATTGTTCATCGGCGAAATAACGAGTGAGGCAAGAAGCAGCAGCAGTTTATGGTACGTTCAATATCATGTACAAAACGTACCCGTTAAATTCAAGTTGGACACTGGTTCCGAAGCTAACATTGTGCCTCGTGAGATATACAATGCTTTGAAAAACACTGTGTTATCGCCTTCAAAGTGCCATCTTGTCACTTATTCAGGTGACCGCATACGACCTGAGGGGGAAGCAGTCATCAACGTAGGAGGGCTCCCGCTGAAGTTTCAAGTCACGGCGCAGGGCACGCCGATACTCGGGAAGGAGGCGTGTGTACAACTGCGTTTAATACGGCGAGTGGGAGAAGTCACCAAGCGAACAAGACAAGCAACGACGACATCAAAAAGTAACTCGGTGGCAGCGGAGAATCTGGTAAAAAAATATTCAGACATTTTTACAGGGCTTGGCGAGATAAAGAGTAATGCAAAAATTCATATTGACTCTAAAATTGACCCTGTTATTGACCCGCCGAGACGAATCCCTCATGCAATGTTAGACAGAGTGAAGCAAGAATTAGACAAAATGATAGATATTGGTGTTATTGTACAACAGCTTGAACCAACCCCATGGGTAAATTCCATTACGATAGTGAAAAAAACGAATAAAATAAGAGTCTGCCTTGATCCTACAAAGTTAAACAAAGCCATTTTGAGTACCCCATACCCAATTAAGACAATAGAGGAGGTCGTTGCCAAAACAAGCGGGGCTAAATACTTTTCGGTCATTGATGCAAACAGTGGATATTGGCAAATATCACTGGACGCTGAGAGCTCAAAATTATGCACTTTTAACACCACATGGGGAAGGTTCAGTTACACACGCTTACCGTTTGGAATTAAAACGGCCGGGGACATATTTATCGCTGAGATGAACAAAATTTTAAGTGGATTACCAGGAGTTGATGTAATTGCTGATGATATACTTGTATATGGAAAGTCCATCGAAGAACATAATAATAATTTGGAAAATGTTTTCATCAGAGCTAGAGAGGCCAATTTGCGGCTGAATCCAACCAAATCTATAATTTGTAAAACGGAAGTCAACTATGTGGGACATACATTAACTCAATCCGGTTTACTGCCAAATGCTGAACGTGTACGGGCGATTATTGAAATGCCCACCCCGACAGACAAAGCCGGTATTCAGCGGTTCCTAGGAATGGTAGGGTATGTAGGAAAATTCATCCCGAGGCTGTCAGAAATATCCAAACCATTGAGACAGGTGCTAGGGAAGGAGGTCGTATGGTTCTGGCAACATGAACAAGAAGCTGCATTTCAAGAACTAAAAAAATTGTTAAGGACTGCACCGGTACTAAAATATTATGATGTAAAAGAGAAAATTACCTTGCAGGTTGATGCTTCAAAATCAGGTTTAGGGGCAGCAATTTTTCAACAAAACAAACCCATTGCTATGGCTTCTAAAGCGTTAGACAGTTGTCAAGAAAACTATGCAGTAATTGAAAAAGAGCTGTTAGCGATTTGCTTTGGATGTATACGTTTTCATCAATATATTTATGGTAAAGAGGTAACGATTGAAACAGACCATAAGCCACTGGTTGCAATTATGGGAAAACCACTACATGTGTTGTCAGCTAGAATACAACGAATGAGGATGCGTTTGCAAAACTATAACATTGTGATGAAATACATAAATGGAAATCAAATGTTCTTTGCAGATACTCTTTCGCGTGCACATACCACCACAACAACACCGAATGACTTATTCGACAAGGAAATTTCCATTGCAGCGGTAGGCATTACACACGACATGAACGACCGTATCAGAGCAGCGACAAAAACAGACACCGCGCTCACCGAGGTGATACGGTTAGTCAATGAAGGGTGGACAAACAAAAATAACCTAATTAAAGCGTCAGCTAAGCCATTTTTTACATGTAAAGATGAGATAGTAACGATAGATAAAATACTTTACAAAGGAAATCAAGTTATAATCCCAAGTAGTTTGCAAAAAGAAATACTGAACATATTACACGAAACCCATTTGGGCGTAATTAAATGTAAGCAGTTAGCTAGAGATAATGTGTTCTGGCCTGAAATGAACCACCAAATTGAGGACTTAATAGCACGATGTGAAACATGTCAGAATCATAGAAAGTCTTTAAGTGCAGAGCCGATGACACCTCATGATATACCAGATATACCCTTTTGCAAAGTTGGCGTCGATTTGTTTCAATATCAACTTTCCACATATCTGATTTTAGTAGACTACTATTCTAAATTTCCCGAAGTCGTGGAATTGCGTCAGACAAATTCACAAGCTGTAATTAAAGCCCTAAAAGAAATTTTCGGACGTTACGGAATACCAAACACGTCAATATCAGACAATGGCCCCCAGTTTGCAAGCCAAGAATTCTAAAGTTTTGTTAATACGTATAAGTTCAGTCACATATGTTCGAACCCATACTATCCTAAAAGTAATGGACAAGTAGAACGATACGTTCAAACAATAAAAAATATGATGAAAAAAGCATATGAAAATGGTCAAGATTTCAATCTATACTTATTGAATTATCGTAATACCCCTCTCAGGCATATGAATGCTTCTCCTGCGCAATTACTAATGAGCCGCCGACTACGATCTAAATTACCTACTAGTAAAACACAATTAAAACCTCATGCGCAAAGTTCTAAAGAAAACGAAATAATAAGTGTACAAAACAAACAGAAATTTTATTACGATAAAAGAGCTGGACGACCGCATACATTGTTCAAAGTGCAAGATAAGGTCAAATACAAAACACATGAAGGGTTATGGAAAGCCGGCACCATCACGAAAACTAGCAAATCGAACCTTCGAGATTACGAAATACAGAATTGTTCAGGTAGACACGTGCACCGAAACCTAGTACACATGTTCAAAATACCTGAAGTCGCAGAAAACACGTTCCGGCCAATCAATACTGGCAGGAAACGAGCTAACAGGGCAATTAACAGTGAATCAGCCACCTGCAGGCAATCAATTAATGACGGGAACAACATATATATAACTAGGTCTGGACGGTCATCCCACCGACCAGATCGGCTCGGAATAACATAGGCCAGCTAAATATAGAGGCGAAGGTGAGTCGTCATGACAAACAAGTAGCATATGCACGGCTCAGGTCTGAATACCGCGTGGGCGTGTAGCCGCCCTACTTACACAAAATCATCGTACAAAAATACAGCAACCAAATGACATACAAACCGACACGATATGGTGCATAGGTGCACATGGTATTTAAGTAATACTCACGTTCATACTGTTTAAAATGTTAATGTTCGTATAACAAATGATTTGTACTTCAGGTTCTTTACCAGTTGACCATATTGTATAACATACTCGTATTTTCATTATGAGCTGTTAGGTTTTAAGGGGATATAAGGTACTACCATGTTAAACTTTACGAAATGACTGTTTTCATTTCTTCTTTATAAAAAAAGAAAAAAGAAAAAAGGGAAGATGTAATGGTGCGTATAGCCAAGACCGTGTGACGTGTCGCTTCCTTAGATATTACACATACTAGCAATGTGACCATCTTCCATGCATCAGGTATTTAGGGTACATATTGAAATATTCATAGGATTTAAATAATACCCCAGTCACACTAGTGCTTGCGACTGCTTGCAACCACACAAAAAGAGTTGATCGCAAAGTGGTTCTCAGTGTTCGCCAAAATGGTTGCATAGAGGTCAGTGACCAGTGACCATTGTTTTGGTCACAAGGAGGTCGCCGGTTATTGTGGGTTCTTTGGTCCAAAGTGGCTGCAAGCCGTAGTGTGATTGGGGGTTAAGGGGCCATTCAAATATTATGTAACACTATTTTTTTGGTCAAGATTAGGCACCCACGCCACACCCTTGTAATCCTCCGTAAAGCTAGACCATACGCTAAATAACACTTGGACCTACACCTACCGCAACCCCGTAAACATTATGTAATATTTGAATGGCCCCTAAGTGTGTGGTCATGAGTGCTGCCAGGAAACCCTTTATCAGCTTAGATTTGTCATCATGTCTAAGGATTTATATGCTGATACAGTGAGTTTTCTTGGTTTGTTCAATACCTAAAAAAGTCTCAATCATTGATTGAATCAATGGTCTCGTCATGTCTATTAGTATTGTGCATGTTACATAGTAACGTGGGTGATTCGGAGAGAGGAAGCCTGAGACTGAGGTGAGAGAAAGGTGGGTTTATTCAGTACATAAAAGAGGTTATACAAATGATCTAAGTAGGTTTAAATGTCTGATGTGGGGGTTCAGTCCATCTGGTCAATGTCAGCTGATGGTAGAGGGAAGACCTGGGAGCCAGAGGAGCTGACCCAAAGCACAAAGCGAAGGCTCTTGGGGGTTCCCCGGGCATAACCCTGGGGACATACGTGTAGACAGCGTCAGACTCCCAGGTCCCCTGGGCCATTATGGCGGATAGATCGATCCCCCTGGAGGAGCAGGCATGGGTGGTGCCCCTGCGGAGGCCGTGGAGGGTGTACCTGGCGGCCACCGGGATGCCGGCGGCCTCGAGGGTGGCTCGGAGCAGGGGGTGACATTGTGGGCGGTTAATGGCGTGCCGGCACGGGCGAGGAAAGCTGGGGCGTCGGCCGGGGCCAGCACCAGGGCGACCGCCCACCCCCGCAATCGAACGGGGCACAGGGGTGACCCAGGAAGCGCGGGGACGAAGAGTGAGACCACCTGCGCTGGGGTGTGGATGGTCTTGGAGGAGGGGATCCAGATGCGAAGGCTGCTGGGGGCGTGCTGGACATCATCCCGGCGGGGTGTGTGCAGACCTCCCCAAGGGGTGTGAGAGGGCGACAGCAGGTTAGACTGCCTTATGAAGCTGAAGTATGTGATGACGATGGCTGCCCAGGGGGTGACCCCGAGGTGCCCGAGGGAGCGCAGTAGGCAAAGATCCGGGGGATCATCTCGGGGGTGATGGCAGGTGCCCTCCTAACTGGGACGGTGAAGAGTTTCTCACCACCCTTCCTCACCTTCTCCGTGAATAGGGCATCGAAGGGGGTGAGGTCCCCACCTGCCTCCTGAACCCAGGAGCGGGCCCCGGAGAGGGCGTTCGTGACCGATGCGGGAGAAGGGAGTTCGCGCTGGAGGTGGGCGATGAAGTGCCCAATGTTGTATGGGGCGGGCAGCAGGTGGTCGATGCCTCACTCGAGCATAAACTCCAGGTACCTCCTTGCGTGGCACTCCCGCTTGCCCCAGGTCCCTGGGGCGAGGGCGGTGGAGGGTCATGAGGTGCTTGTGCGGCCGCCAATCGTAATCTGGGGAAGAGAAAGTCAAAAGTCTTGGGTGAACATTTTGGGGGAGTGCATGGTCCTTATGCGAGCGATCCCCCTTAAGTGGCTCTGCTCCCGAACAATATTGAGGGCAACCTGAGAGTAATGTGCGTGGCTAAGGGCAGCCAGATCTCGCGAGCGCAGGCGCCCAGGGTCAGGTCCATGGCGTGGCCTGACTCGAGCGCCAAGGCAGAGGCTGCGTTGTCGGTGTTGACGATGACCTCGTACCCACCCAGGGCCTCAGGCCTGAGGAGCTGCACCGTGAGGACAAGGTTCATGGCCTCAAGATTGTGTATTGTCGGGTATGTGGCAAACATCTCGTCGTAGGCCTCCGAGAAGCACCGGTCCCTGGAGAATGCTCCCCCCCGGTGAGGCACGAGTCACACTTGATGACCCAGCGGGGGGGGCACATCGGGGGTGGGATGAGGCAGATGCCGTTTCCTCTGGCCGTGAAGTTGGGGAACCAGCGGACATCGCGCCTGAGGTCGATGTCCACGCTGGCGGGGGCGACCCGTAGGCTGCGGAGGATGCGACAGATAAACTTCCTGGCAGATGGAACGCAGGCACTTATGTGGGCGAGGTGGCCCACGAACCGCTGGAGGGCCTTCCTGGTGAGAGGGTCAGTCACGAGAGCCAGCACTCGCAGTCACCGCCGACCTCAAGCTTCTGGTCCGTGATGCGGAGGACCAGTGCCTCTGTGTCGAGTTCTATCCCTATCCAGACCAGTTTTACGGTTCGGGGGCAGCATTTGTCGAGAGCGAGGGCCAGCCCAAGCATGGCAGAGACCTCGTGGAGGGCGTCGAAGGCACGCATCGCGTCCAAGAGCGATGCCTTGCAGCCCATAAATTCATCCATGTAGACGAGGCTGAAGAAGCTGTGTTGCTGTATTATCCAGGACACCGCTGCGGTCACTCGGATGCAGGCTGCGCTCGAGGTGCGGGAGCCTGAATCTCAGGGCGATATCCAGGTACAGGCGACTGTCGACAGTGATGCAGAACAGGGGCTCGACAGGGGGTCCGGCCGAAGCTGGCGGTAGGCCCGGGACACAACCGCGGACCAGCAGAAAGCCCCCCTGCCCTCGCATGCCATCCCGCAGCCGATGTCGGAGGCCGCTGGGAGCTTGTAAGCACGGGGGGGGCCCCAGGTATTCTCTCCTCCGGATGCCCGATTTGACGCTCCAGCCCGGGGAGTAGGAGAGGTCGACGATGATTCGACGCTTCCCTGAGTTGGACTTGTGGCGCGTCATTATGGGGCTGCACTGTGCCCCGGGGAAGAAGGGGGGCACTGCAAAGGGACCCAGCAGGGCGCCGCTGCGAAGCTCCTCTTCCGCATACGCCATGATGTGGTGGGCATGGTCAGGGTCTTCGCGATGGTCCTGGAAGGTGGGGGTCGGGGGGCCAGCGGCCGTGTAGTTCGCTGGGAAGCCAAACTCGAGGTGGTCGACCAGGAGAGCGTCATGGTGCCCTCGCAGCATCTCCCGCCATGCGGGAATACTGAGGTCGGAAATGACCGGGACTCGGGTGACCAAGTAGTTTGGAAGGGACGAGTGGTGGGTGGGGGTGTAAGCCGCTGCATACTCGGGGTACTCGGCCTAGCCCTCGCCCAACAGGAAGGGCCAGAAGCTGTCGAGGGTGCCCTTATATTCGACAGGGGATGGACCGCAGTCGGGGGCGGCCGCCATAGAGTCCTGTAGCGTGTTGTCGATGACCTGGTCGACCGGCTCGCCAGCATCGAATCCGCCGCGGCCATCATGCTGGGCCGCTGCGGTCATGGCACACAGCACTCAGGGGGCTACGGCTCGCCACCCTCGGGGTGGAGGTGTTGCAGTTGCAGCCGACGTGCTCGGCGAAGCTCTCCTAGGTGGGCGTGAGCGGGGGCGTGGGGGCCTCCGTGATCAGTGTTTTTTTTACCCTCCGGGTGGTGCGGGGCTCGGCGGCTGGCAGCGGTTGGGTTGGCTGGAAACCAGCTCCACCGCGGACTGTGATGTCACAGGGCCGGCGTTGTTTCGCTTGTTCCGGCATGCCGGCTATGTGCGTATGGGCCTGGCTATGGCGCTGGTAACTGGCTGTGGGCATGACGTCATTCGCGGGGGTTTCCGGGGCTGCCAGGGCGGTGGGGATGCCCGGCGGGAAGCCACACTGCTTACCCAGAATGTCAACAAATAGTGGGTGGGTGCTGGGGGGCCGAAGGCCGTTAAGGTAGTCGGAGGAGAGGCGGGGGAGTTGTCTTTACTGGCTCGGCAGGGAAGGATGGGTTTATCGGCCCACCGGAGCGCTAAAAATCCAGCTGGGACTTCTTATCGGGCCTGTCCCTGGATTTCTTGGAGTAGCAGCTGGCCTCCGTGTGGTTTGTGACGATCCTCCTGACATTCGCACAGTAACCACACACATGGCCAAGCTTTTGGGAGCCTGAACCATGGGACTTTCCCTTCGCCGCCTTGTCGCAAGATCTGGAGTCTTTATTCCAGGCAGGGCATCGCTGCCTTGTCCTAGTGGTTGCGGGGATCAGAACCCGCTTTTTGCTGCTGTTGCTTGCCAGGCTGGTGGTCGACCGAGGTCACGGAGGCGGAGCAAGTGTGTCCTGCCATTGTGTTGATCTCGATTCGTACGGCATTTACGGCAGCCGTATCCTTCCAGCCATCGGGGAGGCGTCCATCCGGAATCCTGGTGAAGATCTCCTCAGAGTATCGTCTAACGAACGGCCAGGACAGGGTGCAGTTGTCTTGGGCCACCATATCTTGGTGTCAGGAGAGGGCTTCCAGGGCGCTTGCTGGAATGCACGCTGGTACTCGAGGCGCTTTAGGCCCAACCTGTATTCTTCTTGGGTCACCTCCCCCTTTTTAATTGATTTCCCTTCATCCTCCCGCTCGAGCAGATCGTAGCGAAAAGGATATTTAGTTGGAATACCTTTCTTTCTTGTGCTTGCCTTGACTTCCGCCGCCGCGACGATCAGCCTCGCCACCTCCTCGGCCCTAGAGCGGGCGCCCCTGCCGTACGCGTCTCCGGTTCGGTGTTGTCGGCTTCCTGTAGCGCCGCAGCCGGGGAAGCGGCCGCGGCCCTCGCGGGCTCCACGGTGTGTCCGGGATCGGCAATTGCTCCAGTGTTGGGGTGAGGGGGATGGCGAGCCTGGCTTGCGTGTCGGACATTGTGGCTTGCTTGTGAGCTGGTGCAACCTCTAGATGATATCGCCATTGGAGAGGTTGACGACAGCGTCCTGGCACGGCTCCGGTCTGCTGACATAGGTCGGCGCCATGTCGGTGGCGTGCGGGGTGCGGATGCCGACCGGGTTGACAGTAGCAGCCGCCAGGGTGGTGGTGGCTTCCACAAGCACCTTGCTCTGTGCCGCCATTTCCTTCCGTTGTTGCACAGCATGGATCTCCAGCGCATCCCAAAGCTTCTCGATGGCGTCGATGGATGGCCATATGTATGTGTCAGGGTTAGCGCGGCGAAGCTGGTTTTCGGCGGATTTACTGGGTTAGCGGCGAAAACTCTGTATGTATGTGTCGGTGTTAGACAAACACTGCAAGCTTAAAGTCGCCTGCACTAACCCCAAGCCATAGGATGGTTAACGTCGATGTTAGGGACCGATTATGCCCAAATCTATTCAATGCGATCATATTTAAAAGAATTACATATGCAATAAGTGAAATTTAATCAAATTAACACTAAAATCGAACCGTTATTAACGCTGCCGCCGCATTGGCGGTGTAATTCATAGTGTCGAATCGACGAATGTAAACTAAACAAACCGCCGCCGCCGCAGCGACGTCGATATCCATACTGCCAGAACGCCGCCGCATCGGTGGCAATATATTAGGCCCAAATCTATTCAATGTGATCAAATTTAACTAACCCCGCCACGCTTTGGACACATACATACCCCGTGACACATCTGGAACACCGGCGTTAGATAACCCGGGACCCGCCGTTAACACCGGAGCCGATAAAAAGTTGCTCATACATATGGCCCCAGAGTAAAACATCTAGCTAGGGCTTCCCTAGGTAAAACTGTGTTCAACTGTGTGTGCCATCAACTCACTAGTAGTTGATGGCTGTCGAGGAAGAGAGTTTTAGTCTGGTCTGTTAGGGGGATTTTAAGGAGGGATTGTGCAGATTTGTCTACAAGCATGAAATTTGGCACACTTGTAGTGTGTGACCTGCTGAATTCAAATCTGCCGGGAGCCAAAGCCAATTCTCAATGGTGTCGCCATATTGGACAATTCAAAATGGCCACCACCAAAAAAATGATTTTTACATTACTTCCAAGAAGAAGTCATACAGTTACAAATCAAAACACTTTGCTAAGGTTTTGAAACCTCAGGGATTCTAAATCTGATGTCTGTTTGACAGTAATCTTAACACTCGCCAAAATAAATTGTAATATTATAATGAATTTTGCATAACTTTGACACTTAAAATAATGGAATCATAAGTAAAACGTCTTTTCATAGGTATCCTTTATTGATCAACAAAATCAGGCTAATAACCATCAAGCAAACACTATCCAATGAAAAAGGCAGTAAATCAATCAATCAATAAATGTATCAATTATATCACATGCTGTGACTGGTGTGACACTGATTCATCAATCCTCATTGTTCACACATCCTCCTTCGCACTTGCACAAACCTGTGCAACGAACACCAGCTCTGCAGCACTTGCAGTTCCCTGTGCATGACTTCGCACAGCCACACTGCAAAAGGATGGAACAGGCCTTGCTGCTGTCCTCAAAGGTTGTCCAGAAGGGCAACCACCCACTAGTGATGTCCTTGTGCCACCCCCAGTCATGGAAGTCAGGGATGTCCTGGTGGACAGACGTTGCCTGACTCCAGAAGAAGCTGGCCTGCAGCATTGCTCTGCGGATGTGTTGATACAGAGCAGCTTGTGTTGGTGGTAAGGCCTCCAGTGTCTTCTTCCCACTTGTGAAGAGTCGAAGCCTAGCCTCATTGACTCTTTCCAGACCACAGCCCTTACTGTACAGGACTACAACAAAGCGTTCTAGAGTGCGCATGTGCTGGGACTGTGGGTTCAACTCTTGGGGTTCACTGGTGAGGGCAGCAAGGGTGTATGTCAGTCCTGGTGTGCTCTGCCAGGCTGACCAGGCTGACTTCTTGCCACATCCCAGGAAGTGTGACACAGTGTCACAGCCTGTGACCGCGTGGAATAGTGGGAGTGCCAGGCACCTTGATGGTCCAAGCTGGGCAGAGAGAGTGTGGATAGGAATGTCACGCATCTTCTTCCCACTGCCGAGACAGACCCACAACTCGGACAGCCCCAGTGATGAAAAGAAGTGAATGGCCAGGATGACCACATCACTCTCGACTATGCGGACCAATGCAACCTGGTGGGGTTGCTGTGCTGCATGGGAAAGATGGAGCAGTATCCTGGTATCAGCCTCAATGTGGTTACATGGCTGAAGACCAGACACGTCATGTTGTTTGTTGGAGAGAAGACTTTCATTGTTGGTGCTGAGGAGAAGCCTCCCACCCAGATCCTGCTTCACAAGCTGTGCACTCAGGAAGGGGAACAGTTCCCTCTTGTTGTCAGTATTCTTGAGGAACCCAGTGTTCCAGTCCTGCTTTGGAATATGGGTCTGACCATCCCCAATCCTGGTACGTGGGCCTGAGCCACGACGATGCTGTGTCAGGGTTTTGAGGTTGTCCTCTGGGTAGGTGTCCCAGACAGCATCTACCCGTGTTGCAGTTGGAGTTACCTGTGACTCCAGAAATGGCACCAAATGCTGTGACACATAATCAGTGAATGTGTGTGCTGAGGTCGGCCGCACCATGTGGACAACAGCTGCCATGTCAAGTACCACAACTGTGACTGCTTTGGCTGCAGCTGAGCGACCAGTGGGTGCCTTTAGGTGCTCTAGAATGTCAGACTTTTTGCCAGACCTGAGTGATCCTTGGTTGGAGAGGATGGTTCTCTCTGATTCTCATACCGAAAGAACTTTTCCATGTCTGCATCAGGCCGAGACTGTAAGGACAGGAAAAGCTTGGTTATGAGGGTAGAGTTTCTCTGAGCACTGCCTGATGTGCCTCCCTTTTTTGTGGTAACAGGGCGATTGGCAAATGTGAGGACATTTTGTCGTTTGATAGTGAGTGTTATTGGCAGAGTGTCCCGTTCTAGAGTCTGTGTTACAAACTTGGTATGCAGATCTTTTCCAAGGTTATGAAGCTGGGCAAGCGATGCAACAACTTCATCTTTCATGACCTCCTGTGTGTGTAGAGCCAAAAGCTCATGGCCATTGTCAAAGGGATTACCTACCTGTTCAACTATCTCCACAAATGACAGAACATCTTCCTTGTACTTAGTCTGCAAAGCACTTGCTTCTTCGTGATGGGCAGTGCGTGAGCTTGCAGTTTCCAACACAGCCTCAAACTCCTCGATACACCGAGAACAGTCGGGACCTGCTAGAATGAAAAGAGTGAGTGCCTCAGGGTTTTCATACAGACCAACTGCACCACCATGGGCCTGAAGGTTCTTGTTTGACTGCTCATGCGATTGGTCCTTGCCAATGAGGCTGAACTTGTGAGGTGACCTCTGGACAACAAAGTTCCCCTTGAGAAACTCAGCATACAACTGTGGGTGCTTCTCAGGCAACTGGACCATATCCTGCACATGCACTGGTAGCCAACGAGCATAGTTTGTGTGGCCCATCACATGGAACCAGGAGCACAGCTCATCACAGACCTGCACATACAGCAGGAAGTCTCCCTTATGGAGAGAACGGATGAATCGGCACATTAGGAGCTCCAGGTCCACGATGGTAGACCAGAACATGAACATGGGATTGTGAGTTCTGGACCTTTGAGTCCACATCTCTAGAGACTCAGGTGGTCCCTCAACACCAGAACAGTAATTGGAGTATGACTTCTGTCTGAGGAGATACAGACCCATGACAGAGACCTGGTGAGCATAGCGAGTGCGCTTTATATGATGCTCATCAAGCACAGACTGGGCACGGCCAGATGTGAGGACCTGCGCCTGAGTAAGAATGTTGCTCCACCCAGAGTCTCGCACCCAGAGTATTACCAATCATCAGGTGCATTTTGTCCTCTATGTGTAGAGCGCCGATCATCAGGACCAGCTTATCTTCCCCCATTGTGTCAGGGAATGACCACTGCAGCTGCTTAGCGATGGCATACAGAGGCTGGTCACCACCAAGCACAGGAGTTTGACCAGGGTTGAGGGCCTCTGTGCCTTGCATTGTGAGATGCATTGCATGTTTCATCATAGAAGGTGTGGCTGCTGTGTCAGGGAACAGAGGTAGAACCCCTATCACTGCCTTAGGTTTCACAGAGTCATCACTCATGAGTCGGGAGTTGTAGCCTGACCAGGTGATGACTTCACCTTCTGGCAATGTGTCCTGTTTAAGCACTGTGGACACCTGTGCCATCCAGGACTCATCCTTGACTTTGGCTCCGTGTAGCAGATGAGATGGCCGAGAATTGAGACCTGGAGTACATGGTACATGCAAATCAATTCTTGAGAATTCAGCTGTCTGAACCACTGCGTAGGATTCAGGAAGTTGTGGTACAGAAGTGTCTGTAGGATCCAGCTGGATAGAGGGTCGCTGTACTCCTTGGTTGTCCCAAGAGAGGTGGTTTGTCACACTGATTGCTGTCCCATGGAACTCATCCCTAGAGAAGTTACCTTGGTTGTTGCTATCCAAGTTGTCTACATCAAAGGTTACGAAGACCCCACTACGGATGTTTGTGGCCAGCACAACTCCATCCTGGACAAACTGTTTGACCACTGCTTGTGCCATGGATCCCCTCATCTCCAAAACACGACTGTAAGACATAGAAACCCCAAAGGTATTGGCATTATGGATCGCTTTCTTCTGTCTACCCTCACCATGCAGCTGGAGGCCCTGGTACAAAGGGAAAGGGGTCTCATGTTCTTTGTTGTGATGGATGTTGCTGTACTTTGTGGGATGATGTGAACCACTGCAGGTATTATAAATAATCTGCTGAGCAATGGCGCTTGCAACTCTTGCCCTGCCTTGTACCTGTGCCTGCAAATCCTCATTGCTCTGTTCTCGCAAGATTGAGGGGCCCTGAAGCAGGATGTTGAGGAAGCTTCTCAGCTTCCCAGGAATGGGAGCTGTCAGGGAATCAGAGGCAAAAGAACCAGTAAATGGTTCTTGCCTAAGTATTACTGCTGCTCGCATCAACAACAAAGCATCATCCTGACCTATCTGTAACTTTTGGGCTTCAGCTAGTATAACTCCAACCTTCTGGTTGCTAGAAATATAGACTTCCTTGCCCTGGGAGAACTCTGTCCACTCAGGAAGCAGCTTCAGAAGATACTCCTTGAACCATGTGGCATGTGGTTCCCTGGTGGCTGAACATGTAATTCCCTGTTCATCCACAAGTGTTCTATAGAACTGTCGCAAAGCAGACAGTTTGAAGACTGAGACAGAGTCCTTGACTAAAGCAACAATTTGCACAATGGCAACTGAATTGAAGTGAGGGGCAGAAGGACCTGCAGATGCTCTGCGATCCTCAGCATGAGCTGAGTCTCTGAGATGCAAGTAACACTGTAGGTGGTAGTAAGTGTCACCAGCATGGGCATCAGCTGCCTGGGCAATCAGTTTGCCCAGAAGCTGGAAATTGTTGGTGCTCTGAGCCCAGGTCTTTAAGTTTGTGTCTACATTATATGTTTCAACTTTACGTAGATTCTTTTGGTCCTGTCCCTCACATATTATGCAACAAGGAGACTTCTGAGGAGCAGAAGACACTGCAAAACTGGACCGTAGTTTCTTAGGTGAGTTCTGGACACTAGAATTTGAAATCCTTGATATACAAAACCTACAAAATAGAGGTTATGATTGTGATTCTATGACTAAAAGTGTCAAAGTTATGCAAAATTCCATTTTTACAGGCGGCCATATTGGATTTTCCAATATGGCATTTCCTGTCAGGCTACTGTCAAACAGACATCAGATCCCTGAGGTCCAAAACCCTAGCAAAGTGTTTTGATTTGTAACGTAATTTAAAAATCTTTTTTTTTGTGGCGGCCATTTTTAATTGTCCAATATGGCGACCCCTATTGAGAATTGGCTTTGGCTCCCGGCAGATTTGAATTCAGCAGGTCACAAACTACAAGTGTGTCAAATTTCATGCTTGTAGACAAATCTGCACAATTCTTCCCCTAACAGACCAGACTATTTAAAAACTTGGGTTATCCCCCATCATGGTGCGCAACTATGCATGTGTCAGGTGATTGACTGTTTTACAGTTGACTGCCTCATGTGTGAGTTTATTCCATCCGTCCAATAGTACACGTTGGCTGAATGAAAACTTTCTTATGTCCAGTCTTGCATGTTGTTTGAAAAGCCTCAAGTCATGTCCTCGCGTGATTGTTGTTTCATGTTTGTTTAGCGTGAATATCTCATCAGGTGTGATATTGTCAATTTGATTGACAATTTTGAACGTCTGGATCAGGTCACCTCTTAGATACAAGATTCACCCCGTACTGCTGCAGTAGGGGTGCAAACCAACCCTATGTAAAAGCTGTCGAAAAAACGGGTCAATGAATTGAGAGCCTAATTTCACAATCTAACAAGCAACATTTATTCTTTACATATGTCTTATTGATAGCCCGCTACCTTTGAGTTGAAAAATATAATATAATATCTAGTTTAATGCAATTTAAAAGTGAAATCGACGGCGTTCTGCAGCCGCCATCTTGTCTTTTTGCATTCTCTCCCATTTCACCAACTCTGTGCCTATATGGGTAGCCATTTGATACTAGAGCCACAGTTTCTAGGTCATGTTCCATACTAAAGCTATTTTCGCCCGTATTTAGACTACGTTGTCATTCACCCGTGTACTACAAGTACCGGGTGAATCTTTTATCTAGTCACCTCTCTAGGCCTACCTTCTCATTTTTAAAGTGATTTCTAACTGATGATGATGAATACAGTGTCAGCAGTGGTCTTTTATCTAGGGCTTCCCCTATTGAC
The DNA here is from genome assembly GCA_030323885.1 of Branchipolynoe longqiensis. Lineage (NCBI taxonomy): Eukaryota > Metazoa > Annelida > Polychaeta > Phyllodocida > Polynoidae > Branchipolynoe > Branchipolynoe longqiensis. The sequence continues at coordinate 44,480,900 of CM059198.1, forward strand.
GGTTATTCTTACGAAGTATTTATGAATTTTTTTGCAGAAATTTGCAGCCTATCCAGCCACATCGTTCAGTTTTATTTGGCTCTATTTATCTATAAATGATTGCAATGGCATGCTGATGATGCTCTGCTGCCGGAGAGCCTTTGACTTTGTTGGGTAGAGTTCTACATAACTGTACTGGTCTAGTTCTGTTAGTTTCTCCCCTATTCTTATATCATGTAAATAAGTATTTAAGTGTATGCATGTCTGTTGTTTATGCTCTTAAAAATAATTATATATAAGTAACCCATAGTTTGATAGTCTAAAGTGTGGTATTTTATATGGGTGCCGATTCAATACTTGATCACAAACACTGTGTTAACAACACACATCGAATAGCGGGGTAGACTACTAGTACTATGTCTATGGATATATATACACAATTTTGAAGTTGATTGTAATTTCACTTACATAAGTTTAATTTCTGCTCCTTCATTCGTTTCATCGCGGAGCATATCATGCCAATTGATTACCGGCTTTGGCTCAGACATATTTGTAATGTGGTATGTTCCTCCCCTAAAACTGCGAACGCCTGTGTAGGATGAGCTTGAAACTTCTATGTAACAAAGTAGAGGCTCGACCTTTACTAAAATGGTTACGTAAATCCACATGTGGTCCGAAATTACCAATTGTAAATGCAACAGGCATTCTCATTGGTTAACCATCAGAATTGACCAATAACGAACCGTCTTACAATGAGTCGTGCGTTGCATTACAGGGCTATTAGCACGACTCCCAACAAAATTAATAATAATTTTGTTTTTTTGTAAAAAGAAAGTAGGGTTCTGAAAGTGTAGAACAACTCCCCAGCTCTAGTCATTTAATTAAAGGACTGAACCTCATGATACATGTAGCCTATTCACACTATTCAAGCCGCAGCCATGTTGAAACCAGACCGAGGCCACTTACGCGTCTGCGAAGTGCCGTTGTAGTGAAGTTGTATGAAAAGTCATGCAAATACTTTTTTTGTCGACCAATACCTGTCAAAATCACTCAAATTTGAGGGTATTCATCTTTGAAACTACCATATTCATCTTTGCATACCTGTTTTCTATCTATTGGCCAATTTTCACGAAGATTGGGTGACCCTTGCATGCATGGTGATTTTCCCATTCTTTAACTACAATTGTGACTGTCAACTTCAAGTCTGCATAGTTATGGTGGTATCATCTACCATGCAGCACTGTCAGCGTAGTTATCTGTGTAACACAGTTAAACAACTAGTCTTAGTAATTACAAATTAATAAAAGCTTTAAAAGGGTTAAAATATATTTTAAAATATATCTATATTAAGAAAGTTATACAATTTTGAATTTAAGAAAAGATTGGCAGCCAAGGTGAGTGACTTTGTTGAAATTGCCTACTGAAATGCATCTGATCATCTCTCAATCTTCATGAAAATTAACCGATAAATTAAAAAAAGGTATACAAAAATGATTATGATAGTTTCAAAAGTTAATATCTTCAAATTTTACTCCTTTAATTTCTGTAGTAGTTCATACACATCGGCACACAGCAGTGTCTTATGGCCATTTCCAATACCAATGCTTACTCAGACTCGTTCTGATGCCGAATTAGGTCATGCATGAATAGTGTGAATTGTGTCTTTTACTGTGTTCGTAAATCACACAGTAAATTACGATGGATAAGTAACCAAGCCTAATACCCCTTTACCAATGAATATCTGGGGTTTTTATATCTGGTTGGGAAACCTCCATTGTCAATGTATTTAGTTCCCCTTTCTCTTAATGGGGAGACTTCATTTTCAATGTATACCCATTTATTTTTAAATGGACGACTTCCTATCTATTTAGGCCCTATTTCTAATTATACATTCATTTTCTTTGTGATGGGTGTATTTATGCTGCCCATAACGGTTAAGTCTAATGACTTGTTTTCGCCGCTAGACAGTAGTCTTGTGACTCCCCTTCTTTTTATCACTTTCAGTTGTTGTGTAGCTAACTACTGCATGCATTCTTTCTCTGTTTGTCAGCATTCTCCCACATCCCCCAAACCTCTGTGAGGTTGTTCATTCTACAATCGGATAATTGTTTGGTTACCAATAGTTAATTTCTCTGAATGTCTTCACCTTGCTGTGTTAGTGGTCATTAGGTTTGGTTTTAAGCTTAAAGTTTACCTTTTGTATGTAAAACGTTGCTTGAATTATCAGTGTATTTTCTATTTATTTATTTATTTATCTATCTTTCTTTTTCTTTTTAATTAATTTTATTTGTTGTTGTCATTAGTCCAGCAGTGCATTTAGCTCTCTTTTGATTAATGTTTTATATGTTTCTATTGTCCTTGTACTTCTTTTTTCTACTTCTACTTTTTGAGGGCTGCTGGACTGTACCACCTCATATAGTTTACTAAATAAATTTGATCAATTATTAATAAAACTTTTCTTTTTCTATGGAGATTTGTTTCCCTTAACCACAAATATATGATTGTGAGCTTTCTAATTTAATGAGTGTCTATTGGCACATAATTGATTGTCTGCTTTTGCATGTAAAAGCGATGGTTTGAACAAAAAACTAACATTTCTCGTCGTGAATATGGCCTGTGCTGCCGACACGGCGTAAAGCAACCACCAATCAATCAATCAAACATTCTTCAACTCCCCGTGTATTCCATTCCCTAAGTAAGGACCCTTACATCAGGTAATGACTCCAAGAAGTTCTGGAAAAATGTAGAGATGGCATTACCGGGAGATAAGGAGAAAAGCAAAATAATGCTAACAGATGGAGAAGGGAACATCATATCAAATGAGAGAGCACCAGATAGACTAAATAAACACTTCACAGAGATAGGAGCAAAGTTAGCAGAACAATTCAGAGGAAGCTGGGAATACACAGGTGATGTAGTTGAAAATAGTACAAAGACAGCAAGAGTAAGATAGAATGAAGTGATTAGACTAGTTAAGAGAATAGATCTAGGAAAGTCATCAGGAATACAGAACCTACAAGCCAGAATAATTAAAGATGCTATGCTAGCCATACCAAATGTTATATGTGACTTAATCAATAATTCATTTGAGATGGGTATTTTCCTCACGGCTTGGAAGCGGCTTATAATACCAGAAAAAAACCTTTTGATTATTTTCGATGGATAGAGGAGGTAGGCCCATAGCTACTAACATCAACGAGTTCGATTCCACAACAAAACCTCACAAGACAAAAGCTCACAAGTCAAAGGCTCACAAGACACCCTTAATGAAAACGAGACAAAAGCTTGTAAGCTTTAATCGCAGGTGTTAGCGGGGTCAGTTGTGCAATTTTCACACCTAGCCCGGCTAACATATCACGTTAAGTAATGTCAGGCTAACGTTATGATATGGTTATGGTACATTATAACATCACAGTGACATATACTGTCCAGATTTGGTGGAACTATAGAATGTATAGCATTAGAAAACTGAATGTAGCATATAATGACATTATGAGGTTATTACTCCGGCTACCTAGGTATCACAGTGCTAGTCAGCTGTTTGCCAATATTGATGTGCCAGCCTTCCAGGCTGTTATCAGGAATCTAATATTCAAATTTATTACTAGACTTGACAAGTCAGAAAATGTTATAATACAGGGACTTGTAAAAATAGAAGAGAGTGATCTCAGATTTACATCTGCCATATGGAGGCATTGGTACAAACTACTGTATGTAGACCAACATTTTGATATTGGTTAGTATGGTAGTATTCATACTACTACTTATATCCTATTCACATTAATTTTGTTATCTACCTACTATGGACCAAATTATGTAACTACCATATTCATGAGTCTGAAATAAAGAATTGAATTGAATTGAATTATACTGACATTATGTAATGTATTGTAATGTTATAACGTCATAGTAACATTATACTGACGTTTTAAAATGTATTGTAATGTTTTGGGGTCTATTGTGACTGAGACAGAGGGTAGCCATCTTGGAAGAGACTGTAAAGACATTTGAGATACAAAGTATACCCAAACCTAATCCAACTTAATCTACTTGATATTGGTGCGATCTTCACTACAAATTTGGCAACGAGGATGGGATGAGCTGGGCCAACCATCTTATGACCATTTAATGGGAAACTAACCTGCATTAAATTAAGTGGCATTCAAGAAAAGTAAGCGAACCAACTTACACATAAGGAAGGGCCACTGCAGGGCAACCAAACACAAGGATCACAGCAAGTACCCATTAAAAACATTGTTTAGCATTGTATACCTGGTACTCAGGGCAACATGGTTATGAATCTTCCATTATCGTTTAACATGCAATGTTATATGAAAACATCACAATGACGTTAAAAAACATCTTTAGAACATTATAAAATAACGTTATATAACGTTTTTTATTCCATAGAAAATAATGTTTATATGACTTTTTTTAATAACATTATTCTGACATTCTATAACATTATTATGACATCACTATATGATGCTTTATTGTTAGTATGATGCGTATTACCTCCATATGATGTGTACTATTAAGTTATAGGAAGATAACCAATTTGTTAAGCTATCATGAACATCTAAACATTTATCAAATTGATATATTTGGGTTTCCCACAATTTGTCTTTATATGTTCAATCAAAATAAAATATTTTCTGTATTTTTGGATAGAATATTGTCCATGTTGCCGGTAACATGCATAATTCAAAGCCTTGACCGCGGGCCCCATGATTCAGGACACAAGACGGGGCTAGAGTATGGGAGTTTATTGAGGTATAGGTTAAGCAGGTACACTAAGTGGGGAACAATTGATGGTATAGAATAAGTAATTAAGAATAGTGGGCTAATCAAGGTCATGAATGTAAGTAAGGAATAGGATAACAATGCAGTAGAACAATAAGCGAATGAGGTCATAGCGATAATCAGGTGAGGTCGGAAGCCCGTTACGGTAATTAAGGACAGTGAGGATCATAGGACAATAGGGGCGGTGAGTGAATCGGGTCAATAGGGGCAAGTGAATAGAACATATAGGGTACGTCTCTGCATGACCCGGGCCTCAACCAAGTAGTATTGAGAGTGCCCAGGTCGCGACAGTGAACGGATCCGATCGTACGTATCGATGGATGGCCGCCGATCGCCAGTGTCCAAGGTCCCTGACATCTTGGAGGGGAGCCCCCGCAAGGGTGCAGGCCTGCGCAGCCCCCCCGCCTCAGGCTGTGGAGGGTGTAGTCGTCCGACTGCAAGGACCCAGTGTGCGGGTGTGTGGCCCGGAGAGCGACGGTGAGGGTCCTGGACGTCAGTGGGCCATCGTCCTGCATGAGGAAGGCAGGGCCCGAGGGCGGGAGGTCAGTTGTCCTGGCATACCATCACCAGGGTGAGGGTCCTGGACGTCAGTGGGCCATCATCCGGCATGAGGAAGGCAGGGCCTGAGGGCGGGAGGTCAGTCGTCCTGGCGTACCATCACCAGGCACGGTCAGGGTAGCAGGGGGAGGCCGGTAGGTGGGGGACGTGTACGCTTTAGGCCTTGGATATGGATTTGGAGGTCTTCGTGGATAGTATCCAGATGGTTAGGTGAGTTGATGAGTAGTGGACGTCCTCAGTTCGGATGGTGTGGCCCGGGTCGTCCGGACATCCGGTCACCAGGAGATTCCCTTGCCGTCGGAGCGTGAAGTACCCCAGCAGGATTGCGGAGGTCAGGATGCGTACGTGGGTGCCGGCACGTCGGAAGTAGTGGATGACTTCCCGTAGCTGTTTTACCGTCAGAGGGGGAGCCTGCCGGGCAACATGGAGGGAGGCCCGGAAGATGCCCTGCTTGAGGATGGATACCAAGTATGTATCGAATCCGCAGGTGCTGCCCGCGCGTAGGTTGACCCAGATCCTAGCTGCACTAAGGTAGTTCATAACCGTGCCCGGGGACCTCAGGGTGGATGTTAGGTGGAGGATGTCTGAAGAGATGTCGATCTGCGTGGGGGCCGCCGGATCATAGGACCTGGTGCAGGTATGTCGAGTGTACACGCTCATCTGCATCATCTTGTTCCGCCAGGTCCCGGGCACCAGCCCGGCCCGGGAGAGTTGGGCAATGTCCTTGTGTTCTTGGTGTGTGCCTGGGGAGAGAGAGGCAAAGTTATGATCTCCCCAGGCTAGACAGTATCGGAGAGCAATGAGGTATCATGGCGGACCCTTATGCCTGTGAGGTCCATGTCGTCCATGAAGCGATCCGCCTTGCGGCGGGCCACCTCATCGAAGGGGGCTCTGGTTAGGGCGTCCGCGAAAGCGATGTCGGCCCCTGGCTTGTGGACGACCTGGACCTCGCAGGAGTTCAGGGCGGCATACCTCCAGACCGCCCTGGCGCAGGCACATAGGACTGGATCCCTTTCTGCGCCGGACGTGAGGACGGTTTGGGAGGCCTGGTTGTCTGTGTTCACCAGGATCGCGTAGTCCTGAGGATTTGGGGGGCCGAGGGCGTGGAGGGCCACAACAAGGTTAATGCCCTCGAGTTGGTGTATGGTGTGGTGTTTGTGTAGGAAGTCGTCGTGGTAGCTCTCGGACATGTATCCATAGGGGGAGTGGGCCCCGCCTGCCCTGAGCGAGGAGTCGCACTGGATCACCCACTCGTGCAGGGGCGGGGAGCATAGCGTATGAGAGGAACCAGGAGATGTCCATTACCATGTCGATGGTGACCGGATGCCTTCCGGTGTGGGGGGCGTTCCTGAGTGCCTCGAGGATCCGGTTCATGAACCTGCGGGCCAGCCGGACGCACTTGGCGATGTGTTGCAGGCACCCGACCAGCCGCTGCAGGTCCTTCCTGGATGCCCGGGTCTGTGTCGTCCAGGCCGTGCACTCGTCGACCACGTCAGTGAGCTTTTCAGCAGGGATGCGGACGGTCATGTATCGATGCTAAAGCCGAGCCAGTCAAGGCTGTGGGTCGGCGGGACGCACTTGTGAGGGGAAAGTGCGAGACCGAGGTCAGCCGCGAGGTCGATAGCGTCGAGGTAGGCCTTTACCGCATCCTCCTTGGAGGCCGCCACCCCGATGAAGTCGTCGAGGTAGCATAACACGAAGTGACCCTTGCGGCCTAGGAGGTATACCACCGCATTGGTGGTGCGGGCACAGGCCATAGATGAGGTGTGGCAGCTGAAGGGTGGCGTGATGTCGAAGTAGGTGTTCCCGTCAAGGTTGATACCTAGTAGGGGCATGGACAGGGGGCAGGTCTGGAGCTGCCTGTATGCCCTGGCGAGGTCTATGGTCAAGAGGTATGCGCCTTGCCCTAGGCGCATGACCTCATCTGGGAGGTTTGTTATATTTGGGAGGGTTTATGTAACCGGCCTCCCTTGGTAATAGTCCTTCCTTATTCCAGAGTTCACACTCGCGCCCCTTGTGTAGCTGAGGTCGACGATGACCCGGCGCTCATCAGTGTTTTTCTTTGCGCGGGTCATCATCGGGCTTGTCTGGGCCCAAGGGGCGAAAGGTGGCTGGCAGAAAGGTCCGAGGAGGCCCCTCGGGCCACCTCGCTCTGAACATACTGACGTATCCACTCGAGGTGGACGGGGTCCTCTCGGTGGTTGTTGGTGGATTTGACTGGCGGGCCATCGGCGGTGTAGTCTGCGGGCCACCCAAACTTGAGGAAGTCGAGGAGCTGATCGTCGTGATATCCGTCGAGCAGCGCCCTCCAGCAGTCGATGCGTAGGTCGGAGGGAACTGGTATCCTTGCGACTATGCGGTTTGGTAGGCCGGTGCTCCTGACCTTGTCGTATATGTACTTGTAGATGTCGTTGTTCCATACGGTTGATATGGAGGTAGGCCAGATGTTGAGTAGAGTGTTTTTGTATGTAAGGGGGTTGTGGGGGGTTTGACTGCCGCTGTCGTTATTGATATTGTCAATATCCTTTGCATGGGCGCGCTCCTCGTATGTGAGGAGGGCGTCGGGGGGTTCAGTCTCATGACGGGGGGAGTCGGCTTGTCGTCCGGATGTCGTGGCCCGACTGTGGAGGTGTACGCACGCTACCAAGGTGCGAGCCAGCTCGTAGCGTACAATGATGGCAGTGTTGACAGTGTGTGTGGGTGTTGTATTCGTGGAGGGTGGGTGGGTATTGTGGGGTTGTGTGTGAGGGTGGCTGTCAGCAGGACTGGGTGTTTGCTGGGGTGTAGCATCGGTAGGGTTGGGGGGTTTGGGGTTGGGAGTGTTTTGAGGGGTGTGGGGGTGTGTGTGTGGGCCAGTGTGTAATGTGGGGGTGTGGTTGGGGAGAGTAGGGATGAGAGTAGTGTTGCGGGGGTGCGGGGGGAGGTGGCACCAGTCTGTGGGGTGTGTGGTGTGGGGGTGCGTTGTGTGGGGATGGGTGGTGGGGCCTGGCGGATGGAAGGTTTTGGCACCGGCTCTCGGGGTGGGAAGTCGGAACGGTCTTGGCCATTAGGGGCGGCGTCTCCATGGTCGGCGGCATAATGGCCATTAGTGTGGTCGTTAGTGCCGCTAGGGGTGGCGGGTGGTCGTCGTTCAGGGGTACTTCTGAGGCGGCGTGCCCCTCGTAACGACTCGGAGGGTCGTTACGGGGTTTTGACAGTTGAGGCGGATGAGCGGGGAGCTGCTCGTCTCTCTACTCGGGCCCACCGGGTGGCCAACTGGTTTCGTAGCGTCCCCACGCAGTGCGCTTTTGGCGGGAATGTTACCGCATGGCGTGGTTTCGACGGTTAGGTCGATTGGTGCCACGTGGGTAGCGCCCTGGTCGAGGCCGCTACCGTCCCCACGTGTGTGCTATCGGCGGGTAGGTCTGGCAGTGCCGCATCAGGTGCGTCTGTGTCCGGGCCGCTACGGGGTTCGGCTGGGGCTGGATTCCATCTAGGCAGTTGGTTTGATACATGCCGTGTCGCGCTAACCAGTCTAAGCCCGATATTTGCATATCGGGTGCTGAGGTCTTGGGTGTCGCGCCGCTCGGCCTCACCTTGGCCATTTAGCGAAAATCCACCTTGGGGTTTTCTTCCACCTCGGTTGCCACAGCCTTTCTTTCCATCTGTCGCTTCTTGTTGTTACAGTCTTGTTCACGCTGGGGGTTTGACTTCTTATACTTGTTGGCGCACCAGGCACACACATGCGCAAAGCGGTCGCTTCCTGTGCCGTAGGAGATGGTGAACCCACAGTCCGTTCCCCAGTTCCACCTGTGGCACAGTCGTCCATCCGTTTCGGGGTTGAATTCTGGGCGCTTGTATGGGGTGGGGGTCGGGGTCGCAGACGACTGGTTGTCAGTCCGGTAGTTGTTCTTTTGTGTCATCTGTTCGGCCTGGGCCGTTCACTTCTGCTCTTCTTTCTGTATTCCCGACAGGCATGCTCCCCTCTGGATATCTTTGATTGCCTGGTCGTTCTTCCACCCTTTGGGGAGGCAGCCATCGTCAATCATTGAAAACGATTTCTCGGACCATGCCAGGCACGTGTCCCACTGCCAGTCAGCGGCCATGTCGAAGATCTCATCCTGGTGCTCTAGGATGGGCTTGATCCAGGACTCGTGGGTCCTTGCGCATATGTGACAGGGCAGCCATGTACTCGTGCCAGTTGCTTTTGCCTAGGCCAACCTTCCCCTTCCTCTCGTCACATATGGCGTAGGTATGAGGCAAGAAGTGGTTCCTACCTCGCTTGTTGGCTTTGCCGTCATTGTTTGACTCAATGATGGTGTCCACGAAGTCCCGGTGGTATGCTTCTTCCTCGCTGGACGACGTTGAGACGGTGCAGCACTGGTTCCTGCTCCTGTGTCGTTCACGCTCGTCCGACGGCGATCGATCCCGGCGCGCTTTGCCGTTGTGATGTCTGCTCTTGGCATGGTAGGGGGAGGTTGGGCGTGGTGCGTGGCGAGGGTGGTGATCGGGGGGAGTCTGTGCCGTCCCGTCTCCTCCGCTTCGTGTTGGGCCTGTCGTCGGGGGAGGTCGTCCTGGTTTGCTTGGAGTGCTTAGCCGACTCCAGTGCTGATACGCGATTCGCCATGTCTTTGGCAAACTGTGGCGGTGGCAGGGGTGTTTTTTGCGATGACAAAATAAATAAATTTAATTCACTCACGTGGACAGACAAAGAAGTCGGACATTAGTTATTACAAATTTATTAGAGTTCATAACCTAGCTGCGGACAAGTTGGTTTCGTGTTGTCTGGGTGTTCAATGTCGGTAGTGTGACATATATCAGTGGAAGCCAAGCTTTGACTAGCAGTCAAATTAATCATCTGATGTACATGGTTCACAAAATCAAGGAGCACATGTATATAGTAGCATATAGATGAATAATCATTGTAGTGAAAGAGTAGCGAATAAGTAACAATATCGTAATCAATGTAATGGGCAGTGTACATATAGAGAATAACATTAACAATAACAATCATGAACGATTATCCCAGCAAACAAGGGTAGGGGGCCTATACAGGGCCCATATGGGCTATATCTGGGCAAACCCATATAGGCGTACCTATATGGGACCAATGTAGTGTCTCAAACTGACTATTCTACCCATATCAGGCCCATATAGGGTCCATATTGGGCCCACATGCGTCCCATGGATGCATAGTCTAAACTATAATTAGAAACTATAGTTTATTACAATAAAATCAAAACGCTAATTCATAACAAGAGACCAGTCTGGGAAATAAATTTATAATTTATTTACATTACGAGATTATTGTATCATATCAGTTTAGTAATACAATTAACTTGATATTTTTCCATAAAGATTATACAGTATGTCAGTATTATTATTTTAAAAAGAACTACACACATATGTTATTTTATTAACATTTCATGGTTCCGTGTTTGAACCAACCGAATACCTCTAACACTCAGCCGTTCTCTGTGGCGGAGTGGTTAGAGTGTCTGACTTTTTTCTAGGTCAGATTCCTAATCTGAAGGTTGGTGGTTCGATTCCCCATGCCCCCACCTCTACCAATTTGGATTTCCACCGCTGTGGATAACTTACAGCGTCATCAAAAGCCAGTTGCTCTCATACCATGTCTATGTGGTGTGGGAGATTAAAAATCCCTTGGGTCGGTAAAAGTGTAGGCTCGGGCTTTCTATCGACAAACTGTCTAATAGTGAAAACAAGTCTATTCAGACTTATCCACAATAGGCAGTATAAATCTAAAAGAGAAAAAAAACTAAAAACTTGTTAATAAAAGAGGGTTGGGAGGGCGGGGAAAACCTGCTACCCAGATAGCACACACTCTGGCGGCCCGACGGTGGAAACTGCCGTCGGGCCGACGTTGTTTTGTCCAACCTCCCGCCGTCGACTCGACGGCGGCTGCCGCCGTCGCCCCCAACAGCGGAAGCCGCCGACGAGCCGACGGCGACAAAACAACGTTGGACCGACGGCGACAAACGCCGTCGGGCCGACGTTGTTTTGTCCAACCTCCCACCGTCGACTCGACGGCGGCTGCCGCCGTCGACCCGACGAGCCGAGAAGACACTGTCACTCTAGTGTCAATATGTACAGGTGGAAAAATATTAGTTTTATTCAAAATTAATAGAAATCGAGAACCCATACCTTATAAATTTAATATAGTCTGTACGTATTGACACTATAGTGACAGTGTCTTCTCGGAAAAAAACCAAGATGGTGGTTCTTCGTCAACATTCCGTACAGGGTAATTCAAATCGTATTAACACGAATAATTCCATTAATACATCCTAATAAATTACAAAACTTTTACAAAATAATCTACACATATTAATAAACAAACCTGTTAAATAATTCCTTAAAATTCCTCCGATTTTTGGAGTTATTTGTAGAAAAAGAACGCTGCTCAACCATCGCACGTGTTCCGGTGGCGATTCGAAGTAAATAAACCGTATCGGATAATTCAAATCGTATTAACACGAATAATTCCATTAATACTTCGTAATAAATTACAAAACTTTTACAAAATAATCTAAGCATATTAATAAACAAACCTGTTAAATAATTCCTTAAAATTCCTGGGATTTCTGGAGTTATTGGTAGAAAAAGAACGCTGATCAACGATCGCACGTGTTCCGCTGGCGACTCGAGCCGGAATCCAAAAGATTCTGCGTAAGCGCGGTCCACCACCGTCGGCTCGACGGTGGCTCGATGGTGGACCAAGTGTGGAAAATGAATGCAAACCTGCGGCGGCCCACCACCGTCGGGCCAACGGTGGCCCGACGGTGGTCGAAGGTGGAAAATGAATGCAAACCAGCGGCGGTCTACCGCCGTAGGCCCGATGGTGGCCCGACGGTGGCTCAAAAGTGGAAAGGGATTGAAACCTAACGGCGGCCCACCACCGTCGGGCCGACGGTGGCCCGACGGTGGCTCGAAGGTGGAAAATGAATGCAAACCAGCAGCGGACTACCGCCGTAGGCCCGACGGTGGCCCGACGGTGGCTCAAAAGTGGAAAGGGATTGATACCCAACGTCGGAACACCACCGTCGGCCCGACGGCGGCCCGACGGTGGCTCGAATATGGAAAGGGATTGATTCCCAACGTCGGAACACCACCGTCGGCCCGACGGTGGCCCGACGGTGGAAAGTCGGTGCCGACAGTCCGACCAATAGCCGACGTCGGGCCGACGGCTGTGTGCTATCTGGGTAGGAGGTGTAGACTGTAAGATTGTCAGAAGCAAAGTGAGTTAACCAGGCTGATGATTGAGGAAGTGCCAGGAATTGCTGGTAGTTTCACGACATATGGGTCTGCCACTCCACGCAAATGATGATGTTCTACACCCAAACGGTGGTGCAATATAAAAATAAAAGAGACCATTAACTTTTATACCGAAAAGTGGGACCGATAGGGGGCATGTTCTAAGCTGCCTATAAGCCCTAGCTAGATCTATCGACCATAGGAAACACCCTTTACCCAATTTAGATGATTCATTTGCCAGATCCATAATATTTGGAAGTGTACCTACCTTGATAGAACCCTTTCTTAATTCCCGAATTAACACTTGCTCCTTTTGGATAACTAAGATCTACTATAATTCTTCTTTCTAATGAATTTTTCTTAGCCCTGGTCATTATTGGGCTTGTTTGCGCCCACGGTGAGAACGGTACCTCCTTAAAGGGGCAGAGCAGTGCATTATGTTCTAATTCTGTTTTAATGTACTTCGTTACCCATACAAAATCACTTGGATCCTCCTTATGGTTTGTTAATGTACCTGTCACATTATGGCGTATGGCGGAAGCATATGCCGGTGTATGGGCTTGCGTCACATACGCCATCATATGCCATCATACGCTTCGCATATGCTGTGCATACGCTGCGCATGCATCATATATGCCTGGCTTATCCCTCATATGCCGTCATACGCGCGTCTGTCCTAAAATCTTTTGGGCATGCTAACAAATTTCAGCGTATGGCGATGTAAGGCTCATACGCTCCTCATACGCTATGCATACGCTAAGCATATGCCATCATACGTTGCGCATACGCTATATGTATGCTGTTTTGCGTTATGCATATGCTAAAACCGCTCCTTCGGCATATCTATAGCATATGTAGCGTACACCTGGCGTGCATGTAACGTATTTGAGCGTATTCGTAGCATATTCTCAGCGTGTACAAAGTGTATATTCAGTGTATGCCCAGCGTATGCATGGTGCCGCAAGGGAGGGAGGGAGAGAGGGGGAGGGAGGGACCGGGCGTATAAGGTGTATGCGTAGCGTATGCATAGCGTATGATGGCGTATGACGGTGTATGCGCCGAAAACTGATACATAGTCACACGTTACTCATACGCTACTGACACGCTACACATACGCTCATATCAGTGCACAAAGGTCACCATACGTCATCCCGCAACAGTTTTCAAATTTTATCGGTACGTTTTATATACGCTGCCACCATACGCCGTAAAGGTGATGATCGTTATTTTCAGTATTTTTCAAGCTGGGAATATTATTCTGACTTTCTCTAAAACTGATTTTCGTTGACTCATCTTTTCTTCCAATATAGATAATTGAAATACTACATTTGAGTTGATTTTCATCAACGAAATAGTTTGAATTGTTACAAACTTTTGAATCTTTACACAAATCTTTTTGATTTTTTAAACATGACTCTATTTTGTTACTGACTACTCTATTTTCCTTACCCTGATCTTTTACATCTTTATTAATAATAATTTTACTAACCTGTTTTCCCAGCTTAATAATACTACAGTCACCACCTTGCGAAGATTGATCGTTGATGTCATGGTCATCTGATGTTTGATGGAGGGATCCATTAGATTCAATCAGTTCCTCGGAGCATGCACATGAAAACAAATTAAAATTAGTTCAATTGTTTGACAAGTTCAGCCCGAGTGGGAGAGTTATGTAAAATCCTGACGTTTTCCTTTGGTTGAATTCTCGTTACTGTTGTTACCAGCATAATTCAAAAGCGAGCTCCTCTCAACTGGTGGTTTTTTATTATTACAATCTATCTCACGATGTGGATTAGCCTTACGATATTTGTTAATACACCAAGTACACAAATAACATCTTTTATCTTGGTTTGTTCCACGTGACCCTGCATAATCACATGATTTACCCCAATTCCATGAATAACATGGCTTGCCGTCTGCCTCAGCATTATATTCTCTGCTGTAATGAGAAGATTTATCAAAGTCAGGTTTAAAGTTACTTTTATAGGATTAGAGCCTATCACCGACTGCCATCACATCACACATTATGTCCTTGATGGCATAGCGGTCACTCCACCCTTTAGGCAAAAGACCATTGTTTACCATTGTGAATATCCTCACTGACCAAGTCAGACAGGTTTCCCACTCCCAATCTGCAGCCATTAAAGTTAGATCTTCCTCAAGATCACAAATATGTTGATGCCAACCGTCTGGTAAGTGGGGATCCTTAGGCATAAGTTGGAGTGTTGGGTACCGACTTGTGAGAGTGTGTACTCATGGTGACCTTTATAGTGCTGCCCCACTGGGAGATCAGGCTGCCAGAACCATGACCCAATATCCCACTCAGTTATATTATCCTGACTCTGAGCTGAACAGTCCTTGCCCTTGCAAAGCACGAGGCTAGGTAGCGAAAAGTATCAATTTTGTAAGTAATTAAATTGGGTTGACTCACCCGGGATTCAAACTCCCAACCTATATATATATATATTTATATATTTATATATATATATATATACATACGCCATATATCCCTATTGGTCAGGCCTATATAGTTTAGATGCGGCTTTGTAATTAATTATCAAGATGGATGGCTGACTTGTGCTTTGGGGTACAATATTTTTATTTGTTTTATCAACACAAGTAATGGAGATCAAAAAGGTTCAGAGACGTGCAACGAAACTAGTTGCAGTTATAAAGGACTTACCCTATGAACAAAGGCTCAGGAAATTGAAACTTCCTACCCGTTCCTACAGAAGGAAAAGAAGTGATATAATTGAAGTATTTAAAATTATGAAAGGTTTTGATAAAATAGAGATGAACCAATTTTTCACCTTGAATAAAAGAGAAGGCAGCTGGGGTCATACTCTCAAACTAGTAAAACCCAGAGCCATTTCAAAATTAAGGCAACACAGTTTCTCAAACAGGATCATAAATATATGGAATAGTCTCCCACAAAATGTTATAGATGCCGGCTCAATAAATTCATTCAAGAACCGATTAGAAAAAGCATGGGCTGATGATCCAGGGAAATTTGACCCCTTATTCACCACATGCTACTAATTACTCCTTGTGTTGCTAATTACTTGCACTCAAGCAAAAATGAGAGACAAATAAGTGTTCACACTTCCTGTCTACCAATCACTATATCACTATATCACAAAGAAGTGGTGGTGCGCCACCTAATGACATTCATTTATGGCAGAACTATATTACACTGCAGGAGGCTAACTAATAAACAGCTTTATTTATAATACAACCAGATTGACAACAGCTCACAAGACAACAGCTCACAAGACAAAAGCTCACAAAAACAAAAGCTCACAACACAAAGTCTCACAACAGAGAAAGAAGCTCACAAGACGAAGGCTCTCAAGAAAACAGCTCACAAGAATATAGCTCACAAGACAAAAGCTCACAAGACAAAATCTCACAAGACAAAAGCTCACAAGACAAAAAGCTCACAAGACAAAACCTCACAACACAAAAGCTCACAAGACAAAATCTCAAAAGACAAAAGCTCACAAGACAAAAGCTCACAAGACAAAAACTCACAAGACAAAAGCTCACAAGACAAAAACTCACAAGACAAAAGCTCACAAGACAAAAGCTCAGCCTTCTGACACTTTTTCTAATGGGTTGTTCAGCAGCCCTGTCACAGAGACAGTACCGTGGGAGTAACTAACCCAATATGTGGCCTAGAACTAGCTTCAGAGACATTTTCCTCGTGAATACAAAACCATTCGTGTATCCCTCCAGTTTCCAGGCACCTGTCCCCTACCCGCCTACCGCAGAATTATCAGGAAAACACTAAAACTACTGACACCAAGGCAGTAACTTGAACCGTTACCACGGATTCCCACAACTTCCAGTACACATACCACCACGCCGGTGTTGCAGTTTAAAAAGGACCCGGTTTAAAACGGGGCCTTTCGCAATGCGCATGCGTCAAAGTCGAATGGCAAGCCTGAAAACTTATCTGAATTTCTGTCTTGCTTCTGTCTGTATCAAGCAAGGATTCTTTCAGGAATCATTTTAGTGAATATTTTTTGTTTGATAGAATACATTATCCTCTGTACTAACAAGTTGACAAGCAATTAGCAAGTTAATAAACATGGGTACAATCTCAATCAGGCAGAAATGCATGCGCATAGGCACAATGTGAAAAGCCCCGTTTTAAACCGGGTGCACTTTAAAACTGCAACACCGGCAACCACGTACACCCGATAGCTCAGACGGGTCCCCTAGCTACCTTGTGGCAGGTTCAGATTGATAATTATATTAATTTTCGTGTTGCAAACACTAACAATTAGACAATTCTTTAATTGTAGGCCTAACCATTACTCCCTGTTATGCGATTAATTAAAGCTGCATAGTCCGATGAAATATCAAATTTTCAAAACCAAACCAATAATCTAGATTTGATTTTACATATCTAACTTAGATACTGATGCACTTATTAAGCATTTGTTTCCGTGTAGAAGGCAATAATGAGTCAATTTAAGAGAACCTGTTACTGCAGAAGTCTATGGTGTGAGAGTTTTGGCAAGCTTGCCAAAACTAATTTTCCATGTTTGCGCTCAAAATATCTCAAAAGCTTACCATTTAAAATAAAAGTAACTTTGAACTAATGTAAAGTAGATAGTAGTGATTGATCTAATATAATTATCTCAGAAAAAATACGGAAATTCAAAACCATTGGACTATGCAACTTTAACTCAGCAACAAATGAAATAACACACCAATATATTCGTTCTGTTATATATAACAGATACTCTAGCTATCTGAATACCGCGCTCCCACGGCCGTTTAGTCTCAGCACAACTCGATACACAACACCATAACATGTCAGTATATGGCACAAATCAATATAGATTCAACCCATGGATATACAATAACAGTTTGCACTATAGTTAAGTCTATATTATGTTCTCATAACCGTATATATATATATATATATATATATATATATATTGGGGCATATAACCTGTGTATACATATAGGCCCTACCTATACATATACATAATTGATGCCCTAGCCTTCCAGGCTATTATCAGGAATCGAATATTCAAATTTATTACTTGACAAGTCAGAAAATGCTATAATATGTAATATATGTGAGGTGGGCGAGACTATTCGCCTTGTGACATTTGCGAGCTTGTGCCGATTAACCCTCATTTGGAAATGCGGGCTACTCGCCATGGCAGACTCACGAATGCCAACATTTGCGAGGCCCCGGGTTTCCGGCCGTAAAGCATTGCTAGGAGACGTCAATTGCGACTCTCCTGGCAACGATAGTAGGTCGGGCGTTCGGACCCAGACCGATCAGACGTGTTTAATGACGCTCTGATGTTTTAGCTGAGATTTAGGCTTTTATTGTCGAAATTCTAAACTTAATAATATGGGAGGGGATTGAATAATACATCAACGACATGTGCTACAAACGAATGTTAGTTTGGTTAAGAATAAAAAGCCGTGAGCTCTTGGAAAGGTAAATTGGAACGTTCCTTGCATTCTTTACTATTCTCCAGACTTCTATAGATTAACCGCTATGGTCAAACTTAATATTGGATTTCTTTATATATAATTAAGGGCCTTAAGCCTAATAGGCCTTATGCAGCTAATTAACCCATCTGCGGGAAGATTATAACGGACATATTAACAGAATTAACGTAGAGATCTTTTGGCTAAAATATGACAGTAACTTAGGCTGATTATCAGTGACAGTGGCAATGACACTAGCGCATCTGCTTAGTTCTGGATCAATTTAAACATATTAAATACACCGTAAGGCGGGGAGACCAGCCAGTGAGTTGAAATAACTAAGTAAATGCTTTAGGCCGATAAATGCGAGAGAGGGCAAAATCCGTATTTAGACGATACTCTGGCTGGTCGTCTTTAGCCCGGGAACGACACCGACGGACATGGACTACCTACAGACGGGACAGGAGGCAGCGGCGGCCCGCGGCTGGCCCAGGAAATTCACATGGAAATATTTATATAAATTAACACATAGGCTCGCCTTAAGCGGCGGTGGAATAGCCCGACGGTTAAATATGCATAAAGGCATCCAGGCACATGTGGAGAACAAAGGATATGCTAATGAGATGATGTCATAGACAAAGCGTGGCGGCGGTCCAGTGCCCTGGACGGTGAATAAAGCATTCAGTATCCAGAAGTCAAAGTGTTCAGACATTGTACTTTTACATGGTGTCAGATGAGGAAGAATGCCGCCCACTAGTACACTGCCGGGTCTCAGGCCGCCAGGACAGCTCATCCTCTGCAACAACGCACGATCGAACTGGAAGACATGGATCAGAGCATATGATATATATGCCACTGCTGCAGGTGTCGTAACGAAGACAGAACGAGTGCAATGCTGTATTTTTCTTCATGTCGCCGGTGAGGAAGCACAAAAGGTCTTTGCCAATATGTTCATCGCGCTCGCTGAACAAGACAAGATCGGACCGCTCACCGACGCATTTCAGGCATATTGTACCGGTAAAAGCAACTTAATAATAACACGCTACCATTTTAATTCTCATAACCAGGCTACTGAGAACATGTCCAAGTATATTACTGCGTTAAGGGACCGAGTCAAAGACCCCGAGTATGGACAGGTGGAGGAGTTGCTGTTGCGCGATCGGTTAGTGGCTGGCGTGAAGAACACAAATCTGAGGAACAAAATAGTACAGACAGCTGATCTAACATTGGGAAAATGCATAAACATGTGCGAGCTCAGTGAGTTCAGTTCTGATCAGTTGGAGGACAAAAAATCAGACGTTGAAGTCAAGGAAGTCGATTTTCTAAATAGATATGCGACTGCCCGTACCGGGGCACTGGTGGTTCATCCGTCTGGGCCGCCATCTTGGAAATCACCATCTTGGAAGGCTGGCGGTGCTGGTGCAGGTGAGTTCAAGATCCACTGTCAGAACTGTGGCTACGAACACTGCCGGGGAGTCTGCCCAGCGAAAAGCAAGGCTTGCATTGCTTGTAAGAAGATCGGGCACCTCGGAAAGGTCTGCCGGAGCAGACTGGGCAGAGTCAACGAATTGACCGTCAAAGAGCCCAACCCTCACAATGCTGAGTAAGACCCGGATCCGGCGGAAGTCAATGTGTTGACGACGGATCTGTTTGTTGGTGCCGTTGACCGCAGCACAGGACACGATGACGAGCTCTGGTATGCGACCATCAGAGTGAACGGTCATCCAGTCAAGTTCAAGCTTGACACTGGTTCGGAGGCGAACGTGCTGCCAGAGGACATCTTCGACAAAGTGGCACCGCGTTGGCTGACGAATACCCTCTGTTTGCTTTTGACTTTTTCGGGGCATCGGATCACCCCGGACGGTGAGGCGGTAATCGGGATCGTCGGCAGAGACTTCACGTTCCAAGTTGTGCAGAACTGTCAACCAATTCTGAGTAAGCAGGCTTGTGTTATGTTGAACTTGTTGGCGCGTGTCGACGAGGTGCATTCTGATGTGCCGACAAACATTTCCACACCAAGCGACGACCACAGTTCGCGAGCCGAACATCTGGTAAGCAAATACAAAGATGTTTTTCAAGGTTTGGGTCTCATAAAAGCAAATGCTATCATTCATGTTGAGCGCGGACTACGGTAGCGGCTGTCCTCCCGGGGGCTGCGGTCTTAGGCCTCTCGGTGATGTTGCTGGCGCCCATGGGATGGGCGGCGGGGTGGCGTGTCCGGACTGGGCGCCCTCGTTCGTCTCTCCGGTCGGGAGCGCAGCGGGGGCGAACTCTCCCAGGAAACATCCGCCTCGGGGATGTCGCTCTCCATGTCGCCCGGGAGGTAAGTCGGGGAGCGAGGGGAGGCCGGCCGGGGGCGCAGATGGGCCTGGCTTTCCGGGGCCTCGGTGGAGGAGGCCGTGTCGGCCTGAGGGCCATGCCTGCCGCCACAGCCTCCGCTAGCGCCTTCTCGTGCTGCAGGACTTGTTGCTCCACATGCTTCCACCTCGCCTCCATGGCCTCCATCGTCTCCCGCATCTGAAGCATTCACTCCTCCTGTCATTTTGCAGTCGCAGAGGCGGCCACACGCCGCCTTGGCTTCACGGGCCGCCGGTGCATGGGAGACGCGGCGTCGCCGCCATCTTGGGTTGACGTTTCAAGCTGCTCCGGTGTCTGCTTGGGCCGGGGCCTCTGTGTGGTGCGCTTCACGGGCCTACCAACTGGTCGTGACATTCATCGTGTTCTCTGCATCTTTTGCTATTACTTGGTGGTTTTTTAACGTGGGTGCTTTCTCGTGGGTGCCGTGGGTGGAGTCGGGGTCGCTGTAGTTTTCGTGAAATGTTGGTCGTTTGGGGAAGCGAAACCGAATGGTTCTGTGCGAGGGGAGGTTTCGCTTGGTGTTCGTCGAGGCCACTTGGGGGGTGGTGGGTACCCGGCTCCCCTCACCGAATCAACCACAATTCGGAAATTATGCGCCAATTCTATAACTATCGTAAAAAAAACTAATAAAATAAGGATTTGTGTGCATCCGACTAAGTTGAACAAAGCTATCAAGAGAGGGCCATTTCCGACCGAAACCATTGACAAAATTATAGCTAAGACAGCTACTGCAAAATATTTCTCAGTATTGGATGCCATGACAGGGTATTGGCAGATCAAGTTAGACTATGAAAGTTCATTGTTGTGCACATTTAACACTCCATGGGGCCGGTACAGGTACACCCATCTGCCTTTTGGCATCAAAACAGCCGGTGACATTTATATTCAGGAGATGCACCGCGTCATGGGTGATCTCCGCAGTATCGGTATAGTCACGGACGACATTTTGGTATGTGGGTCAACCGTGGAGGAGCACAACGACAGGCTCAGAGCAGTGTTGGACCGAGCTAGCTCAGTAAATCTCAAGTTAAATGAGTCGAAATCTTTGTTATGCAAAACTACAGTAAAGTATGTAGGTCATCAAGTTACCCAGCAAGGTGTGAAGCCAGATCCAGACAGAGTACAGGCGATTGTAGACATGCCAGAGCCACGTGACAAACAAGGTGTGCAAAAGTTCCTAGGCATGGTTGGGTATGTGCACAAGTTCATACCAAACATGTTCGAGATTGCCAAACCACTGTGCACGCTCCTCACTAAAATTGTCCGAGAGTATGAAAGAGATGTATCGATGTCCATGTTGATAACACAGATTGAAAGTGGGTGGGCCACTACACGCATACAAACACCTCCATGTCTAAGACAGTACATTCCATACAAAGACGAGCTGACGGTAGAGAACAACTTAGTTATGAAAGGCAATCGGGTTGTGGTACCTCCAAAGCTCTGCGGTGAAATGATTGAAGCATTGCACGAGACGCACTTGGGTATCACTAAGTCCAAGCAGTTGGCACATCACATGACTGCATGTTCTGGCCTAACATAAATAAACAAATTGAGGACAAAGTCAATCGGTATGATACATGTCAGAATAATCGTAAAAGTTTGCACAACGAACCTTTGATAAACCACCCGATAACATGTCAACCTTATGGAAAAATAGGTGCAGATTTGTTTGAGATAAATCATGAAAATTACCCGATAACTGTAGATTATTACAGTAAGTATCCTGAGGTAAGGTTGTTGAAAGATATGCCGTCTGTAACAGTCATCGAGGCTATGAAGGATAACTTTGCAAGGCATGGTATTCCGAGCCAGGTGATTTCGGACAATGGTCCGCAGTTTAAGAGCCACAAGTATAAAGAATTTGCTAAACACTATGGGTTTACGGCCACGTATTCGAGTCCGCAATACCCCCGAAGTAATGGCCAAGTCGAAAGATTTGTGCAGACGGTAAAAAACATGTTAAAAAAATTCTTACAAACGAAGACAGACGTTCAGTTAGCTTTGTTAAATTACAGAAACACTCCGTTGCCCATCTTGAATGCATCTCCGGCTCAGCTGCTCATGGGCAGAAGGCTGAGAGGGAGATTGCCGATGGCGGAGGAAAATTTAATACCCGAAACACAAAACCCGAAGAAAGCACAGACAGCAAAACGACAGCAGAGTCAGAGAAGTTTTCATGACAAGAAGTGCGGTAAAGCACACAAACCAATGAGAACTGGTGACAATGTCAAGTATAGGAATCATGCAGGAGAGTGGAAGAAAGGGGTGATTTTGGGGCGTACAGGGGTGCCGGGTAGAGAATATCAAATTTTGAACAAATCGGGAAATATGTTGTATAGGAACAGGGTGCAGATTATAAGGGCGGCAGAAGGGAGGCAGCCCGAGTTAGTCGGGCAGGCACAAAGTGTGTCAGCGGCACAGTCGAATGTAAACAATGCGGCTAATCTAACTAGGTCAGGCCAGGCGATTAGACTGGCAGACAGGTTAGACCTGTGAGTTAGTCAGTCGGGAACTGTAGACACGTATAAACACATGTGCATGTTAGGTTAAGATTGTTAGTATTATTGAGTCATATTGTGCTGTTGTTGTGACAAGCCAGACATTATGTCGTATAGGAGGCTAAGCAGCCGGACATGTCAAAGGACATCAGTGACATTGTGCACTCGGACATTCAATAAACCTGTGGTAAAAGCTAAGTACCCGTGATATTTTCTTGTATTATTGTATTGCACTGTATTTTAAGCATGTAGACTTGGTGTGACGATGACGACTTTGAAACATTTCATGTCTCAGAAATACATTGAGGGGGGATGTAATATATGCATAAAGGCATCCAGGCACATGTGGAGAACAAAGGATATGCTAATGAGATGATGTCATAGACAAAGCGTGCCAGCGGTTCAGTGCCCTGGATGGTGAATAAAGCATTCAGTATCCAGAAGTCAAAGTGTTCAGACGTACTTTTACAAAATACAGGGACTTGTAAAAATAGGAGAGAATGGTCTCAGATGTAGCTCTGCCATATGTAGGCATTGGCACAAACTAATGTATGTAGGCCGACATTTTGATAATGGTTAGTGTTGTAGTGTTCATACTATCAGGCCTACTTGTATGTTATTCATCATTTATTCTTATATGTAGGCCCCTACCTGCTACCACTTTATGTAAGTGCCACAATGTGGAGTCTGAAATCAAGTATTGAATTGAATAATAATTCTCCCCATTTATGTCCTTATAAGCCGTGTTTACACGGGGAATTGTGAAACGATGTAGACAAAGCGATTTATATGAAGCGTTTTAGATGCGTGTTTACACGGCGGAGTTTGAAAGTGTGTCGGCGCCGGGAACCAGCAGGCGCCTGTAGCCGGCAAGCACCGCTATTTGTTTAGTTTACACACGTCGATTCGACGCCGATGTAGCTGCTACGTTAATATCGCTTGGAATTTAAGGTTAATTTAATTAAATTTCATTATTTGAGTCTGTAATTGGCACCAGCGATTAGTTACTGCTTCACTTGTTGCTGGCATGCACTACTATTTTATAATATCGCCGCCCGGGAACCAGCTGAATCGCTTCAAATAAACCACCTCCGGAGGTGGTATAGATGAACCGTTTCATATGAAGCGATTCAGCCCTAAAACGCCACAGAGCCGCGTCTACACGGCAAATGTGAGTCGATCTAGGCAAGGCGTTTTATATGTGGCATTTTAAATCGCCTGTGTAAACAGGGCTATACATATATAGACACGTTCAGTGTTGTTGTTTACATCGTAGATTTCACACACATGTTGTTTACATCGTAGATTTCACACACATGTATGTTGTTTACATTGTAGATTTTCATACACATGTATGTTGCTTACATCATAGATTTCAGGCACATATGTATGTTGCCTACATTGTACATTTCACACACATGCATGTTGCTTACATCGTAGATTTCACACACATGTATGTTTTTTACATCGTAGATTTCACACCCATGTATAGTGCCTGGGCCCGTATGCATGAATCGGAGTTAGGCTTAGCCGGTGCTAGGAGCTAGCTCTGGGATAGCTATCCGTGGCTAGGAGGGCCTTGGTTAATTATGTCAAGGCGTATGCACCAATGTATGTCCAAGCCTGGGCGGATAGCTAACCATGAAATTATTTATAGATTTGGGAAATCCCTCGAGTCGACAATATGAATAACGCCACCAATGCGGCGGCGGCGTTAATATTGGTTCGAATTTAAGGTTAATTTGATTAAATTTCGCTTATGGCGTATGTAATTCTGTTAATTATGACAGCATTGAATAGAGTTGCCAGTTGGGCCTAATATATTGCCGCCGATACGGCAGCGACGGCGGCGGCCATGTTTAGTTGATGTTGGATAGTATGGATATCGACGTCGCTACGGCGGCAGCGATTTGTTTACTTTACATTCGTCGATTCGACAATATGAATAACGCCGCCAATGTGGCAGTGGCGTTAATATCGGTTCGAATTTAGGGTTAAATTGATCAGATTTCACTTATGGTGTACGTAATTCTGTTAAATATGACAGCATTGAATAGATTGAGAGCCACACACGCACACTAACCGGCATGGCTAGCAGTTAAACCTGACTTGTAATCAGGGTAGCTTAGCCTAGGCTACGGTCGGCGGCTAGCGCTGGCACCGGCTCAAGCATGCGGATTTCCCAACTTTAGCCGGGTGGAGCTACCCTAGCCGCGGTTAGAGCCCTAACTCCGATTCATGCATACGGCCCCTGGTTGGCAAAATAAATGAGTAAACATAGCCGATAATACTAGTATTATCACAGATTTCTTGTAGCTGAGCTCTGGCTAAGGTCTTGTGGGCGCTATTAATTTATATATTTATTGACTTATTAGAAACAGGGCCTGCCTTGGAAACATTGTACAGGCGCATCCAGTAACAGATAAAAATATTCACCTCCTGTTTTGGCTGAATCTCGAATGTGACAAACACACATTTTCCAGATCTGGTTGTATTATGGATATGCCACTAAAATTGAATGACATTAATATAGAAACATTTCAATTCACCAGAATATTTATTTAATATTAGGCCATATTTTAATTTCATTTTCTTTCATGCATCTATTATCACAGATCGATTTTGCAATTGTATCTGAATGCGTACTGTTCTGTAGGATTTCTTTTCTTCTTTCTTTCTTTCTTTCTTTCTTTCTTTCTTTCTTTCTCCATTGATTAATTCACAATGACTTAGAAGGACTGTACAGGCACAGACCGTGGATAAAATATGGTGGGCTGAGATTCAGTACATTTGCCGGTTTGAATATTATACAAATGATCAAATCAATTGAAGGGGTTCTCTGTTGATTTCTATACAAAACGGCACTGGTCTGCTTCGTGAAGACCCATTAACTGTTATAACCTCCGTAATCTCCCAGTGGCCCTCTGGAGATGAAGGTGAAGGTCGGGGTACGGGAGTGGGTGAGGTGGCACATGACACCTGGAATTTACTTTAGCGTCTTGGCTTACGATGAGCCATTATTTGGATTTCTGTTTAAAGTTGAATTAAGATACTTCCCTTCTCTGTAATATAAAAAGAGACTTGAAAAATGTTAAAGAAAAAAAAGTAACCTGAAATATCCACTTGTGCAACGGTTGATTGATTGGTGATTGTGACTAAATACAAGGATGATGCTCATCGCTATTCATAATGCATTGTAATAATGCACTCATCATCATCATCATCATGCTGTCGGTCTCGATGCGACAAAGACTGCTTTCATTACTTGACTGCCGCTCTCCATTTAGCTCTCTGCTGTGAGAGTTGCGTCCATGAGTCGGTCTTAATGTCTCTCAGCTTCAGGTTTCTCTTGATGGTATCCTTGAACTGGAGACGAGGGCGCCCTCTCTTTCTGTAGCCAGAAGACAGTTGAGAATAGAGGATCTGCTTTGGTAGCCTGTCTGATGACATCCTCATGAGGTGTCCAGTCCACTGGAGATTCTTTTTGATCAGAAGATCTTCCATAGAGGGCAGCCCCGTTCGTTCGAGTATTTCCTTATTTGTCACTTTGTCCTTCCAGGTTAGCCTCATGATTGAACGCAGATGTCGCATCATGAAGGCATGCAGCTTTTTCACCTGTCGTCTGTACACTGTCCAGGCCTCGGCTCCGTATAGTAGGGTGGATAGCACGATTGCACGGTAGATCTTACCTTTGACCCGAATGTTCCAGAGTCTCTGGCGTAGTCGGCCGAAAGATGCGCTAGCCTTGGCCATCCTCCTCTGTATTTCAGCATCAATGCGTCCATCACTTGATATAGTGCTTCCGAGATAGGTGAATTCCGGAACAGAGTTCAGCTTGTTTCCATCAACCATGATCTCCTCTCGGGTTCTTGTAGAGTTGGGTTGGTACAGCACCTCTGTCTTCTTGATGTTAATCTTCAGGCCAAACTTCTTTGATGCATTGGAAAAAGCGTCCACTATTTTCTGGATCTCTTCAGCAGAGTGGGCAACCAGTGCACTGTCATCTGCAAATAGTAGCTCTCTCACCAGTATCTGAGTAGTCTTGGTCTTCGCTCTGAAGTGTGCGACATTGAATAGGTCAGCGCTCTGTCTGGACTGTATATAGATGCCATCCCCCATGTCTCGGAAAGCCTCGTCGAGCATTGCTGATAGGAAGATGGAGAAGAGCGTGGGGGCCAGTACACAACCTTGCTTGACCCTATTGGTAACCCCGAACGATTCCGAGACTTCCCCTCCAGCACTAACGTTTGCCATCATTCCTGTATGTAGAGCCTCGATCATAGTTGTGAACTTCTCTGGGCATCCGTACTTCCTCAGTAGCTGCCATAGCCCGGTCCTCCCGACTGTATCAAATGCCTTCGTGAAATCGACAAATACCATGTACAGTGGTCGGTCCTGCTCAATGCACTTTTCTTGTGTACATTTCATGAAAGCTGCCTGAAAAAGTGTTGAAGTGCTGCTGGCTTCTGCAAGTTACCAGCGGCACTCTCTCGGGGAGCAAATAGAGGTTTCACATGGGCAAGAACATGTCAAGACAGGCGCAAAACTATTTGTCCCTGCAGTGGCTGGTCGGGAGATGTTGGGAGTTCCATATATCAACCGCCCTTAATGCTGCCATAGTGACATGGTTTTCTGTTTAGTGTTTGCTCCCTTAGCCTTCTGTTCTGTCAAGAACCTGTACCACAAGGCAGGTATTGCAGGTATAGCATTAGGTACCTGCAATACCTAATGCACTGCCAGTATGATATTGGATATACACCGCAACAACCAATCAGTTGAACGGTATCATCTCATTCTTTCGGTGTGCTTCATTCCACTGTCAACAGGAGGCATTCGCTTGGTTGGTTGGTTGTTGGAGTTTTACATCCTGGCAACATAGAAAAGGTCATATCAGGATGGGTACCAACTTGTGACAGTGGACACTCATGGTGAACTTTATAGTGCTGCCCCACTGGGAAATCAGGCCACCGGCACCAAGACCCAATATCCCACTCAGTCATATTATCCTGACACTGAGAAAACCAGTCCTTGCCCTATCCTATTAATGCCAAGAGCCAGGCTAGGAAGCGACAAGTATCAATTTTATAAGTCATTAGTTCCACACAACCGGGAACCGAACTCCCGACTTTCCCCATGCGAGCACTGCACTTTGCCGATTCGGCAAACGCGCCCGGTGGAGGCATTTACAGATGTTATACCAGGGTTCAAGGTATGGCTCGGAGGCGCCCCAGAGAAATTCTGGACATCACGCTAGTCTGAATGACTTTAGCTGTTGGTCGCCTCGAAAAGGGCGGCCCCCATAGGGGTTCACCATTTGCAATTAAGAAGAGCCCTGATTGGCTGAAACCACTAAATTTGGCGTCCATTTTCTATGCACTTTTTGCCTCCTACCTGAAAAGGGAGATGTCTCGGAGTCGACTCTGAGGCGCACCCTGAATGCAAATAGGCCAAAAAGATCTGGTGTAGGTAATATTATTCAAACCAGGGTGATATAAAAAAAAACAGTAGCCAGTTATGCCTATGCACAAATGTAGGCCTATCTGTGGGAAAGGTTGTTAGAACTGAATGAGAAATGATGAATAGTGCCAAGTATGATAAACATATCATTATCACCAAACAAAATCAGCTTTGGCATTATAATGTTGTATATATCTATTCCTTATCTTAAATGTTTTAAAAGCAGTTGATAGTTGTATTAAGTTTTGTTTTTTTACACACCCGCAAGGTCAACCAGTCAAGAATCTCAAGTTAAAACAGTCGTTTGATATCTGCGAGGATTTTTATTACAGAGTGATTATAGGATTTCAGGCCCGATGGACTCCGAATGAGAATCTGTAGAGGCATAGCTGGAGTATATCCAGATGAACCTCGATCCAATGGACTAATAGGGGGGGAGCAGTTGTCCGTTAAAGCCGTTTGTCCATTGCAGCAACAAAATTTAAGAACCTGTACCACAAGGCAGTGGTTTACAACTCTGCAAGGCAGGGCGTCAAACTCCCTGAGATATTGCTATACCTGCAATACCTGCATAGGATACAGCTATAATAATAGGCTTTGGACCTGTTAGCTGCTCTTAATTAATAGAAATCGAGACAGTTCTTCAGATGTGGTGGATTGTGGCAACTGTCACTGGCTCCAAGATATATGTAATGCTTGACCAGTATGCATCCAAAGAAACAATTCCTACAAATTCAGATATTCACTCTAGCGGATTGGGTCCGTTGGATCCGGAATCCGTTGCATCGGTGTCCCTTGGATCGAGGTTCATCTGTATATACACATTTCAGAAGACTGAGGGCGGAAAACCCGATATTAAGATGATAAAACGATTATTAAATTAGCCTATGTTTTAAACATTCGTCATTTTGAGTAGTATAATTAACTGTGGAGGTAATGGTTCTTGTGTGACCACTTCATGGTTGACGATAGCAAGGCTGACGGGTGCCTTACTTGATAGTAGTCCTGGGACAGACATTAAGCTCCTCTGGGCGTGTCAGTGGTGTGTGGTGCGATTAGGTAGTCCCTGCCTAACACTTAAAACCGAGCAGATCCTTGGGATTTTAGGGGTTAGGGAGAAATCTTTGGAGATGGATGGCTTTCTATTGGTTTAGGTGAAGTCTAACTTCTCGAATGTCTATAGCCGTGTTCACACGGGCAAAATGTAAAGCGATTTAGACAAGGCGAATCATATGATTCGATTTAGTTTGAAAGTGTTTCGCGTTCACACGGGCAGTGCTTTGCATCGATTTAAGGCGGAAATCGATATCTGCGCATGAGCAAGTCAAGACTAACCAGCGCCAGTTTCGCTTAGTCGACATCAGCACTAGAGAGTGTGGGTTCGACCTAGATCTGTTTCGACTGAATCGTATTGTTTTGGAACGGTCAAAACTTCTGCTAGGCAGTGAAACCCTAAAAATAAATGCTGAAAAAAATATCTGTGCATAGCTAGCGGTTTCATTAATTAAATTATATAATATGCGCTTTTGATCGACCGGAAAGTCAACAAACTAAGGTCTTGACTGCGCATGCGTGTGACGTCCTTAATCCGCCTCAAGTAAGTCGGTTGCATTCACACGGGCGATCTAAGTCGATTCATAAAATTCACTTCATATAAACCACCTCCTTAGGTGCTTTATAAATTCCGGCTTATATGATTCGAATCAGCCCTAAATCGACTCAGATGCGCATTCACACGCCAAATGTGAGCCGAACTAGGCAAGTCGATTTATATGATTCGAATTAACTGCCCCATGTGAACAGGGCTTATGATTGTTAAAGTATGTAAATGGAGTACCAATGTGGATTTGAAAAATGGCTAATTACACAAACCATTCACTAGGTTATGCAGTGAAGAAACCACCTGTGGACCTACTTCATTACCTATGCCCTATTAGAAATAAACATGACTGCAGTAGTCATGAATATTCCAGATAGAACGAACATGTCCTGACCGACCGATGAGATGAGAAATTCATGGGCTAATGCTCTAATACACCATACATACCCTTGCCCTTATTGGGAGTGCAATTAATGCCATGTAGTGACTAGAACTTTTAATTGATGGTAGGCTGATGTATGGAACTAACAGTAACACTACATTCCAATATGATGTTTTCTTTCTTGAGTAGTTAGTTACAAACTACATCACCAACACTATTTGGGCATTTAATCAGGACGGGCACTGACTTGTGACAGTGCGCACTAATGGCGACTTTATAGTGATGCCCCACTGGGAGGCCAGGCTGCCAGCACCATATCCTGATATCCCACTAAGTCACATAATCCTAACACTGAGCCAACCAGTCCTTGCCCTATCCTAATAATTCCGAGCGCCTGGCTAGGAAGTGACAAGTATCAATTTTTAAGTCATTTGTTTGACTCGACCAGGGTTCGATCCCGAGTGTTCGAATCCCACGATATACCAAAACGGGAGACGTACGCTCAACTCACTCAGCCATCCCGTCTGGTCAGTCAGTCAGTCTGATTTTACCCTAGATCTTGCTAGGATGTCAAACCCCATCAAACCAAAAGTTACTCTGCGGATATTCTCTCACCAGGGGGCTACGAGAGTTAGTGACTGACCTGCGCACTTGTACCCAGCAGATAGGCTATCTGTAACACTAACAGGTATCAGGTCCACACAGCTAGAATCAATAGACTGCATCACGGTTCCGACTGCGCATGCGCTGAAAACGGCCGTGAGAGCAAAGCAAAGGCCTATGGCCATTGAGTTTGCCAATACGAGCATTGGAAAATTTCAGTTTTATTCAAAATTAATAGAAATCCAAAAACCTAACCTTATAAATTTAATATAATCTTTTTGTTAAACCTGTTTTCTATATGTGTTCCAAACGGTTTATGCCTAGGTCGTGTCGTTTTATCAATATTTTACTTTTTCTGTATGGAGATTGCTCACTGCCATTGACAATGCATTAGCCGTGTTTACACGGGGAATTGTGAAACGATCTAGACAAATCGATTCATATGAAGCGATGTAGTGGTGCGTTTACACGAGCGAGTTTGAAAGTGTGTCGGCGCCGGGAACCAGCAGGCGCCTGTAGCCGGCAAGCAGTGCTATTTGTTTATTTTACACACGTCGATTCGACGCAGATGTAGCTGCTAAGTTAATATCGCTTGGAATTTAAAGTTAATTTAATTAAATTTCATTATTTGAGTCTGTAATTCTGTTAAATATGATCGCATTCACTAGATTTCGGCGTAATCGGGCCCTAACACTGCCGGGCACCAGCGATTAGTTACTGCTCCCCCTGTAGCTGGCAAGCTGTACTATTTTATCCTATCTCCTCCCAGGAACCAGCTGAATCGCTTCATATAAACCACCTCCTGAGGTGGTATAGATGAACCGTTTCATATGAAGCGATTCAGCCCTAAAATGCCACAGCATCGCGTTTACACGGCAAATGTGAATCGATCTAGGCAAGGCGTTTCATATGAGGCGTTTTAAATCACCCGTGTAAACACAGCTATTGAGTACTCTGGCTATGGCTCTAACACTAGTCTGAGTGCCTAGATCTTTCTAAATCTAAATGCACATGGCATAAGATCTGCTGATTATATTGATGTAAATGCAATGCTGGATAATAAAAGATTAATATCTTAATTTATTATATATATTGTTTTAGTTGGTATTCTAAGTTTCAAACAAGAGCTGAGATGAGCTGAAACTAGCACATTTCATAGCTGCACCCAGTGTATTAGCATGTGTGATGTGCTTTTGGGGGGGTTGTTTTGCTCTGATGCATCCCACAATGCACTGCGCCGCTGGAACCGTGATGTAGTCTATTGATGGTCATGTTTGCTTTATTATTTGTGTATTATATATGCTTTTTAATGCGTGATAAATGAATGCAGTAATAATATCAGAGAGCCTATCGGTTGTCTCATGGTAGGCATGGTTTCCATTCGTGATCTAGGGCCAGTTGTGCTCGGCATGTTGGTAATGATTCATTACGTGTATATATATATATATATATATATATATATACGGTTATATACACGGATATGATATATACACGCATATACACACGCATATATATACACGTAATGAATCAGATTTATAATTACACCATAACTGACGTAATGAAGTACATTATGATTTGAACAAAATACATTTCACATATTCGGTAGGCCTACACATGTAGACGTCAAGTATTTAATTCAGTTCGTTGAACATATATTCCTTTATATTATCAAAGAAAATGTCCGAATATTGTCTTTGCTATTATCTGGCTATATCATCACCACTATCACAATCACTAAGAGCTTCAGTCATAATATATCCAAATACTTACATTCCCCAAATCTGGACACACTTTCATTATTCAACAAAAGGATTGCTCTGTGTATATCACTTAACACTGTACAGCAGAATATTACAATGACCTCCAGGTACTTCGGACTTTGGTATCTGATAGCTTCTGTTTGATCATTCAGTATAACCATATCTTCCAGAGGGGAAGTTTCTGCGAGCTTTTCTTATGAAAAGACCTGATACTAGTCCCACTTTATATTTTTGTTCAATTTCTTTTATTCCAGTTGAATAACATTTGTTTTCAGCACCCGGGCGCTGGTCTTCCGGCCTTAACAATTATAGTGCATATGAACTATTTATGGATGAGATGATGAGATGGTATGAACAATAAAGACAATAGTAGGTTAAAATCAGGCATTACAAATAGTGGGGATCTTATTTTGCACATGTAGACTGGAGAATAGCTATTTACCTTTAGACTATGTCAGTGATTTGATGATCATACCTGTGAGGAGACATTAATACAATGGGCATGACTTGCTGATACAAGTAGTAGTGGATTTTGGATTATGCAAATAATTTTACATAATTATTTTCCTCACATGACTATTCGCTATATGTTAACCCAATACTCAGGCAGGGAAAGGATGGGTGGACTTGTTTTGTTAGTTTTTTTTGTTTGTATACTAGTTGATTAAGCGGGGAAAATTTCAATCACGATCTTCCTCATTTCACTGTTCCTTGCTCAATCCTAGTAATGCTGAGCACCAGGCAGGTAGCGTCAAGTATCAATTTTAAAGGCATTGCTTCGACTCCAAAACCTATCAGAACGGGTGCTGGGTGGTCAACTCATTCGGCCATCGCGTCTGTGTAAAGGACCGTAAAGGACTTCAAATTTACTATCGGTCAAAGGAGGTTTTGTGACGCTTTCCTTGGGAACGTCTATTGCAGTGCACTGCTTCTTTAATATATTAGTGACCCATTATTCTAAACATGTCTCGGTTCTAATTTATATAGAAAGCCTATCCACCTGTGTAAGCATTCCCTGACATATATGCTGCTCAAACAGCTGAGTAACAGATGATGGTAATAGTCACAGTTAGACCACATAGAACCCCAGCCTTCATTGTAGGCCTACCCTAAGTAACTCACAGATAATAGGTTGTTTCAAGATATACAAACCATGAATAGTCTTATTCGATCATAATAATTGTGACTAGTTAAGTAGAGGTGTGAGAGTCATGTTACTCTCCCTTTGACCGGATGTGGTGGTCGAATCGGTCAAGCGCAGGGTTCTGATGTGAAAGGTCGGGAGTTCGAATCCCAATCGAGTCAAACCAATGACTTACAAAATTGATACTTCGCTACCTAACCTGGCGCTCAGCATTACTAGGATAGGACAAGGGTTGGTTAGCTCTGCATCAGCTGATGCGCGAAAAGGAGGAAAACAAGGCAGGGGTGGAAAAAAGAGGCGTTTATTGTACGCCTCAGTAGGAAACAGAGGAACAAGGTAAAGTACAACAAGGTCAAAAGGAGGTAATAGGCTCATGAGGAGCAATGCAAAGATAACAGTGACATGGAGGTAATGGCTCATAAGGAGCAAGGCAAGAATAAACAATGACGTGGATGTAAGGGCTCATAAGGAGCAAGGCAAAGAGAGTCACCACCCCGCAGGATTTTGCTGCCCCCCCTCACCCGCCCCCGCCGCACCTCCTCCCCCTCCCCGCCCCACCAACCCCCCATCCCCCCCACCCTCGACGAGCCCACCGTCGACGTTATCGACCCCGACCTACAAGCTACCCTCCCCGCCGCCCCCTCCTGCGGCCCCACCCCCTCCCACTACCGCCCTACCATCATCGCCTCCTGGCCCCACATCTCCGGCGAGGCGTGGGATCGCTACCCCACCTTCCGCCACACCTACACCGCCCTCCGGGAAGCGGGCCTCCCTAATTTTTTGGCCGCCCGCATCCCCCTCCCCTCAGGCCTTCACATCCCTGCCTGGCGCTCCCGCCTCCAGGACTACCCCGACCCCGCCGTCCTAGACCTCCTGGAGTTTGGGTTCCCCGCGAATTACTCCGCCTCAACCCTCCCCCGCCCTTCCTACTCCAACCACCGTGAGCCCCCCGATTTCCTAAAACACATCCAGGCCTTCGTCGACACGGAGCTTGCCCTCGGCGCCCTCATCGGCCCTTTCTCTGTCCCCCCCTTCTCTCCCTGGACCCAGGTCTCTCCCATGATGACCCGCCCCAAGTCCGACTCGGAAAAGAGGCGGGTCATCGTTGACCTCTCTTATCCCCGAGGCGCCAGCGTGAACTCGGGCATCCCCCGACGCGAGTACCTACAGATCTGGAAGGCGGCAGGAGGGCGAGTGCCTGAGGGAGGCCGGAGGCGGCCTTATAAGGGGAAGGGAGGGGGGACGGCGACGGCAGGTGAGGTGTGAATGCTGCTGGCCCGGGGGAGGGGGGGGGGAGGGGGTGAGCAGCGGGCGTCGGGTGAGGCGCGAATGCTGCGCGGCAGGGGGGCGGGGGAGGGAGGGGCGCGCGGCGGCGTCGGGCGAGGTGTCAGGCTGCGCGACAGCCCGGGGGAGGGTCTCCTCCTTCCCTCGCATCAAGCGCAATGCTTCGCATTACGACCAATGTGACAGAGTGGGAAATCGGGTCACGGTGCTGGCGACCTGGTCTCCCAGTTGGGCAGCACTATAAAGCATCCATGAGTATACACGGTCACAAGTTGGTACCCATTCTGATATGACCTTAGATGTTGCCAGGATGTAAAATTCAAACAAAGAAACAAGTAACAAATATCGCCCCTTTAATCTGTCATTCCTGTCTTTTCTGACATAGCAGACTTGCAAAGAAGAATGTTTTATAGTAAACATTTCTTCTACATTTTTATATATGATCCTCTGCAGAAACTCGTTGATGCATCTCATTATATTGCCAATTTCATCGAATGTAAACAAAAGAGTCAAATGTTATTTGTATACCCTGCAATGCATAGCTTAATATATATTAAGCCCCCCCCCCCCCACACACACACACACACTTGCGCTTGGTCATACCATATGCCTCACCGGGTTAGATTGCTGTATTTTCCTAAAGGATGCTCTTTGATCTGTTATTTGTGCATGTCTAGCCATTCCACTCTGCGTACATGCTGTCCGTAATTATCAGCTGATTTTGGGGAGAGACGCGCTAAAGGTCAACAGTGAATAACTCTATGGTGTGAGCGGAGACAGGTTGTGACTTGCATCTCTCCGAGGTCCACGGCTTATAGCAGTTTGACCATTGATATATCCGTCCAACTTACCAAGGGGTCATCTAATGTTTTCAACATTTCCACCGTTGTACAAAGCATATTATGACTCGGAGAGAGGAGGGTGTCAGTCAAGTACGACTTTTATCATTAAATAAAATGTTGATATTTGTTCAATGAACTTCTTCTTGCCTTATACAAATAATTGTGTACATTAGTTGATTAAGCAGGGCAATTTTCAATCACGGATTTTTGGTCTTCCTCATTACATTACTCAGTGTCCTAGCCTAGTAATGTGGAATACTAGGCTAGGTAATGACAAGTATCAATTTTTAAGTCATTGTTTTAACTCCACAAGGGTTCGAACCTGGAGATTCAAATCCAATGACCTACCAAAACGGGAGACAGGCACTCAACTCATTCGGCCATCCCATCTGGGTCTAGTAAAATGTTGATTTGTACTACTTTGGGGGAGGGCGTGGGGTATGGAAAAGTAGTACTCTTTGTACTACCTTAAAAATGTTGAAAACTTTGGTGGACCCTTTATACAAACAGTCGCAGTGCACAGCTAAATCATGTGTGATTTGAGTCTGAGAAACACTACCAGGATACCAAGATGTCTGAAATAGGTAAGCGCAGCTGTGTGATGGCTCCTTAATCCTCACCCATGGGAATTTCAATGCCTTTAATCCATTTTAATGCATAGTCCGATGATTTACGGTTTCTGCCACGTTTATTAGATACATATATTAGGCTGATCATTATAATCTACTTTATTTGAAGTTGATGTACCCTTTTCTTTAAAGGGGTTACCTTTGGGGATGTTTGAAGGAAAGTGGTGCAAAGTTAATTTTGGTGTGCATCGCAAAATATCCATATTTAATTTGAAGTAGTGTTTACCTCAAAAGCGGTTACTTTCGGAGATATTTGAAGGGAATTGTGCCAAATTAATGTTGGTGTGAATAGCAAGCCATCTATATTTAATTTGAAGTAGTTTTTCCTCTAAAGGGGTTATTTTGGAGGTATTTGAAGGGGAAAAGCACCAAATTAATGTTGGTGTGCGTAGAAAAATTTCCATATTTAATTTGAAGTAGCTTATATTTTAAACGGGGTTACTTTTAAAGGTATTTGAGGGGAAAATGTGCCAAATTAATGTTGGTGTGCATATCAAAATGCTAAAAAGTGTAATTGTTTCTGTATCTTTTTTTAAAAGCCGTTTTCAAGCATAGTTGCTCAGGAACACCAAACTCAAAGCTACACTGGCACCTATAGCTAGGTGTATAAATCAGGGGATAGTAGTGCAAAAGAACCAGACTAAGAGTTACACTGGCACGTGTGTGGCTTGTTTGCGCATTTTCATTGCATGATCTGCGGCATCTCTAGGTTATATTAAATCGCACTGGTTATTCGCAGACCTACGCATTGCGGTGTTTACCCGACTTTTGTGGTATGCGTTACTCTTCGCTTTGCTGTGGGCCACTTTTAGAGGTACAGTAAAACCTCTCTAACAGACCACCTCCATCGACCACTCCCCTATATCGGGCTTGGTGTTCTCTGTGGCGGAGTCGTTAAAGGGTCTGACTTTTTTCTAGGTCGGACTCCTAATCTGAAGGTCAGTGGTTCGATTCCCTGTGCCCCCACCTCTGCCAATTTGGATTTCCACCGCTGTGTATAACTTACAGCGTCATCAAAGCCAGTTGCTCTCATACCATGTCCATGTGGTGTGGGAGGTAAAAAATCCCTTGGGTTGGTAAAAGTGTAGGCTCGGGCTTTCTATCAACAAACTGTCTAATGGTGAAAACAAGCCTATTCAGGCTTATCCACGATAGGCAGTATAAATCTTCAACAACAAGCTTTATCTGGGTCCCAACAATACCATTGTAACCATATTCTAACTGTAAACCGACCACCTCCCTAAATGGACCACTTAAAGTCGGTCGATTTAGAGAGGTTTTACTGTATTAACAAGCTGTCTTTTGCATCATGTAGATGAAATGTTCTTCTTCATCTAGGTCTTCAAATCTTTTGAATCCGCCACTAGAAGTTTAATGAAAATTGCAATTGGATCGAATTCATTTTTTTTCCATTCATCAAAATCCTCTGCAAATCATGAAGATTGATTGATGAAGCACACACTCAGCAATTGCCCGAGCAGCTCTACGAATAATAATCATTATTCTGCTAATTGCCAGAGGAAAGCAGCTCTGCGAATAGCCTCGTCCATATTCAATTGACTTAATATTCCTTCCATGCAGCAATACATATTTTTAATGAGTCCATTATTGTCTCAGTTAGAAATGAAGGATCAAATCTTGGTATGTATCTTGGCTTCGAAAAGTTTATGTTTTCATCGGATTATGCTGGTTTAAATATGTATTTTAAAATAGTTATGTACAAAGTATTTCGGGAGGGTGGTGAACGTACCATGGGAATATAGCAGAGCTTATTGTTCTGTGACAACGAGACCAGGAACTGGAAATACCTGCTTGGCTCTGTTTCTGAGAGGGACAACATATGTGGGTGTTATGGTACCGGTGGGGCAACACTAAAAATATCCACCACGAGTGTACACGCATTGGCGCATACTTTCCGAATTGTGGTTGATTCGAGGGGGGGAGCTAGGCACCCACCACACCCCAAGCCTGGACGAACATCATTGACCTACAAACCTCCTCCCTCCTAAACACCATTCCGCCTGGCTTCACTGGGTAGACAGCAACTCTTTACCACACCCATTACCCTCTTTTTTAAGGACTACTTCGTACGGGTCGGCTCCGGCGGCCTCCGAGGTCCAGGTGATCGAGGAAGGCTCCCTCGACATGGATGACGTGGACTGATTTCCCTTTCGATGTGCCAAAGCCTGTAACTCTTTCTTTTAATAAACCCCCATTGAACTCCCACATGGTCTCTGGCTTCCCTCATTCGAATCGTCATGTATGCCACGACCTCAGATGTTACTTGGACGTAAAACCCCAATGATGAATCTCACCAGCCTCTTCTGTGTTCATGTAGATTTGCTCGAGAAGATTCGGCAGAAAGCCAGTGAGGCACGTGCACAGGCATACTGCCCCTACAGCAACTTCAGGGTCGGCGCAGCGGTTCTCTGCCAGGATGGAAGTATATTCACAGGTTGGCCTACCGTTGTCATTACCAGCAATCCCGAACCTGTTGACTAGCGCTGCGACAACTCACCGTCACCACAAGTACCAGCATTCCTATAGTGAATCCGCTGAAATGCCATTTATCACATTTCTATCATAATAAACGTATAGTGCCGATAGCAGATGAGTTTCTACATACACCAAGCTCTTCACTGCCGAAAATTGGGCTTAATTCGCTAAGTTTTTCGTAGGTCCATCTATATGTTGAAAATTTGGGAGAAAATGCCACATTTTCCCACTAAATTCACAGAAAATCGCTAAACTGCCCAACTCCTACGAGCTAGTGAGAGAATACGGCAGCATGTATTTTAGTGGCCGATAGCTCTCACAGATGGCAGCACTGTACGGTATCTCTTGGCACAGTTTCAGTTGTGTAGCTAAATATTTTGCCGTGTCCACATGGGGGTTGAAGTTGACACATAAAATAAGAAATAAATCCATCAAACCAGTTTATTTTGATTGAAATATGTATTCCTATTTGTTTATTCATTGTTCCATAATCTTTACATCCAATTAGAACAGATCTTTATTCCATTTTTTTAAATTGAAACAAACTTGTCATTGAAATATATATAATCGATGCGTATCCGCATCTTGTGGCCAATGCTGATTGGATGATGGGCAGAATCGATCGAAGCGCCATGAACTCGCAGCGGAAAAATTAAGTTCAGGATTGCTGGTAATGTTTAAACATTTTGCTCGTTCAAATGGTTTTATTCCTCGGAATAACGTGTTGTCAGAGCTGATGCACTGGTTTTCCAACCCTAATGACAATTGCCACTACACACTACTAAGCAAAGCTACAACAATATAGATAGAAGATTACAAGATACAATGCAATAACGAAAGCAGCAATATGATTATGAATAATGGGTAAAGAATGCAATAAGAGAAAAAAGAAGCATCAGGGGAGGTAACTATGTTGATGGTTAGTAAGCGGGGCATAACTGAATATATTTCTAGAGATGACATACTTGTTAAAAGGATAATGGTAGGATGTAGGGTGGGCCTTTGTGGTTGAACTGATCTTTATGGTCAATGAATTTCTTGTAATCCTCAACATTGTTAACCACTCGTTATATATATGTTATATGGCTTCGGTAATTATAATAAGCAAACAAAAACTGACAAAATAGTTAATTAATTAGAAGTTTAAGGTCACAAACTGGAGTGTTGTGATTGATTGTGTTATGTGTCTTTCAGGTGTAAACGTAGAAAACGCCTGCTATGGATTAACTGTGTGCGCCGAGCGGGTCGCCGTGATGAACGCAGTGGCTGGAGGGCATAACAAATTCAACGCAATGGCCATTAGCTGGTAGGTCCAGCAATGCTGTCATTGTCATATATATATATATATATATATATATATAGTTATATATATATTTATATATATATAATTATAATATATATATAACAAAAATATATATAGTATATATGCCGTATAACGAATTATGCGAGTATGATTACTATGAAGGCGCAGAAGGGAATTGTTGTATGTTTCATTTGTACCGATTATTCGATACTGCCTCCGCTGCTAGACGGTAGCGCCGCCACCGGTTCCCATTGCTACTACCAGGAGCGCCAAACCGCCACTAGCACTGTAGCAGTAGCACCGGAGGGATACGAACCCGCGGATTCGAACCCTGACCGGGTCAAACCAATGACTTAAAAATGTATAGCTGTTGCTACGTAGCCTGCCTGGTGATTGACATTACTAGGATAGCGTAAGGAACAGTGGAATGGTGAAGACCAATTGTCCTGTTTAATCAACTAACGTACCAACAACAATATAGGCCTATATAAGGCTATATATATATATATATATATATATATATATATATATATTTATATATATATATATATATATATATGTATATATGACTGGACTCGGCGCCCGAATAGGTAAAAGTACAGGCTTTCCATGTAGAAGGTCGGGCATTTGTGCTACCTAGCCTGGTGTTTGGCATTACTAGGATAGGACAAGCACTGGTTAGCTGAGTATCAGGATAATGTGACTGAGTGGAATATTGAGGTATGGCGCTGGTGGCCTGGTCTCCCAGTGGAACAGCACTATGAAGTTGCCATGAGTTTGCACTGTCATACGTCGGTACCCATCCAGACATGACCTTAGAAGGAACTTAGATGTTGCTATTGCTAGGATGTCAAACCACAACAAACAAACTCTCTATACTAATACATATGCATATATATGAATAGTTACATATATTGTATATATATATTCATTGCATATATATATATATATATATATATATATATATATATATATAGTGTACATATATAGTGATAAACCCTTTATCGCATGTAATAAGCTCTGTAGTGGTCGCCAGCTCGGGGTGCGGGGCAGGTACCAGCATGCACCTCGACCCTCCCCCCGCCCACTCGCTCGGAAGCTAAGTTATATACATAATGACATATCAGTACGACAACTTAAAGGGCCAGTAACATGACCAACGCAATTTTACTGATTCACAATAATCATGTTTGAATTTGACAATTCATTGTATATATTAAGACAACTTATTCACTCTCAGTTATTGCGGATCAAATCAAGACTGAAGGCCACTGTAGTCAGGATGTGACAATTAGTGTCATTTGGCCCTCATGACCCTTCTCAATTATTATAACTATCCTTAGTATTACATTATTAGAACCATTCTTAGTATTACATTATTAGAACTATTCTTAGTATTAATATTCGTTTAGTGTTTCTAAAATTTCAATATTTTGCTCAAATATAGTTAATATCCATGTTATAAAATTGGATGTTGAAAATCACGTGACCGGATCTTTAAATATTTCTAGCGCCCACTTACTCATTATCTTATACTACTACAGTCCTATACCTGAACCGCCTGTTGTTAGTCCGGCCTCGCCGTGGTCCTACGCTCGGGTCGATATTAAAACCTCCATAGAAATGTGGCATCAGTTAGTACATCCCTCCTACACATACGTGCACTCCCTGAATACCAAATATCTGTGTATGGTCATTATATTGCAGTGATGTCAAGAATGAGTTTAAAGCATCATGTGGGGCATGTCGTCAGGTCTTATATGAGGTTGGTATACATTCTACCCATGCAACTGGCTCTTTGTTGTCACTTCTCCTTCTTCTTCTTCTTCTTCTTCTTCTTCTTCTTCTTCTTCACCTTATCCTTTTAATTTGTTCTATAATTTAAATCTGGCATTTGAGAGAAAACCGGTGTTAGGTTTTCCCAAATATATTAAAATTTATGCTAGTATTTGTGGCTACCCATTTTTCTTTTTTTTGGTAAATATTTTTATTCATCTGAATACATATTTTGTCAGCGCCGAGGCACTGGTCTTCCAGCCATTGGAGCGATCACATTTGATTTGTACATAGTGGAAGTGGAATGTGTTGCATTGTGTGCAGCACAACCCATTCTGAACATAAAAAGAAAGTGAGGGAGCAACCTATGCTGTATAGTGTACAGCATAGGTACTCAACATAGTGCAAGGTATATGCATCAAGATAGAGTGTGCAGTAATGTACACTAGTGGTTAAATCATATGCTGTGTTTGTATATCAGTTAGATTTGGTTTTATTAATGGTTAGTCTTTTAATAGTGCCATGTTGTGCATGTATAGTGGTTTATATTGCGTGCAATGCTGGTTGAAGATGTAGTTATTCATCTATATATTACTTCTATTCTGGTATCACTATCAGGCCTAAATGATGGGAAATAATATATCGGTTAGTAGGCCCACGTATCAATTACAGTCGTATCAAATTTCAATGAATTAGCCCGAACTATCTATTTGTTTATAAATAACGGGAGAAAGGGGGAGAGGGAAGGGGAAGTAGCATGGCATTATATGTATTCAATAGTATTTTAAATCATACTCCATTCTGTTGCACACACTTACAACAATGATAATGACATGAAACGCAATGATCTAGTAATTCATAACATGGCGACAATTAACAGTGGAATAAATTGATAATTTATCAATATGTCCATGTAGTAGAATATACACATACAGGCAATAATATTCAGCAAGCAGAGTTTACCGAATAAATACTGGGAACATGGCGTCATTTAGCAGCCTACCCCTGACGATCAATCCTGTGAATAACTAAGCTTAAACTTTAAGCATCCCACCCACCCCACTTTACGTTAAAGTGGGTGGGTGGGAGGCAAGTTAATATTATGCTAGACTGCTTGTATTGAAGACTCGATGGCAAATGAGCTCAGAGCATGTTATATATATATGAGGGCAGGTGGGTTGTCCTATATACAGTATTTGTTTAATTGTATATGCAACGAGGATGACAATGGGGTTACCTGCCCTAGCAACATCAATATATTTCTTCAGGGTACCGACCAGGCATGTCCATCTCACGAATTACCTATGTTACTGGAAACATGCACAGTTCAATTGTATTAGGTTGCTCCTATTTCAATTTTTCCGCAAAATTTGCCTAGGATCCATATAAGACGCCAATCAATGTAATATTTTACAGTGTGCGAATGTGACATACTTTGTAAACACTCGTCTACATAAACCAAAATAACAAATCAACTTTTGTTAAATTCCCCGCTTGCTTTATGTGTAGTATAAATATTATTTATGCAGATATTATAATTTGTTGAGTTATTTCTCATGTATATATTTATATATTTGTTATATGTTGAGTTATATATAAAACCATAATTGAGAAAATGAATATTTGGGTTATTTCTTATGTATATGAACACGTATACACATATATATGCCATGTTACACTGTTATTTCTTATATAATATTTATATATATATATCATATATGTATTATAATCTTAGAAATAACTCCAAAATATGAACTAATTTGATTTACATGTCACGTGCAATAAAATCATTTGTTTAAGCAAATAACACTATTTATATAATTACATAACATTTTTAACCGATTAGTTCGGCGAGGACTTGGACATTTATCTGGTCAAACCGGATATGACGTACAAGAAGGTCAGCCTGCGTGACCTCTGCCCAATGCCCTTCGGACCAGCTTGCCTGAAGCAAGAGCGGGAGTAACAAAGTTCACAAACAGCGGACCAATTTGTGCACCTTTCCAAAGCTTGTATTGTGTTTGTTATTTGAGATAATTAAAACACTATCACCACATAGTGGTCACATTCCTGTCATCTCACATTTTGTTTTTATTATTCATTGAAATCACTATAATCACAAATTATTAAATGCGATCAGAGGCTACTCACGCATTGCAGCGAGTAAACTGCGTGAGAATTTGAATCCGATGAAACCATAGTATTTTCGAAACAAAAGCACTCATCTGCTTATCTAGATTTGATGATACATATCCAAAGAAAAAAGTGAGAGATGTGGCCTCAAAATGAATGTAAAGAAGACAAAATCCATGGTTGTCAGCAGAAGGGAATACAAACCAAGAGCAGAGATAAAAGTTAATGGTGTAATCTTGGAGCATGTAGAGTCATTTGTGTATCTGGCCATTTAATAACTAGTGATGGCAGATGTGAAAGAGAGATTAAATGGAGAATAAACATTGCCAAAACAACATTTCTAAAGATCCAGAAAGTACTAACATCTAGAGACATAAATATAAAAACAAGACTCCGACTGCTA
Source organism: Branchipolynoe longqiensis (assembly GCA_030323885.1). Lineage (NCBI taxonomy): Eukaryota > Metazoa > Annelida > Polychaeta > Phyllodocida > Polynoidae > Branchipolynoe > Branchipolynoe longqiensis. The sequence goes on from CM059198.1 coordinate 44,525,625, forward strand.
AAATGCTATGTGTGGTCTACACTTTTATATTGCTGCAAGACATGTACTTTGAAGAAAGCAATAACAACAAAGCTCAAGGCATTTGAAATGTGGCAATAGAGAAGAATGTTAAAAATTCCATGGACAGCAATGATAAGCAATGTGGAGGTCCTAACAAGAATGAAAATAAAGAGACAGATAATACAAACGATCAAAAACAGAAAAATTAAATACTTTGGCCACATGATACGACACCAGGAATCACAGAGAAGAATACTGGAAGGGAAGATAGAAGGGAAAAGACCAAGAGGGAGAAGGAGAACAACATGGATGGACAACATCACTGAGTGGACAGCAATGAGCTATGCGGAATGCGTGAGAGGAATGAATGACAGGAAGAGATGGAGGTCCATTGCAGCCAACCTTCTTCGAGAAGACGGCACCCATTGATTGATTGATCCAACTTGTATATTACTACACTCATTAAACATTTGCGGCAGTTTTCTGATCATGTGCAATGTTCTTCAGGGGCGGGCGATTTTCCAGGCACTAGCGGGGATCTTTTAATGTTTAGACTCAGTATGAAAGTACTGATCGAATTTTAAAAGTTAATTCTATAACTTACGAAATAAAAATCTTGGACAGTTTATATAGTTTGGATAGTTCAGATACACACCTATAGGGTAGAACATTCTGATCATGAAAACGTCCGATATAGTGCATGTGTGTGTGTATAGATATATATATATATACACACACACGCACTAGATCGGACGTTTTCATGATCAGAATTTTCTACCCTCAAAACTACGCCTAACATATGTATAAAAACCTCCCACCCGACCTGGAAAAGATTTAATGGGTGGACGCTAAACAATTCTTTTTTTAATGTGACCTTATAGCTCTATGCAGGGGCCTAGTTTCCATAGACACATATATACAGTTGCATACCACATGAGATTACTATTTTAATAAATTATAAAAACGGGGTTTTTATAGTGTTTTATTCCATCGCGTTTTATTCCAATATCGTTTTATTGCATCTGCGTCCGACCTGAAACTCCGATCAGAGGCCAACGCTTAGTGCTGCCACCACTCGGCCGTCAGTGTCACTCACTTGACTACTTGACTACTACAACTTACCTACGTCACTTGGTGCTGGAAAACACTCGTGGCGTCAGCGGATCGCATCGGCAAGATGTTGTTGCGCATGAACTGATCATGATTACTTTGTCATACTAATGAGATTTTTAGACTTCCCATTACAGGCAATAAAAGAACTGCATAACTCGCTCTGTAACCTAGTACCTCGACTTCTCCCCAGGGAACGCCATGGGTGGGGTTTCTGTCCACCCATGCACACACTAAAGAGATACACACTTGGTGCCCACATGGGCCGTAATCGATTAACACGACCCTAGCGACTCGGGTCACCCGAGTCATCAGAATTTCAAATCGAACACTGCAAGTAGAGTTGACAAATACATGTGCCGTGTGCAAAACGATCCGACCCAAGTAACCCACCTCGTAGCTGGGGTTGGCTATGAGCGATGACGTCACATTTGCGCTGGTACCGTCCTGCAGGATAACAGCTACCAGTACCAGTCATACATGTTTTTTTTAAAGAATAACTTAGATTCATGAAATGGAAATATAGCTAAACTAGGCCATCATAAAATATTTTAAATCCTATTTTGCTGTTGTTTTATCGGTTATTAAAAAGAAAAAGAATTTTTTTCACCCGAGTGCGGAGAAGCGTATTCGATTATTCGACCCGAGTCTGTAGGATGTACGCATGCGCTAAAAAGTGGCTTGGGTGACCCGAGTTGATTAATCGATTACGCCCACGGGGATTGCAATATGGATGTTTTGCTTGGATTATATAATAAGCATAATGAATTAATTTGGCTATCACATCGTCTCCCCAGTAAGGAGAAGGGTGTGCATAACGGAATAAATAAGAATAAGTCTTCAAGCTATTCACAATGAAATAGATAGTTCAATATTTAACACATTGATATAGGCCTACCATTGCTCCCCTAATGATCTAGCATGCTGATCTTTCAACTTGTATATATATATATATATTATATATATGCGTATTATAATGAATTATAATAATAAAAATTAACGGAGCGCAATGAAAAGGTTGATAAATATATATATACTATGGTACAGGTTAATATTACAGGTATTTGAAGTCGCACACCCACCCCGCTGCAGAACGTGCGACCGGGGCACCACCTGCGGTGCGCAAAATGAACCAAAACTTGACGGTGTCTCTCGCACTTCGGTTGTATTTTTCTTTTTGTAGGTGGGGCGTATAGTTCCCCTGCCAGAGAACTAATAAATAGAACTCAGCCCAACTCTGTGTTTACCTATCTTTATTTCCGCAAGTGGCCTTTATATATATATATATATATATATATATATATCCCATATATATATATCCCATATATATATATCCCATATATATATATATATATATATATATGGGTTGCAATCTTCATACAGAAAAAGTGAAATATCTCTAAATCCACACCACCTAGGAACAAACCGCTTGGAACACATATAGAGAACATATCCACGGAATAGATTATATTAAATTTATACGGTTAGGGTTCTGCATTTTTATTAATTTTGCATAAAACAGACGTTTTGCACTGCGCGTACCGGCAAACTCAATGCATTGTCAATGGCCGTGAGCAATCTCCATCAAGAAAAGGTGAAATATCTATAAAACCACACCACACATACACAAACCGGTTGGAACACATATAGAAAACATATTCAACGAAAAGATTATATAAAATTTATATGCTTAGGCTGTTAAGTTGAGTTATGTTGGATTGTGAGGGAGACTGTGTAGTGTTTATTCTTCAGCCATCTTGTACCTCCTGGTGCCCATGCCTGCCAGTGTACATCAAAGTATGGATTCATGATAGTACATAATGGAATAGGTATACAACATCCCTTTTCTTATAAATGAAAAGCAGCAATCTTCCTGTGTTACAATAATCATGTTGATGTGTACAAGTTATATACCTATGTGGATGTCAATACAATTTCTCATCATGCTGAGAATATTTAGGTTTATACATGTGCACCACTATTACTATTGCAGTTACTTCATTGAAAGATAATATTGAATATTTCCTCCAATACGCAAATTCTGATAATAGTTTCTCTTGCAGTTGACTAATACTGTGATTAACTTTGAATGTATATAAAAGTTGTGACTGACAACATAATAAGTCTAATGCTCAGACATACTACTGACTAAGTCTAAGAACCAAAATTAACCATGACTCCGCACTGTTCAATTAGTCTTGATGTTTTTTTAGTTGTTCTTTCAGACTGTCTACGACTAAATACCTCTTTGACTGGTTGGTCACTTCGAATGACTGTGAGGTTTGCGCGTTCACTAAACCTCACACTCTTTTCAGTGGGTGGTCTTGTGGGCGAGCAAGTCACAGACTGCTCATTCCCAGAACATTTGCTTTGTGGAAGGGGTTCAGCTTCAGAACAAGGGCTCTCTAGGTCATTTGATTCTCGGCTAAATCTAAGTTTCTTACTAGCCTCTGCACTAAGCTCTTTCAAGAAACGACGGTTACGCCGTAATACATTTCCATTAGGCGATTTGATCATGTATGATCGAGGCTCCTTACACACTGATTTTACAGTTCCAGGAACCCATGAAGATTTGCCTGGTTCCTGCATCAGTACTTTCATACCAGGGAGTAATCCTGGCAACTCAGGACCTGCATTTTGGTCATAATACTGTGATGACCTTTTTGCATTGTCACTCAACCAATTATGATGATCACTAACTGACTGTCGAATTTCATCCTTGGCAGGGAGATTTGAACGAACCTTCCTTCCATACAGCAACTCAGCTGGACTTGGGACTCTGGGTCCAAGCGGGGTACTTCTGAGGCACAGAAGCGCCATCTGGGGATCTGTCCCAGACTGCTTGGCTTTCTTCAGGACCGCTTTAACAATACCAACTGTTCTCTCAATCACACCATTACTCTGCGAGTATCGTGGGCTGCTTGTAATATGTTCAAACTCCCATACCATGGCAAATTTTCTGAACAATGCCGCATCATATTGTGGACCATTGTCAGTGTACAGTCGTTTTGGTACACCATGAATGGCAAACATGTCCTTGAAAAATTTGATAACTTCAAGACTGGTCAATGAATGAAGACCACGTACAAAGGGCATTTTACTGAAATGATCAACCAATACAATATATGTATGGCCATGCAGCTCAAACAAGTCACTGGACAGTACTTCCCATGGTTGGGAGGGAAGGTCATGTGGCTGCATAGGCTCCTTTTGGGTACTCTTTGAATTTTGTAGACATATTACACAATCACTTACTAGTGTCTCTATGTCAGATGACATGTTTGGCCAGTATAGGCATTCCTTTGCTCGTAACTGGGACTTGGTGATACCTTGGTGACTGGCATGAATGCGTTCGAGATATTCCTTGCGGAAACACTCTGGAATAACAAGTCTATTTCCGGCATATACAAGCCCATCTTCAACAGACATATAGTCTCTCATAGACCAGTAGCTCCGAATAACTTTTGGAACTTGTCTAACCTGTTGTGGCCAACCTCGAATAATCTGCTCAGTCAATGCCGATATCTCAACATCTTGCTTACTACCTAAACGCAACTTTTCAAGCTGGTTGACTGAGATCTGTACCATGTGTATCGCTTGTTCAAGTTCTACACTCGGTCCGGGAGAGGGTGCTATTCGTGACAAGTAGTCAGCGTAGACCATCTCCTTTCCAGGACGGTACTTCAAGTCAATATCATACGGCTGGATGCGCAACAGCATGCGCTGCAACCGAGGAGGAGCTTGGCTTAGCTGCTTCAGCTTAATGTTTTCTAGTGGCTTATGATCACTAAAAACAATCAGCGAGCGACCAAAAATATACGTATGGAACTTTTCTAGTCCATATACAACAGCTAGCAACTCTCTCTCTATGTTTGCATACCTGGTCTCAGCTGGAGTAAGTGCTTTGGAAGCGAATGCAACAGGCTTCCCATTCTGAATGAGAGCAGCACCTAATCCAAGGATAGACGCATCAACCTCTAGTTCAAATGCTAGGTTAGGATCAAAATATCGCAACTGCATGTCTTCATGAATAGCCTGTTTTAGTGACTCAAAAGCAGCATTATGTTCTACATCCCAACTCCAATCAGCATCTGATTTCAACAATAAGCGTAATACACTGGTCTTGGTCGACAAGTGTGGTATGAAGGGCCCTAAATACTGTATGAGACCAAGAAAGCTTTGAAGCTCCTGCCTATTCTGGGGAGCAGGACGGTTTCGAATGTCATCACATTTCTTTACATCAGGCTTCATACCATCCTTGGACCAGATCAGACCATAGAATTCAATCATCTTCTTTTTGATTTCACACTTTTCAAAGCGAAATACTAGACCATACTCTTTGGATACCTTCATTAATCGTAGTAGAGCTTCATCATGTTTCGACTCATCTTTACCATGTACAACGATGTCATCAGCAATGCCATCCACACCGACACCTGCTTTCTCAATGATCTCATCCATGTATTTCTGAAAGATGTCTTGAGAAACACACAAGCCAAATGGTAAACGACGGAATCTGTATTTACCAGCAGGGCTGTTGAATGTGCATAACATGCTGCTTTCATCATCTAAAACAATGCTCCAATACCCATGCTTAGCATCAAGTTTAGAAAACACAGTTGAGCCAGAGAAGTTGTGACTGATTTCTTCTAGTGTAGGTGTCTTATGATGTGTACGCCTAATTGCTTGGTTGAGATTTTTAGGATCTAAACACACCCTAAGCTCACCAGATGCTTTACGGGAAAATGCTAAGGAGCTGACCCAATCGCAAGCAGTTTCATCAGAACATTTTTCTACAACACCAAGTTTCACCATTTCTTCAATTTTGTCACAAATTTCCTGTCTCAGCTGAATGGGATATTTACGTGGAGCAGAAATAACTGGGGTAGCATCATCTTTTAACTCAATATGGTATGGTTTGGGCATTCGACCAATGCCTTCAAAACACTCAGGATAAGCTTGTCACAGGGCACTCCTGTCAGAAATCTCAGGCTTGACCTCATGTTTATTTGGTCTACTGCTAGGGACAGTGGTGTGGGACTGCAATTTATTTTCATGAACAACACTGATATTTTTGCTCTGTGAAACGCTTATAAGTTTTAACCTTTCAGAGGCCCCACATGACAAAATGGCTGGCCCCTTAGTGTCACACACATAGAATCTGGCAGTGATCCATTTGGAGTCTTCAAATTGGATCTGCATAACCATTGTACCTAATTGTTCAATGCCTGTGCCATTTACAGCAGTAAGTTTGACAGAGCTACGCTGTAACATGCACTGAGGATGTTTTTCATTCGGATACATCTGCCGTAGGCATCGCAATGGTAGGATGTTACCATTGGCACCTGTGTCCGCTTTGACCTTGAGAGTCACTTTGCACTTTACATCAGGAGGCTTTACATTTAATTTAGCAAAGATTGACTGTCGGTCCGTTGCATCAAAGTCACATACTTGGACTGACACCTCCCCACAGTCAAGAGCGTCATCATTTGGGGGACTTCTATTACAGTCAAAGTCATGTACAGTCCTATGATTATCCCTATGTCTGCTCTTGGAACAGGATTGTCGATGCTTGGTCTTGGCACCACCAGGGTCCTTCTTCCCAGCTCTGATGCTCTGATCGCATTTCTGACGGCACACTTTACCAAAATGGTTCATCTTTTGGCAATTATTACACTTCTTGGCATATGCTGGGCATTTCCTCGGCGGATGCGATGTTCCACAGAAACGACAAGTGTTGTGGTATTCGAATGTGTTGATTAAGGCAGTAGTGGTACCAGCAAAACTGTTAGTATTTTGAAGTGTTGCCTGGTAACAGTCAGCACATTTAATTGCATCTTCTAGTTTCAGTGTGTTTCCCTTCTCAATCAACTTCTTCCGTGCTTCAGGCCAGAAAATACCTTTGATCAACTGAAACGTTATCTGCTCATTTTTCATCTCCTCATTTGAGAAAGTGCACATATTCGCCTTAGCTTTGAGACGGCAAATATAATCATCAACAGCTTCACCTTCTTTTTGGACCAAACTAGCCAGTTCAAGTCGCATAACCCATTTGTTAAGGGTTCCCACCAAATATTTTTCAAACTGTTCAAATACCTTGGCTGGGTCTCTCTTTGTTTCATCACTCAGACCCCATGAATTCCAGAGTTCATGACCTTTGGTACCAGCTGACAGCAAGATGTAGTGCCATTTCTTTTCATTTTCTACATCACTGATCACAAAGTAGCTGTTAAGGAAGCTCTTCCATTCACTGAATGCATAAGTTTGATCCCTGATGTCCCAGTTCAGTTGTGGTAACGGAACTCCCAAATTAGTAGCCATGTTTGGTGTCTAGGACTTAGCACACAAGGATTAACACAACTATGCACAATGATAACAAGTTGGTGGTAGTCAGAAAATTGGCAATATTGTCAGGACACTACACTTTCACTCCAAAGAGGGAAAACAGCATGTTTTTTACACTTGCAGTGGATCGCGATCTGTGGTAGGCCTTACTTACTGAACCAATTTCAAATTCTGCATGGCATTTCTTCACTTTCTATCTTCATCAGACACAGCACACATATTAATGGGCTCTGTCCTGCACAGAATGCACTTGACAGCATCCAGATCGGACCATTTTTGACTTAGTTACAGCCAAAGTTGTCAATGCCCATTAATTCTGGCAGAGGTGAACCTTGCATCCAGAGTTCAGAGTGCACAGCAGGCAGCATGGTTCCCTATTATCACTCACACATCTCAACAATACTCTCATTCCAGAGCTCACAGATGTCCATTGACAGATCAACACCATACCATTGTTGTTGTTGTTGACTTCCTGTTGACAGAGCTCATTGCAAGGGCAGGTTCCACCCAGCTGTCACCATGTTAAGTTGAGTTATGTTGGATTGTGAGGGAGACTGTGTAGTGTTTATTCTTCAGCCATCTTGTACCTCCTGGTGCCCATGCCTGCCAGTGTACATCAAAGTATGGATTCATGATAGTACATAATGGAATAGGTATACAACATAGGCTTCTGTATTTCTATTAATTTTGAATAAAATAAACGATTTGCACTGCGCGTACCGGTGTGGTGGTTTCAGCGTGTTCCCGTGCTCAGACGTGTCCCTCTCTTCTGCGCATGCGTCAGAATCTAGTAAACATGGCCGTAATCGATTAACACGAACCGGGTGACTCGGGTCATCCGAATTTCAAATAGAACACGCGAGTGGAGTCGACAAATACACGTCCCGTGTGCAAAAAAAGAATAACTTAGATTAATGAAATGGAAATATAGGTAAACTGGGCCATGATACAATACTTTAAATCCTATTTTGCTGTACTTTTATCGGTTATTAAAAAAAAAAGAACAAACTGTCCACCCGAGCGTATTCGATTATTCAACCCAAGTTTGTAGGATGTGCGCATGCGCCAATAAGTGGCTGCACCCGAGTTGATGCGAAATACGCGCATGCGCAGAAGCAACGGGACACGTCTGAGCACGGGAACACGCTGAAACCACCACACCGGCAAACGCAATGGCAGTGTGCCTTCGTTCTGCAGCCCAGCTGCGCGCGGATACACAATGTTTATAAACATTGAAAGCGGTCTATAGTCCATAGCTGTATTCACACGGGCAAAATCTAAAGCGATCTCCAGGAGGCGAATCATATGAAGCGATTTAGATGCGCGTTCATACGGACACTGCGTGAGGCGGAAGTGGATATCTGCGCATGAGCAAGTCCAGGCTAACCAGCGCCATTTTGGGTTCGACGACGAAGGCACCAGAGAGTGTGGGTTCGACCTAGATATGTATTTAATTAATCGTATTGGTTTGGAACGGTCAAAACTTCTGCTGGGCAGTGAAACCCTAAAAATAAATGATGAAAAAAATATCTGTGCATAGATAGCAGTTTCATTAATTAAATTATATAATATGCGCTTTTGATCGACCGGAAAGTCAACAAACTGAGGTGTCGACTGCGCATGCTTGTGACGTCCTAAATCGCTTCATATGCGTTCACACAGGCAAGATAAAACGTTTCAACATAGATCGCTTCCTGTATACCACCTAGCGAAGCGTTTTACATTAAACGATTTATATGAATCGATTCAGCCCTAAAACGCCTCACCGTCGCGTTCACACGGCAAATGTGAGTCGCAGTACGCGAGGCGTTTCGCGTGAGGCGTTTTAACTCGCCCGTGTGAATACAGCTATAGCCGTGTTCACACGGACGATGTAAATCGATTCGTAGAAAGCGACTTGTATAGTTCGCATCAGATTCGTCGTCTGAACGGACGTCTGAGGCGGATTAGGGCTGATTCGACTCACGTGATGCGGATCCTGTAGACCACCTAAGCGAGGTAGTCTACGTGAGGCGATTTGTCTGATTCGATTTATTTTGTCCGTGTGGACGCACTGAGGCGGATTAAGCACCTCACACGCATGCGCAGTCGACACCTCAGTTTGTTGACTTTCCGGTCGATCAAAAGCGCATATTATATAATTTAATTAATGAAGCTGCTATCTATGCACAGATATTTTTTTCATCATTTATTTTTAGGGTTTCACTGCCCAGAAGAAGTTTTGACCGTTCCAAACCAATACGAATCATTAAATACATATCTAGGTCGAACCCACACTCTCTGGTGCCGCGTCGTCGAACCCAAAATGGCGCTGGTTAGCCTGGACTTGCTCATGCGCAGATATCCACTTCCGCCTCACGCAGTGTCCGTGTGAACGGGCGCCTAATTCGCCTCACCTGATTCGATTTGTGTGATACGCCTCACATTTTGTCCGTGTGAACACGGCTTATGACATGTCAAACTCAAAGTGATGTGAACGATGAACGCAGAGGGGTGTCAGGTTGTATATCAGTATCTCATACACACCGACATTTACTTTAACAACGCCCTTATTTTCAATATATTTAAAATGAACAATGCTTTATGAATATATGTATAGGCCCTATATATACACACACATCAAATGGCATCATAAGATTAGTCCTAAACACAGTCAGAGTAGCGCCACCTAGTACGTAACTAACCTTCCACCTCTTATGAATGGCGATGCGGAGTTTTGACATCGCCTCCAAAACAATACAAGCACGTGACTGCCTCTAGGCCAATAGAAATGAAGTGGCGAATTGCAAGTGAAGCTGAACACCCTTAAAAGGACAACACCGGATGTGTGAAATAGTGCAGACGCATTTACTGGATCAAAACAAGTGGTCAGGTTGGGTTGGACCTGTGTCAACCCTGGAAAGATCGGAGGTGGTTGTGAGTATCAGTCAACGTTAAATCTCGTTTGCTTTAGACATTCGACATGCATCGTTCACATTAAGACTGTACGCACTACACTACAGTCTCCGAATTGTATTTAGATGACGTACATCAAGAGGGGGCGATAATAAGTGTATTTTGCAATGACAGCTGAACATGTAATTGCAGTCGTAATTTTTTTTTAAATAAAAAAGATTACGTGCAACCATGTGTCCTAAGAATTGTTTGGAATTACATTTCATTTGTGATAATGATTGATCTACATCAGTGAATATACCCCTGTACTGGAATCTTTTAAATGGGGAAAGCACCTAATAAGTATTGTACTTCTCAGACTCAGTCTTCTGCTTTCTCCTTTTCATGTGAACAAATTACTGATATAAATATCAACTTGTGTGTACATTGATCATGTGGAAATAGATATATTATTATTATTATTATTATTATGTCTAGCTAGTATAGCTACAGCCTACTGACTTTGTAAATCACTAAATGGATTGTGGTTTGTGCTATTTACCATGTCTACTTCACTGTCTTCAGTACTTGAAATAACTAGCAGTGCCAGTGGCCAGTGCAGTAGACCTACTTGGCCTACTAAGTAAATAGTGAATACTAAAATAGTAGTTTTCATTCTCATACAGAGGGATATAACCCAGGTCTAGCCTATTCCCAAGCTAGAATACTGATTGAGTATAGCAATCGGGCATGATGTGGGCAGGATCCAACTGATAATCGTCTAATACTTTTGTAGTATGTATATCAAAGCACCCCATGAAAGCACCTAGCTAACAAATAGCAATTGAACTCAAGCAAATTGGAAGGTTTAAGACAAGGCTACTGAACAACTCAGTAGAAAAAGTGTCGGGAGGTTGGGTAATGGAAATGACCAGATAAATTCTTATCCTAAGAAACAACATATATTCTTCATATGCCTTTTTCATATTTACTTGCAACTTTTGAATTGATTAATGAATTAAATCCAATAGATAAATGCACTTTAAAAGTTTAATTGAGAGCATTTTACTATTTCTAGGGAAGCCATCTTGTTTTTGCATTGTCTTCCAATTTCTCAATTCTACGCCAATATAGATAACATTGTGTGCTGGAACCAATAACGACACAACTTAATTCATACGAAGGCATTTTTTTGCACGGATTTAAACCAGGTTGTCATTCACCCCTACTCTGGATACGGGTGATTAAAAAAATAATTCTAAAGCCATGATGTCCAGCAATTCCGTGTGCAGGCCAACATTAATTTAGTATGATTTCACTTTAAATATCTCCAAAGTTTACTAATTGTACTGAAAGTTTACTTCGATTGAAAGTAAAGTACATTGTAGCGGTCAGCGTGATATATTTATGAATAAATATGACATAAACTCAAAGCCTTTCGGATTATGCGATCATGAGGTTTCGGTGTAAAATCCATATGAATCGAAATAGGATACATATATGTAACACAGTATAACATAGTATATCAATATTAATTTGTCCTATTATTAGGACCTTGGTCTGTGCAAATTGAAAGAGGATACAGTGATGTAAAACATGACATCAGAGCGAATCCTGTTTGCGGTGCCAGCCTCGTTCTGGTACTCACTGGGACACAAAAAGGCTGAACGACTAATCATTTGTTGTTAGCATGTTTATGACATCATCACATATACATGTATATGATATTTATTTGTTTGGGTTTGCAACATATAAGGTCATATCAGGACCGGCAAAGTACTCATGACGACTTAGTAGTAAAATAGAGCTACCATACCAGGAGACGAGGCTGCTGGCAACATGATTCAATATTTCACTCAGTCACATTATCCTGATACTGAGAAAACCAGTCCTTACCCTAACTTATTAATCCCGAACGCCATGCTAGGAAGTAACAAGTATCAAATTTAGTTTGACTCGGCTGGGGTTGAAGCCCACGACCTCCTCATGGGAAGCCCGTCACCGTGGTAACTGTTTCGCTCACCCCATCTGATCACATAATTATATATTATATGTGATATTGATTGCTTGGGTAGGGAACATTTAGTTTACGTTCACATCACAAATCGCGATACAAGCTACACAGATCGTCATACAATAGTAAAATCCACCGCATAAATCAAGAACCACTTTTCCGTGTAATGGATAACAGGTAATTTATTACACAAAATGAGTAATTACTAATTAATTGAGAATTGTTAAGTTCCAACTTGAGTAGCAATTGTTACTAACTGTAATACATCTACAAGGGTCTCGACCAATCAGATTGCATATTTGGATTGTCATACTCATAGTTAGGGGTCATCCAAAGATTACAACATTTTCACAATTATAGAGTAATACTTTTTTGGGCCTCATTCAACCGCTTTCCCCTACAAGTACACATCAATGTTATATAGCAGAACATGACATTGGTTTATCAACATTTTGATTAAGTAATTAATTAATGTCATCACATAAGTAACAACACTCCCCCCGCCTGCTCTGTACTCTCGTGAAAATGTTGAACACTGGATTTTCCCCGCCCCACTATCATGTCGGCATTGTCGTCCCGTGCATATAAGGAAGTTTAATTATGTCAGCAGCTGCTGTCATAGTGCGCAGAATGTATTCACTTCTAATAAATACATGGCACTAACACTACACTATTCAATGTACAGTTCTCTCCACCTCATCCTCTTAATATTTTTTTAGTAACAAATATGTTAGCATCGATGCACTAGTCTTCCGGCCATGCAACATTGCAGGTTAATTTTCTTTTATTTGTTTAAGCATAATTCCTGTTTCTATTTGAAATAACAAATAGATATATGTATTGATAATAAAGGTAGGATTGAGCAGTTTATACATCTAGATGGATAGTGATGTGTGAACAATAATTGTAGACAATATTTTGATTATGAAATCTATGACATTAGTTGTGATAAGTGAAGGGGTTCTGTTAGTGAGTCTAATTTGAATGGTGGTTTATGATCGGTGATAGGTTTGGTTCCTATAGCAACATTTAATATATATATATGAATATATATTGTTTCATAGGGTTTCTTTCCTAATGGAATGTGGGTGAGTGCAGCACTACACGAAAGGGACATCCAAATTTTCAGCATTTTCCCAGTCATACAAAGCATACACTTTTGTCAGACCCCACCTCCACTTCCTCTCAAGGTAATACAGATGAATATTTAAATACTTTTTTAAATACAACGTTTTAAATATCAACATTTTATAAAATCATAAAAATCATACTTGACTGGCACCTCCCTCCCTCCTAACCCCCCAGTCGTATGACCGTGACAATGTTGAAAACCTTGGATAACCCATAATAAATATTTCACATAAGTATTTTGTTGTTGCTAATATGTTTGATTCCATCTGAGGGTGGGTACTATTTATTTACAGACGACGACAGTCTGTCAGGCTTTGCACCACACTAACTGCCACGATGCTGTTCACTGGTGCCAGTCGACTCGGCCTCGTCGCCCTGATACTGACGCTTTGGGTTCACATGGCGCACTGCCTGCCGTTAACCAGCGAGCTGAGGCACCATAGGCGGAACGCCACACCCAACAGGCACCACCTGACATCCGGAAACCAGCTGCACAGGACCAACGGCACGCACCACGTGATGGCTGGCACAGAGCACGGTACGCTCCGCTATGGGGCGCCACACAGTTTGAAAGTGAAAAATGCCTCCCCTAAGGGGGTACCCCACCGTGAGATTGTGAAGCCACACAGACATGGCGGTGGTAGTGATGGGGGATTTCTGTCGGGCATTAAGTGCAGCATGTGTAAGTTGGTGATGATCACTGTCCAGTCGCTGCTGAAACATGGGAAGACCGGCTCAGATATAGCTCTGGCACTGTCCAACGCCTGCACAGAGCTGCATATCCAGGACAGGCGTGTGTGCACCTACATCGTCAGGGAATTCCAGGTCAGTGAGGGACACCTCTTTGCTATGTATTCATATATATGTGTGTGAGTGGGGTTTATTTGTACATTAGTTGATTAAGCAGCGGAAATTACAATCGCAGACAGTCGGTCGTCCTCATTCCACTGCTCTTTGCCCTATCCTAGTAATGCCAAGTGCCAGGCTAGGTAGTGACAAGTATCAATTTTTAAGTCATTGGTTTGACTCAACCAGAGTTCCAACCTGGGGGGTTCGAATCCCATGCTCTACCAACACGGGGGGTAGACGCTCAACTCACTCGGCAACCCCGTCTGGTACAATAATATAAAATGACCTGTATGTTATATGATACAAACATGTTAAGCAGTTCTCTATTACTGCACGAATCCATATTGAGTTATGCTATTCTTGGTTTGCACTGCTAACTAAATGTGAAATGTCTGTACATTGTTTTGACTGCCATTAGGGTGAGATCCAATATAAATGTGAAATGTCTGCTTGTTTCGTCTGGCTGCCACCAGGGTGAGATCCGATAAAAATGTGAAATGTCTACTCTGTTTCCTCTGACTGCCACCAGGGTGAGATCCGATATAAATGTCAAATGTATGCTTTTGTTTCCTCTGGCTGCCATCAGGGTGAGATGTGATATAAATGTTAAATGTCTGCTTTGGTTCCGCTGACTGCCACCAGGTTGAGATCTGATATGAATGTGAAATGTCTGCTTTGTTTCCTCTGGCTGCCACCAGGGTGAGATCTGATATGAATGTGAAATGTCTGCTTTGTTTTCGCTGACTGCCACCAGGGTGAGATCCTGGCGGTGGTGGAGCAGGTGGCGCTGAGCCCATCCCAGGTGTGTGGACTGCTGTTCGGAGGGACCTGTGCCCAGGTGTACAACCCCTTCAACCGCTGGAACGTGTCGCTTCCCAACACTATCAAGCCACCAGTCAGCCCCCACAAGCCGCCAAAGGTCAGTCCCTTCACTATCTGTGCCACCTGTTTTAAGCCGCTACCCAAGGTTGCTGTTTTTTAGTACTCTTATTTAAATTAAAGCACACATAGCATTTAAAAAAAACCCTCTTACCTACATTTGATACAACATCTCAAACTTAGATATAGATGTACTTATTAAGTATTTATTGACGCACATGAGGGAATACTACCGGTTGTTAGAGTTCCACAGATGGATTTTTCTTTGTTCTCCGCTGCTCTCAGGAACTTGCCAAACTCCAGGCCTGTCCATTTCCTAATATTGCCTTCCTGCTACTTCATTTGTCCGCCTTTTTATCTGCCCTCCCCCTTTCACTGTGCCTTGCCAGATGGTTTAGACAAGACCTGATGAACAGGAAATATGGCCATGCCACTGAAGGTTTGCATCTCTTTATGATTATCAGTAGATCTTTTGTATGGGCTTAGCACAGACTTCCTCATTGGTAACATGGTCTATGTATGAGATGTGTAGTTTACGACTGAAGACATACATTCAAAAGTGTAGGACCCCTGTCGTCACTTGAATTGCGTAAAGTCCAGTAATGTCTGTTTCTGGTTGATTCTGGATCTTGCAGCCAGGTGCCAGGAAAGTGCGCATCATCCAGCTGTCGGACATCCACGTGGACATGAACTACGAGGCTGGTGCCAACGCGCTGTGCGGAGAGCCCCTATGTTGTCACCGCAATGATGGGCCAGTCAGTAAGTCACAACTCTTAAAGCCTTTTTTGCGTAACTGTAATCAGTAATATCTTGTTTGAAATTGTTGTGTATGTTAAAATGATGTATTGGATGTGGGCTTGATTTCCATGCTACATGATTGATTTTAATGTATGCCTCAATGTGTATAAGATCAAAAAACGAAATACCTTTTTTTTCAACTTGTAAACCTTCACATGAACATGAATTTTACTATTATTATTTAAACTGTTTTCTGCTATTATTTGGAATGTTTTCACTTTTCGTTTCCATGTCACACTTTGGTGCCCAGTTTCAGAGAACGACCCAGATACTCCATATATCATAATTGCGTCAATAATCCTAATTGAAAAATGGCTGGAAGACCAGTTCTTCGGAACTAACAAAAGAACCTATTCAGCAGAATAAACATTAAATTTAAAACATTATTATTTTAATAAAGAAGACAAAAATTCCCTCCTCCAGAATTTGTGCCAATTTTCTATTGCATTGGTTAATTAAGCAGGAGAATTTTCAATGGTGGACAATTGATCTTCCTCATTCCACTCCTTGTCCTTTCCTAGTATAGTAATGACTGACTCACTGAGTGCCTGACTAGGTGATGACAAGTATAAAGTTTTGTGTCAGTGGCTTAAGACAGCCCAGGATTTTAAATTCCATGACCTGCTGCATGAGGAGTGAACGCTGAACTCATTTGGTCATGCCGTCTGGTTGCTTACAGAAGGTGTGCCGGCCGGGCGGTGGGGGGACTACCGGCAGTGTGACACCCCAACCTGGACCCTGGAGAATGTATTCCACCGGATTGCTACTCACGAAAAGGTGCACACCATTTTTTTACTATTTTTCAATGTTTAGTGCTGGTGCTAGATAAGTTAAACTGTATTAATGTGACCGATATTTCGTTTTTCTTGTCCGTCATGATATTACCTTATATGTTGCCAGGACGTGAAACCCCAAAACAAACAACAGTATCAATATAAAAAAGCTAGTGGGTGCAGCATTCATAGATTTCAGCAAAGCCTTTGACACAGTGGACCACACTATCCTAATTAGCAAACTATCCCAAATGGGAATAATGGGAGTAACTGGAAAATGATTAGCAAGCTACCTAAGAAATCGAAAGCAATGCACTGCAGTAAATGGAGCCATATCAAACAAGGAAAGAATAAGCTGTGGGGTGCCACAAGGGTCAGTTCTGGGACCTCATATATATAAATGATTTAAACAACTGGCTAGACATTGAAAACATCCCAACTATATGCAGATAGTACTTTGGTGTATACCACAGGCAAATCATCCGAGGAAATAGAAACAAAACCAAATCAAACACTAATGAAACTAACAGAGTGGTGCCATCTAAATAAGATAACTATAAATAGCAATAAATCGAAGACGGTACTATTTGGTACCAGATTAACCAGTAACAATAAAATAAAATGTCTCCTGGGAAACAACGAGTTAGAACGGGTAGACAACTACCGATATCTGGGAGTGGACCTCGACAGGAACCTAAATTATGACCTTAGCATAACAAACACTATCAAAAAATCAAACTACAAAATATGGCTAATGGCAAAACTGAGATACTACATGACTAAGAACATGGCAATTAAAATATATAAAGGCATGATCCTCCCCTACTTTGACTACGGTGATGTAGTATACATGGGAGGAAATACCAAACTACTAAACAAGCTACAGGTACTGCAAAATATAGCCCTTAAAATATTTCTCCAAGTACACAAAAGATATCCTACAATAGAAGTACACACAAAAATGCAATGCAACACTATTAAAAAGTAGAAGGGAAATGCACATGAAAATACTAGCACACCACTACACCACAAAATCAGGTTACACAGTAAACCCCCGCAGGGACACAATGCACATGGCAGCCCCAATACTACTGATGGAAATGAGGAACACAAAAATCTATGAGAGAAGTGTACTGGCCATGGCAGCACATGCCTGGAATAAACAAAACACAAAACAATGGGCACTCCGTAACCTTGACCACTACAACAAATTCCTGAAGAAAACCACTACTTACTGACACAGCAAAATCACACCTGTCCCTGAGCGCAGTCGCTGCTTTCTGTGTACTGGCACAAAAAGCAAAAGATGGGCCAGAGAAAATGGTAGGTATTAAAAATAGGACAATTAGCTTTCCTCAGTACAAAGGAAATCAGGAAAGCTATCACCACATGGCACAGTCCACCTGGGTATGTGTAATGGCACAAACCAACACAGAAATGGACAGGCCACAGTCATGCATCTGATCGACCCTGAAATACAAAATGGCTAAGCAAACAACACAACCATTCCACCTGGTGGCAGTCCTAAAGGGTCCGGGTGTGTTCTGGCACACTGGTGCACTATCTAAGGACAGGGCTTGGGTGAAAGGATGCTGTAACAAATCAAAATGGGACGGGACCCTCTCACACAAGCCTGAATGACACCCAAGTAGATGTACATAGTAGGCTAAGGTATCATACTCAGACTAGACAAAACTCTGGAAAAATAGAAAAAAGCTAACATAGGCTACTAACACCCAAAATCGCAAAAGGCTGGCCTGAGCAGAAACAGGTAAACACTCCTGGGCGAGGGACCACAGCACCACATCTGTCCAGTGTTGAAAACAAGCACCCTCGCGGGAGCTTATACAGTATGGGCTGAGTAAATACCTTGTCAATAAAAAAATATAATTTTAAAAAGAGGAGTGAACCATATGGAGTGAGATATGTGCATTTGAAAGTTTTTGACTTTCAGATCTTTTGTATTACTATTAACTAATGCAGCAGCCATTCCATGCTGGCCACATCAGCTGAGCCTGAGCATTAATAGTTCGAGGGGATCCGCTGCAGAAACAGACATTACTGGACTTTACGCAATTCAATACACAGGTTTCTGGTTTTAATGCTATGATGGCAGCAGCAGTTCTGGGTGTGCCTATGCGTTATCGTTTGGACGGGATCCATCGCAAATGTGCCAGGTTCTGCGATTAATGCTATGATGCCAGCAGCCATATTCTATGATCCAGCCGGACCTGAGCGTTAATGGCTTGACGGGATCCGCCACAAATGCGCAGATTTCCAGGTTTAACGCTATGATGGCAGCGAATGTTCTGGTCATGCATTATCGTCTGGACGGGATCCATCACAAATGCGCTGGGTTCTGGGCTTAACGCTATGATGGCAGCAGCCGTTCCGCAGCGTAGGCACCGACGGACGACTCGGGGCCGCAGAACATGCAGTTAGTCATAGGTGAGTGTAGAAACTGATATGGTGCTACAACCCCAGGCCGTCCTCAGATGCATATGCTGTGGAACGGCGCATTTGCGATGGATCCCGTCCAAATGATAACAGATAGGCACGACCAGAATGGCTGCTGCCATCATACCATTAAACCCAGAAACCTGCACGATTGCGGCGGATCCCATCAAACCATTAATGCTCAGACCCGGCTGAATCATAAAATGTGCTGTTCGTCATAGGTGAGTGTAGAAACTGATATGGTTCTACTACCCCGAGCCTATATATATATTAGTATTGGCAGATCAATATATATATATTTTTTGGGGGCCATATATATACATACCTTGTATATATATGACATATATACTATTACTAGTGCATATATCAAATGTTTTTACTGCGTGGGCATCGTAAGATGCCCTCGCGACACATACATTTTATATATGACTATTATACATCATACATATGATATACACATGGTATATATATATATATATACATATATATATATATATACAATATAAGACTTCCCTACGAATGACAAGGAGACCAGCAGATTGGGTTGGATCGTTTATTCGACTCCGGGCTGAGCGATAAATGCCCTACCTAATTCAAAAGCAAAAAACTGGAGGCAAGTGACGATTTGACCGCCTCGAGAGCAAGCGCCGGGGCCAAAGGAAGCAGCACAGGCCGGACGACGGCCATTGGCTAATATTCAACTCGAGCCAAATCGAATAAATAAATAATAAATAATTCTCCGAGCGTTTATATGTGTATAATAGATTATATATAATATAAGACTTCCCTACGAATGACAAGGAGACCAGCAGATTGGGTTGGATCGTTTATTCGACTCCGGGCTGAGCGATAAATGCCAAAGGAAGCCGAAAGCTACCACCCAAACCAATCAAGCTGTCTCAGTGCACAAGGTGGCTGCGACCCTCATGTCGTCCATAAACCGGACAGATAAGGGGGTTTTTAGATATGCGTAGAGTGTCTCAGAGGAGCAGTCACCCCGTACTTTAATCTCTTCCTTGAGATATTTCTGTAAGAAAGTAGAGTGTAACCCAGTTTAGCCCTACAGCAAAGCACGCCTTCCGGGTCAGCGTTAAAAATTCTCATGTTACTAGCACTGTCGTCAAGGCGGCTTAGAGAGTCACAGATGACATTATCCCTACTGCGAATATAAACAGACTTAAACTCAAAATTCCTCTCAACGGCCATCCAAAACAACCTCCTGAGATAGTACATGATCCCAGTTGATCTAGACCTGCCTGTGCTCAGAGCGGCCCGCATGACAGCACTATCCGTAACCATAACAACAGTTGCATCCGACCACTTATGCGACCACCTCTCGCAGGCTGCGTACACCACCGCCATCTCCTGAATATTTATATGAGCTGAAGCGACATGGCCCTCGGGGCTCGAGTGGTGGTGACCCACATAGCCAGCCAACAATCTATCATCAGCTTCGACAAAGGAGCCGACTAACCAGTCGTTACCATGGAGAGCGCCGAGGCCCCATCCAGATGCATCACTGTAAGAAGAGATCAGGGGGGCAAAGTGGCCAAGAATTTTGGCCTTACCGTTAAAGTGGCCAGAGAATGTGATCCACCATTCCAGGTCTTCACGTACCCCCTTGGTCAGCCTAACCCTATGGTGGCCCTCCCTGAGTTTTGCGGACATATCGAATATCCTTCTCGTAAAGGTTTGCCTGCCCCTGATCACCTTCGCACAGTGGGCTAGGATTCCCCCGACCTGTTCCAGCTCCTTCTTCGAAGCTTTCCTCCGACCCCTCATTGTCTCAAGTACCCATCTCATCTTGTCTAATTTATCTATCGGGAGGGTGAGTTCTAACTTGTCGGAATCAATTATGATCCCTAGAAACCGCACCCGCGGGGCAGCCTGGCTCACTTTCTTATAGCTGACATAGAAACCTAGTCTGCGAATAATGCCTAACACTAGCTTCTGGGCGCCCATCGCCTCGAATGTATTCCGTCCTAATACACAGAAGTCATCAAGGTAATTAATTACCCGAGTAACTCCCTCTCTCAGAGCACATCTGACAATGAAATCTGAAATTTTGGAAAATATATAAGGACTGGAGGATAGGCCCATGCTAAGTCTGTTGTCTATTTAATAGGCTCCATCATCAGCCAGCGCCCTAGCAATGGCAAGACCCTGACGAGGCCTGTCACATGGATGGATGGAGACAGCTCTGTAAGCATCTTTAATGTCTATTGTAGATAGAAAATCTCCTTTCTCCATGCAGTCTGTGACAGTATCGATGGTTTTGTAGCTAAAAGTAGTGGCTATGCCTCGTGTGAACTGGTTTCCAGAGTTGCCCTAAGGTCTACTACAATCGATGACGGTTCTACCGCCGCCATCGTCCTTCGGTACGACAAACACCGAATGTGTACCTTTTGGCTGATTGCCTACCCTGGATATGTTCCCATCAGCTAGCTCTCCCTGAAACTTCTCATAAATGATATCATGCTCCCAATTGTTCCTAGCCTTCCTCTCCTTGGTGTTATAGGTTATATCACAATCATCATTTATAACCCTGAAGCCATAGACAACTCCTAACAATAGAAAAATAGCGTCAGGATCATTATCTCCTCTAAAGAACAGCTCTACTATAAATCTACAAGGCTTAAGCTGGGAGCGGTTTCCTGCAATAAAGTGGGTACACTCACAATTGCCATGAAAACATGATTCATATACTTCAAAATGGAACTTTTCGCCACCTATCAACTCGGATAAAGATACCATTATATGATCTCCTACATCCCAAATGTGCAATCGGCCCTCAACATCTTTTATATCGACCGTACCCCAAATGCCACATGTCTCAACGCCTCTCTCCTGTACATTGGAAGAAACAATCAGGTTAGCATTGGTATCAATGTGCACAGAATGTTCGCCGTTCCTCTCAACATGAATGTCCAGGCCACCACCGTCTCCATTGTCAGTCATGTCACCCATGTCCTCACCAAAGTCCACAAGTGTATCTCCGTCATAAACTGTGTTGCTGCTCTCAGCCATAATGTCAGTTGGTGTATCACTGTCATTCCATGTGTTGCTGCTCCTGCTCACGCTGTGTATGAGCCCCTGGCTAGTCACAGGGGCAGAGTACTCACCATAGTTGCTAGCCCCAAGCTGGTTGGCACCCAGTTCAGCAACCTCCCCATTGACAGTCTCCCTGTCAACCAAGTCCCTGTCCATCACACCTGCCTTGGGCCACTGAGTCAGCTGGGCACTAGTTTGCCCACTGACCCACTTACCTGCATGATATGCGAATAAGGGTTCTTGCTCAGCTACAACAGAACTTGCTTCGACCTGGTCAGTGAGATGTTCCTGTCCCAGTCACTCCTTGCACTTGTAGCATTTGTGGCCCTTCCCACCGCACTTAGAACAGGTGTGTTTAAAGCGGCACACGTCCTCTGCACGGTCGCATCCCCCATCCGAGTTCCAGGCGTAGCAGGAGCGCTTCCCAGGTCCGGATGGCGACTTCCTTCGTGATGTCGCTGAATCGTAGCTCGTCTTCTTCTGACTGCGGTTCTGGTCGCTGTAGTGGGACATGCTCTCGCTCTGGTACTTGGATGAGAATGCAGCGAATCCGATCGTCACCGCTAGCTTCCGGATCTCCAAATCGTACTCGACATGTGCAATGTCTTTGTAATGGTCGTCCCTCGCACGATTTGTGATAAACTTTAGATGCTGCAAGAAAGCTTTGTAGTCTTGTACGGACAGGTCCGCTATGGTGAGGCACCAGGAAGCATTAGCATTAATTAGCTCATAGGCATTGAGCTTCCTAACATCCTTTCCCCCCAGAGTATGTTTTTTCAGAGCCCACTTGCTCCGTCTACGTCGGGACGCACTGCTGTCGCTCCGCGAGCGTGTTGTCCGTCGTCGTCGTCCGCTTTCCCTCGATCTTCTCCGTGACCGGCCATAGGAAGAGTGGCCTTCGTCTTCTCTATCCTTTGTCTTCCACTCTGGCCGTGCCTCCTCGGGAATCACGTGAATGTCAGTTCTGTGGGTGGACTTCTCCGTCATGTTGTCCTCTTTTCCTGGCTCGTCCCTAGTCCGTGGACGACCGGACCTCCTTCTGTCCCTCTCTGCCTGCAAGTCACTCAAACGGTCTTGGAGGTCCTGTAACCGTAACTCCACCTCGATTTTTGCGATCGCCGTTCTTGCTTCATCCTCCTTTTCGTCGATCGATAAATCCGCCATTGCCGTCGTCACCTGGCCCGAATCGTCTTTAGATTTAATCAAGGCCATACTTCTTGTGCGGACCGTCATCATTTCCTGGTGGTCGCAGCAAGTCGCCATGTCGTCCTTCTTGTGGTTAAACGCGCAGTCGCTACAGTATGGTAGCGGCATAGGTCGTCCGTTGGCCCGATCTCAGTAAAGATCAGGAAAGACTATGTTGAAAATGAACTGAAATTTATTTTGCCTCGGTCGTCCGCTGGCCCTTGTGTATATATACACAGTCGTCCGTTGGCTCGCTATACTAGTTCAACAAAATGTTGAATCTATGTCTTCTGCGGTCATGACGATCTCGATCTTTGCTTCTGCGCTTTACTGCTAGGCTATGGCAGCCCAAACAGCCGGGTTGTTGTGACCTGAACCCTGGTCTGATTGCAGTACTACGGTCCGTATTTAGCTGTACACCGATGGCCCGATTCGGAAGTGAAGTCGTCCGTTGGCCCGAGAAAAATTATATCAAGCGTTTCCAGCAGTTTCAGAACGATCGATTATTATTAGAACCAAATACCAAGCGTTTTCAATAGCGATCAGTATTGGATGAAAATCGACAACATGGAATTATTTTGCTTCAGTCGTCCGCTGTCCCTGTGAAAACGTTTAAAATAAGGTTTAGTTATGTGCACGATACCGTTAATCTGTCATTCAGGTACGATCATCCTTGTTATTGCTGATCAGAGAGACAGGTAATATCAGCTGAAGTCGTCCGCTCGCCCCAGGTAAACAGCAGGTAGCACAGGTAGAACAAAGGCACCACAGGTAGCAGGTAGACTGTGGTCCTTCCCAAGCAAAAAACTGGAGGCAAGTGACGATTTGACCGCCTCGAGAGCAAGCGTCGGGGCCAAAGGAAGCAGCAGAGGCCGGACGACGGCGATTGGCTAATATTCAACTCGAGCCAAATCGAATAAATAAATAATAAATAATTCTCCGAGCGTTTATATGTGTATAATAGATTATATATAATATATACATATATATCTATATATGTGCAATATAATCTATTATATAAATATAAAATGGCGGGTGAGGTTATTATAATATTATTTATTATCCTATGATCTTATAAAATTATTTATTATCCTACGACTTCATGATTATTTCTTGTCCATGATATATATTTGCTGCGGGCCAGCACTCTTCTTGCTGCTTCCCCTCCCCCCACCTTCTACACTCCTCACTTCTGCTGTTTGCTTGGCACACTACACACCTATTTTTACTTTACTTTGGAAGCTTTGGAAGACACAGTCTACTGGCTACCTGTGTTCTTACCTCCAGAAGGAACTACCTGCTACTAACAAGGAGAAGAGCTTCAACCATGTCTGTGTCGTGAGCTAAGCTTTATTTATTACATTCATTATTCATGTGTGTCGGTTTGCTTGAATCTATCGACGAAAACCAAGATGGCGGAGAGGGGCGTAGCCGTCGTGGCTGTCGATGAGATACGGCTAGAGGACATGTTGGTCGATTTGTGAAGCAGCAAGCGGAAATTTATATATTAAATAGTTTATAATTACGCTTGTGTGTGTCGATTATACCTTCGACGTACGACACAAATAGACATATATTTCAAGAACCAAGATGGCGGAGAGAGGCATAGCCGGCGGGAAGCGGCCATGTTTGTCGAATTTTACCTAGTCCCTGAGGCAGTAATGCTAAGAACATGACACTAAAGCAACAATATATTTCTAGTTTTAATATGTTTGTGTGTGTCGAATTGTATTCGACGCTGGATTTCGGCCATTTATTTTATTACAGATTTTTAAGCAAGAGTGCCGACGCCGGTACTGCGGCCATGTTTGTCGACTAGCTGAGACTTAGCTGGAACGTTGGTTAGGCTTTGCTGGTTAAATAACACCACTAAGACACTCATGTGTGTCGAATAGGACCGAATAACCTTATAATATGCTCATTTACATTTTACTTTATTAATTTCGACCACTATCCAAGTTCTTGAATTATGAAGCTAAGAAGGACACGAGAGCGAACCCTAATTGAAATCTAGTTGTTTAACCAATAACTACATGATTGTCGATGTGACACTGCAAAGAAGTCCAAGATTGTCGATGTGATACTAGTCGGACCCCATGTTGGTCGATTTTACCACCAAGAAAGCAGGAATTTGAGATAATACCTGCTGTAAAAAACATTATTATCGACACCGTTTTTTCTGCATAAAGCACAGCATTCCGATGCCTTTTTGTAGTGCTTGTGGGAGAAGTCACGACAAGACTAGTATTTGTGAGAGCCCAGACGAGGACAGCGTAGTGCGTGAGACGAGAAGTTCTTCGGCGGCCAGATTATCTAAAGGCGCATCCAAGGAGGACGCGATGGCGTCGGAGACAGGTGGGGGCTTCAAGAATATGGCTGAACTACGCGAGGAGACTCTTCGGGAGATTGAAGAACTACGTGCGGAAAAAGAGTTGGACGTGTTGCTCCAGACGAGGGATGCGCTGTTAGCGGAGAAAGCGGATCGACGACAACGACACAACGTGGGCTCGACTGTCATGGCAGGTGGGGGCCTCGCTGCGGAACCTCCAAAGTTCCCGGTCGGGTCTACGTCGGCAGCCACATATATATATATATATATATATATATATACATATATACACAATCACACACCTTGTATATATTACATCGTATACAAATAGCCTGAACTGAGACAAGTAACTATGTGTGGTCTCTGTGGCCTAGTGGTTAAGGTGTTGAACTTCTAATCTGGTGTTGTGGGTTCAAACCCTATGTGTTTCACTGCTTTTTACATTCAACAACAAAAAGCATTTTCCCTTCTATATGTGTTTCTGATTGAATTATGCAATGTAAATTTACTAACACATATTTCACATTAAAGCAAATATATTTCCTGTTTGAAATACTCTAAATAAAGAAAATTGAAAATACATCAGTTTTACTCTCCCTTCTCTCCACTCACCCATCCATTTTCAAAACAACAGCTGCCAGCTACAGGCCTAGCCTCAGCACTGACCCACTTCTCACCCAGCCTCAGCACCCCCCACCCCCCACTGACCTCAGCACTCTCCTTGGCCCAGTTCAGGTGCAGTGAGCCTACAACTCCCCCACATATCTGGTTATATAAACATAAAGACTAAGCAGAGTTGTGCTTGGAGAGCATTTGTCGGAGTACGGTTCCCGTCGCCACGAGGTATACCGGGCCACTTTAATATGGCCTGTACTGCTGACACAGCGTATAGAAACCACCAATCAATCAATGAAACCCCTCTCTTCACTGTTGCAGTTTGACTACATTTACTGGACCGGGGACCTGCCAGGGCACGACGTGTGGAACCAGACACGTGAGGGCCAGCAGAAGCTGCAGACCTACCTGACCGCCCTGCTCCTCAAGTACTTCCCCAGGACACCCATCTTTCCCAGCGTTGGCAACCATGAGAGCGCGCCCATCAACAGGTGGGTAGGACCACTTGTAGTCCTACTAGTAGTAGTACTAGCAGTAGTACTAGCAGTAGTAGTACTCGGAAACCATGAGAGCGCACCCACCAATAGTGAGTAGGATCACTTCTAGTTCTACTAGTAGTACCAGTAGTAGTACTAGTAGTAGTAGTAGTACTAGCAGTAGTACTCGGCAACCACGAGAGCGCACCCATCAACAAATGGGTGGGTCACTTGTAGTCCTAGTAGTAGTAGTAGTAGTACTAGCAGTAGTACTAGCAGTAGTAGTAGTACCCACCAACAGTGGGTAGGATCACTTGTAGTCCTACTAGTAGTAGTACTAGTAGTAGAAGTAGTAGTACTCCTCAACCACGAGAGTGCGCCCACCAACAGGTGGGTGGGATCACTTGTAGTCGTAGTAGTAGTAGTGGTACTAGTAGTCGTAGTACTAGTAGTAGTAGTACTAGCAGTAGTAGTACTAGCAGTAGTAGTACTAGCAGTAGTAGTACTTGGCAACCACGAAAGCGCACCCACCAACAAGTGGGTGGGATCACTTGTAGTCCTAATAGTAGTAGTAGCAGTAGTAGTAGTAGTAGTAGTAGCAGCAGCAGTAGTAGTACTCTGCAACCACGAGAGCGCGCCCTCCAACAGGTGGGTGGGATCACTAGTAGTAGTAATAATCGTAGTACTAGTAGTACTCAGCAACCATGAGAGCGCACCCACCAACGTTGGGTGGGATCACTTGTAGTCCTACTAGTAGTAGTACTAGTAGTAGTAGTAGTACTCGGCAACCACGAGAGCGCACCCACCAACAGGTGGGTGGACTCACTTGTACTCCTACTAGTAACCATCCATATATGACCTTAGATGTTGCTAGGACGTAATTCAACAAACAAATAGTCCTACTAGTAATAGTAGTAGTACTGCTGGTAGTACTAGTGGTAGTGGTAGTAATAGTGGTAGTATTGCTAGTTTTTTGTGACTGTTTTTATGTTGCTCAGATGGACTTATTTTCGCTACTAGACAATAATAGTCTGGTGGTTCCCCTTGTTTAATTACTTTCAGTTGGCAGTTAGCTATGTACTGCATGCAGTCTTTGTCTATTTGTGAGTATTTTCCTACATCTTCCTACCCTCTGTGAGCTTGCTAGTTATGCAATTGCTTAGTTGTTTGGTTACCTATAGTTATGTTCCCTGACTGCCTTCACCTTGTTGTGTTAATGATCATTAAGTTTTTTGTTTTTTTTGGTCCATTAGTTGTTTAAGCAGGGAAAATTTCAGTCATAGACGAATGGTCTTCCTCATTCCACTGCTGGTCGATAGAAAGCCCAAGCCTACACTTTTACCAACCCAAGGGATTTTTAACCTCCCACACCACATAGACATGGTATGAGAGCAAACGGCCTTTGATGACGCTGTAAGTTATACACAGCGGTGGAAATCCAAATTGGCAGAGTTGGGGGCATGGGGAATCGAACTGCCGACCCTCAGATTAGGAGTCTGACCTAGAAAAAAGTCAGACACTCTAACCACTCCGCCACAGAGAACGCCAAGTTTCAGCTTTAAAGTTTAAAGTTCTCGTGGGTGTATCATGCATCTGAGATTTATGCCCTCCAAGACTGCTTCAATCATCAGTGACTTTAATTTTTGTTTTTGTAATTTTCCTTTTTTGTTTAGTCTACCAGTGCATTTAGTTTAAGAAATATTTTCTACTGTCCCCGTACTTCTACTCCCAGTGCATACCATTCCCTCTCTTTCATGTAGTTAGTACTACACTTAGAACTGCTACTACTTCTGGTACTACCACTACCACCACCACCTCAACCACCCACAACTACCCCTCCCCTCCCACCACCACCACTTCACAACACCACAAACCTGTACCCAAGACAATTCCGGTTCAACCTTTGTTTTTTTAAAGGTTTTATACTATTAATAATGTTTTGCTCGGGGTTCCAATTATAATGTTCTGTTTTTAAAGAGGTTCTTTATTCGTGTGAACTTCAAAACACTTCTGGCTCTAGTATTATATTGTTTTGTATTGTAGTAGTCTGCCCTGACCTCTCGGGAAAATAACCACATAAACAGGTAGGCATGGGTAGTGTGTTGATATCAGAGATCCTAGGTGGTGTAATGGTTAGCACACTGGCCCGGAATGCAAAGAGATGTGGGTTCGAGTCCCGCTCTAGGTACAATATTTCCCATTTTCATCACCCCCATGACAGTATTTTAAATTCCCTCACTGGTATTCTCTTGATAGTCGGTCTGAGGATCGAAACTTAAAGAATATGACAGTGTTCTGGGTGAAATGATGTAAAAATGTGTTGCTCGAAGCTTCTAAATTCTTGGTGCAACATCGTTTAAA
This sequence comes from Branchipolynoe longqiensis, assembly GCA_030323885.1. Taxonomy (NCBI): domain Eukaryota; kingdom Metazoa; phylum Annelida; class Polychaeta; order Phyllodocida; family Polynoidae; genus Branchipolynoe; species Branchipolynoe longqiensis. The sequence goes on from CM059198.1 coordinate 44,554,872, forward strand.
AATGTGTAAATTTTTAAAAGCCATCAAAACAAGTACGCCTCCCCACTACTAGCTTTCACAATGATAGTCTAACATACTTACCCCCCCTCCCCCCCAATTGCTTCTTTTTTCTCTTATTGCATTCTTTTCCCATCATTCATATCAATGCTTTTCTTATTATCTTGTAATTATTTATCTATATTGTTGTAGGTTTGGTTAGTGTGTACAGACAATTGTCATTAGGGGTGGAGGACCAGTGCATTAGCACTGACAACATGCTATTAAGTGGAATAAAACCACTTGAAGAAACAAAAAAAGAGTACGTGAAGCCTGTTTACAAGTGATCAACAATGGCCTCTGGACGATGACTTTTCTTTTCCCTCGTTTTCTTTTCTTGTTAGCGCCTGATTCAGTCTAGTTTGCTTGTTGTTGTTTTACGTCATAGCAACATCTAAGGTCATCAGCACAGGTAGCAACTTGTGACAGTGCATACTCATGGTGACTTTATAGTGCTGCCCCACTGGGAAACCAGGCTGCCAGCACCATGACCTGATATCCCACTCAGTCACATTATCCTGACACTGAGCCAACCAGTACTTGGCCTATCCTAATAATGCCGAGCGCCAGGCTAGGAAGCGACAAGTATCAATTTTTAAGTTATTGGTTTGACGTGACCAGGATTTGAACCCCAAAACTCATGTGTTCGGATCTCCTGATCTCCCAAAACAGGAGACGGACGCTCTACTCATTTGGACACCCCGTCTGATCGGTCTAGTAGATGACACTGTTATATACAGAGTGCCTACACGGCCTTACAAATCCCTGAAAGTGCTTGAATTTAACCTGCTCCCATTCAAGGCCATAAAAGTGCTGGAATTGTTAGTGTGTGCTTGAAAATCTTTAAAGACTTACACTACCACATGATGAATTTTGTTTCTCTTATTCCAAAGAACTATGACACAACAACGAACAACCACTATTAGCCTACAAAATAGTACTAGTAGGCATTTTAGAATAGATGACCAACTGCAGAAAATCAAGACGCAATGATGGACTGTAGTAGCATTCATCACGTTCAATTTTATGGATGGTTACCTTATTATGTGTGTGTGTGTATATGTATGTGTGTGTATATGTATGTGTGTGGATTTGTGTGTGTGTAAATACAATTATTTTCTTGAAAAGAGATGGCCTTGAAAAATGTTTATTTTTACACCCATGAAAGACCTGGGAAAAGCCTTGAATTTGATCCTGACAAAGGTGTATGCTCCCTGTATATAAGGAATCAACTTCACTCCGCGTACCCCATTCTCAAAAGGTGGGGGGAAAAAGCTGCTATGTAAGAGATGTGTTGTGTAATTTTGTCGCAGCTTCCCACCTCCCTTCATCACTGGAAACAATTCCATCGACTGGCTTTACAACACTCTGGCGGCCAACTGGTTGCGATGGCTGCCTAGGTCCAGCATCCCTGACATTCTCAGGTAAGCGTATTATTCACGGCGAGACAAAGAGTGGTATAAATGTGCTTTATTTTCTCAATGGACATGTTAAAGGTGCCCGGTATAGCTCGTGGAGACAGGCAGTGTACTCTGACAAATGCTCTCCAGCCACGTTTGATTTTATTTGACTTGTACAATGTAAGATTGAATTCATGCACATATCATTGTTTCGTGTCCGAACTGTATATAGCCAGAGATTGTGCAGTAGACAGGCATGAAAGATCTCCGCGATTTCGCGGATTTCCTTTGCAATTTTGTTTTACTGTACTGCAATCCTGCAGCACTATCAGCATAAGCCAATACCATCCTCCATTATGCAGCACTGTCAGTGTAGACCAATGTCATTCTGCACCACAGCACCATCAGCATAGGCCAATGCTATGCTGCACCTTGCAGTACTGTCACCGCAGGCATGGGCGATAATACAACCACAAGGACAGTGGGACAGTCTCCAGGGATAGTCTGTACTGACTGATCAGTGGAATGGAGATAGGATAGTGGTAGAAGAGTACTGTATGAAACCCGACTTCCGGGAATTTCCCGCCATTCCCTGACTGATCAACCTATTAGAGAATATCCAAATTTCACGGAAATTCGCCATCAGTTACAAATAACCTCACCATAACTTCACCATAACCTCACCATAGAGTTCCATTTTGTTTTGCCGGAGACCACTTTCAGAACTGGAGAAAATACTAAGTAGTTTCGGTCAGATGGTACTAGTACTGTTACTAGCAAGGTGCCATATAGATAAAAGATTCACCTCGCACTTGTAGTAGGAGTGAATGACAACATAGTCTAAATACGGGTGAAAATTGCTTTTGTATGGAACAGGAAGTGCTATTCCTGGTTCCAGTATCAAACGGAGCAGGATGAAAATGAACTACTCAAATCTGAGATATCTCTGTCTAATAAATCAAAAAGAATTAATAAATTGATGCGAAACGCATAACATTGCGTTTGATTCGCAGGGGAGGAACCGCCTCAGCTCTTGCCCCTCGCCTCCCTCCGGACTCTCGCCTTGAGCCTCACTCTGCTGAGGCGGCACCTGTTGCCTCCCACCAGAACATGCCACCACGCTGCTGCCGATTCCTTACCTTCTGAAGCCAAGATGTCAGGACCGACTTTCTCTGCCCGTGCACCCTTAATTTGCGGTTCCTGTTCCCTTTTGTTCTAGATTGTTCTTGTTCTCACTACTCCTCTTATATATGTTATCCGTGGGGCTTGAGGACTTCTCAGACCTACAATAAACCCTTTTTACTTCCACCTCGCGTTCCTAATGCCCATTTTCTTGTGGTTTACAGGGGTGGGTACTACACAGTCCTAGTCGAGCCAGGTTTCCGCATAGTCTCCATGAACACGAACTACTGCAGCAACCAAAACTGGTCAGTTATTCACAGTAATCGCAAATGTGTATTGATGTTAGAAAACAATATTCTACTATATTATTTAAAGGTGCATGGTCTGATGAAAGCATCAATTCGTTAAAAATCAAAATACCTACCTAGATTTGATCCTACATATCCAACTCAGATACTGCTGAACTCATTAAGTATTTGTTGCTGCGTCCAAGGGAATACTAGGTTAATTTAATAGTCTCTAAATGCTAAGCTCTATGGTATTCAGTATTTCGACGTGAACACCAATTTGGCATGTTTTCCCATCAAAGATCTCTAAGAGTTAGCAATTGATAATTAAAGTTAGTTCAAACTAAAGTAAGACAAGTTATAACAACTTAAGATTTGTATCTAAGAATTATATATATAGTGTAGTAAGTAGTCCATACATGAACTTTACTACCACATGGTGGTGGCAGAGACTGCGCTGACCACTGTTGCCCGTAGATGGTATATGGTAACTGGTGGCAAGAAGCTAGCCAGAGTGGGGTCCTTGGGTAGAGACCCCCCCCCCCCCGCCCCACAGCCCCAGCCACCCCACACCATGGGACGTTACCTGCGACCTGGCTGGTCAGCGGGTAGGGGCACTTTGTTCTGTGATGCCGCGGGACGCGCAGTAACACCCCCATCACACCAAACTAGTTCTCAAAACATCCAACCACGTTATAAAACGGGCTGTGGTCGGGGTAGAACGTGGCTGCAAGAAAACTTTGGTCATGCTAAAAGTTCTGCAGCACCATTCCATTCTAGCCCATCCATCCCATTTGTAAAAAAAGACCGTAAAAAGTTGCTACTACGTCCATTCTGTTCACACACAGTCCATTCAGCAACATTTTCAAGAACATAGTGAGAACTAGTTTGGTGTGATGGGGGTATTAATGAATTAAACTGAAGCATACGTTTCTCTACCCGTCTTCCCTTCGCGTTGCGCCAACTAGCAGACCAGGGGGAACCGACCACACGTGGCATATCACATATAGCAGAAATTCCAAGCCATCGCATTATGCAACTTTTAAATACTGAACAATAAAATTTTACACGGGAGCTCAGCCATCCCTATTTCCTCCCACTTTAACTTTGCTGCCTCGTATACAAAATACAGTAGGTCTCTGTCTTCAGCAACATCTGTGATCAACAAGCCTCTGCCATAAGCGGATAATTTTTCAAACAACAAACTGTATGTTTCATTTGACTATCCCTCTGATGACAGGGCACCTGCCATTAATTGTTTGTTTGTTGGAGTTTTACATCCTGGTAACATCTGAGGTCATACCAGAATGGGTGCTATTAATTAAATTCATTGTGCGCGAGTGAAGGAAGACAATGTGGAGCCGAGTTGGGAAATACATGGCTTTATTTCCAGATACAGTACAACCCCGTTAAACCAATCTCGGTTAAACCAAACGATCGGTTAATCCAGACTTTTTTCGGCGGCCCGGCAAAATACTACCATTTATCATATAAAAACGTTGGTTAAACCAAAGTCGGTTAATCCAAAGTATCGGTTAATCCAAACAAAATTGTCGGCCCTAGGCCACTTCCGGTACAGTTAAACCAAACTTTCATGTAGTTTTAAGGTCATCTGAGACGTTTTTATATGATAAATGGTAGTATGTTGCCAGGTCGCCGAAAAAAGTTTGGATTAACCGATCGTTAGATTTAACCGAGGTTCGTTTAATGGGGTTAAACTGTATATACATAAAAAAAAAAACAATCATAGTGTCCACATACATTGTACATTCATAATTCAGGAGAGGAGGCGGACGTATAGTATGGAATTTTATTTGAGAGAGGTAGTAGATAAGTGAGTAATGATCAATACATAAGGTGAGAGTCAATAGTCATATGAAGTAAGTGAGTAATGTTCAAATTCAAGTGTCAAGGAAGTAATGATCAAGTCTAAGGTGAAGGTCAATAGTAATAACAAGTAAGTGCGTAATGTTCAAGTCAAGTGTGTAGGTAAGTCGAAATCGTCAATAGAGTCTTAGGTGACCCGGGCCTCAACCTTAACATGTAGTTGGGTGGGTGGGACGGTGAGAGGAGGTCTTGTCGGTGTGGTGGGAGGCGGAGAAGTGGCCGAGTTGATGGGGAGGCGGAAGGAAGGTGGGGGGGGGGGGGGTACCAGCGGCAGGAGCAGCGGGGGAACCAGCGGCGGAACCAGCGGAGGCAGTGGGGGGGGGGGGGCTATGGTGGCGGCACCTGGAGGAAGTGGGGTGAGGGAGGAGGAGGTGGGGGCGTGTAGGAGGGGGAGGGGTGTGTGAGGGGAGGAGTTGGTGTGAGTGTAGGTTGTGGGGTGGGTTGTGGGGGCGAAGGGAGGGGGGAGGAGGTAGGGCCGGGGGAGGGTGGCCGCCCGCCTCCCCGAATTACCCATATTGCCGCAGCAATATGGACAATTCAGGAGAGGAGGCGGACGTATAGTATGGAATTTTATTTGAGAGAGGTAGTAGATAAGTGAGTAATGATCAATACATAAGGTGAGAGTCAATAGTCATATGAAGTAAGTGAGTAATGTTCAAATTCAAGTGTCAAGGAAGTAATGATCAAGTCTAAGGTGAAGGTCAATAGTAATAACAAGTAAGTGCGTAATGTTCAAGTCAAGTGTGTAGGTAAGTCGAAATCGTCAATAGAGTCTTAGGTGACCCGGGCCTCAACCAAATAGAGTTGAGAGTGCCCGGGTCGCGACCGTGAAGGCCTCTTTGGGGACGTAGGAGTGGAGGGCGGACGACCGCCAGTGGCCGAGGTCGGCGACGTCCTTAATGGCGGCACCGGCGGCGGCGCACGCCTGTGCGGCACCCCGACGGAGGCTGTGGAGAGTGTACATGGTGGGGTTCGGGGACCCCGAGTGATGTAGGGCGGCCCGTAAGGCCGTCGTGAGAGTCTTCACCGTCAAAGGGGATCCGTCCGGTGTCATGAATGCCGGGTCGAGGGTGTCGAGTGGGGTGGCGCCCGCGTATTGTCTCCAGGCGCGGACAGGGCAGCAGATGGAGCTCGGTATGCTGGGGATCGTTATGGCGTAGTGGTCGAGGCGTCCTTTGGAGGTCTTAGTCGAGCGGACTAGGATGGTGAGGTGTGTCGGGTGAGGCGTGACCTCGTGGTACCTTATGGTGTGGCCCGGGTCGTCGGGCCGACCGGTCACGAGGAGGTTCCCTTGTCGGAGTAGGGAGAAGTACCCGATGAGGAGTGCCGCTGTGAGCACCTTGGCGTTGCGGCCGGCCCGGAAGAGGAAGGCGGTGACGGCGCGGAGGTCCGTCGGGGTGAGGGGAGGGGCCTGTCGTGGTACATGGCCGGAGTCCCGGAATATGCCCCTCTTTATGATCTTGACGAGATATGAGTCGAATGCTCTCGTCTTGCCGTCCTTGAGCTCGACCCATGTCCGAGCGGCGCTGAGGTGGTTCATCACGGCTCCCGGGGATCGGAGCAACAATGAGATTGAGGCGAGGTATGATGCTAAGTCGCTCTGGGTTGGACGGGCAGGGTTGTAGTCCGCGTCGAGGGCGTGTGTGAGGTATGTGGCTATCTGGCGTCGTTTGTTCCTCCAGGTACCCTTGGCCAGGCCGGCTCTGAAGAGGTGGGCAAGTCGATGTTGTTGTTCCTGGTTTCCTGGTGAGAGAGAGGCAAATATGTGTCTCGAGCCAGGCTATTCGTCCGGGTCGAGTATGGATGTAGCGTGGACGACCCGGACGCGGACGAGATCCATGTCGTCCACGAATCGATCCGCCTTCCGCCTGGCGGCCCCGATCGAAAGGCGCCCTGCTGAGGGCGTCGGCAAAGGCGATCTCGGTGCCGGGCTTGTGGACGACTCGGATCTCGCACGAGTTGAGTGCCGCAAATCTCCATATCGCTCGGGCGCAAGGCGCAGAGGGTGGGGTCCCTGCCCGCTCCGGATTCGAGGACGACCTGGGATGCCTGGTTGTCGGTGTTGATGACGACTGCATAATCCTGGGGGTTGGGCGGGGTCAGGGCGTGGAGGGCGACAATGAGGTTTATCGCCTCCAGCTGTGCGATGTTGTGTCCGTCTGCTATGTATTCTGGTTGATACTCTTCCGTGATGTACCCCCCTGGGGAGTGCGCTCCCCCGGCGAGGAGTGATGAGTCGCACTCGATCACCCATTCGAGCCTGGGTGGTGGGCGGAAGCAGGACGACGCCGTTCGATATGTGTGCGTATTCTTTAAACCATTCGATGTCGAGGGTCATCTCATGGGTTATTGTGTGTTTCCCGCTGTAGGGGGCGGCTCTGAGTGCCCGCGAGTATCCGATTCATGTATCTCCTGGGCCGGGCGCACGCACTTCGCGATGTGCTGGAGTCGTCCGACGACAGCCGCTGGAGGTCCTTTCTCGAGGCCTTGGATCCTGTCGTCCAGGCGGCGCACTCGGTGACCACCTCGTGCAGTTTCAGTGCCGGTTATGCGGACGACCATGTCTGTAGTGTCCACCTCGAAGCCGAGCCATTCGAACCTTTTGTGAGGGCGGGATACACTTGTGGGTCGCGAGTTCGAGGCCGAGGTCAGCGGCAAGCTGGACTGCGTCGACGTATGCCTCGACCGCCTGGTACTCTGTGGGTGCCGCTCCGACAAAGTCGTCCAGATAACACAGTACGAAGTGTCCCTTTTTTCGTAGCAGGTACGTGACGGCATTGGTGGTCCTCGCGCATGCCATGGACGACGTGCGGCACCCAAAGGGAGGGGCGATGTCAAAATAGAATTTGTCATCTAGTGTGACCCCGAGGAGGGGGACGGAGAGTGGGCAGGTGCGCAGTTGGCGGTATGGCGCGTGCACGAGGTCGATTGTCCATATCCACGCCCCCTTGTCCGATGCGGGTGACCTCGTCGGTGAGGTTCGTTATGTTCGGGAGGGTGTAGGTGGCTGGTCGTCCTTGGTAGTGGGCTTTCCGTATCCCGGAGTTAACGCTAGCTCCTCTGGGGAAGCTGAGGTCGACGATGACCCGGCGCTCAGTGGTGTTCTTTTTTGCGCGGGTCATCATCGGGCTGGTCTGTGCCCATGGGTGGAATGGTGGGTGGCTGAAGGGGCCGAGGAGGGCACCCCGAGACGTTTCATCTCGTATGTATTTCTCAATCCATTCGAGGTTTTGAGGATCTTCGCGATGGTTTGCTCTTGAAGGTACGGGTGCCGTGTCGGCTGTGTAGTCGACAGGCCAGCCGTACTCAAGGAAGTCGAGTAGCTCGGTGTCATGATAATCGGGTGAGTAGTGCCCTCCACCGGTCGATCCTGAGTCCCGATGGGACTGGGATGCGTGCGACGACATGATTGGGAAGTGCCGTTTCCCTTAACCTGGGTATATATGTACTGGTATACCTGGTTGACCCATTCCGCGTCTGCCGCTACTGGCCATATCTTGTCGAGTATGGTCCTGTATGAGAGGGGGGTGTGGGGAGGGTTGTAAGAGGTGATGTCGCCGGTCGCCGCAGTCGTCCGTTACGTCGTCAATATCCTCCGACGCGTGGGCACGTTGGTGGTATGTTAGTAGTGCGTCAGGTGGTTCGTCGTGGTGTGTTGGGTGGTGGCCGCTGTGTTGGTCGGGTCGTGCCGAGGCGATGGGCTGTATGCATGCGACCGTGAGTCCGGTGGCGCACTGTCGTGTGACGACGTCAGCGGGTGGCGGCTGTGGTCAGTGCGTATCGGTGGTGGCGGTCGTTGTTATTGGTGGTGGGCGTGCGGTTGTGTGTCGGTGTGTCGTGTGTAGTGTCTCGGCCGGGGCGTGGCTCCCAGCTCCTCCTGCCCGAGGTGTTCGGGTTGGGCTGGGTGTAGTGTGGGCAGCGTCTGCCGTGGGTCGGTTGCTGCTGGTGGGAGTGGCAGGCGGGGGTGGGGCTGTAAGCTGGTTGTAGGCAGTGCTGTATAGCTTCCATGCTATCGTCTCCTACCCGGGGTGTTCGTGCCACGGGTGGGGTTGTGGGTGGGGTCGTATTTGAGTTTTCCGGCTGTGGTGCTTGTTCCGGCGTGGGGCGAGTCGGTGGTGTCGGGTAGGCGAGCCCCGTACATGGTCGTTACGGGGGCTATTAGTGCCGCCGGCGGTGCGTCTGGCGACTGATGTGTCGGCGCCGGCGCGGCGGGGGTGGGGGGTAACGGCGAATGGGGGGGTGCCGTCGGTGTGGGTGGGGGAGGGGTGTGTGTCTGTGGTGTGTGCGGGGGGCCGCTCACCACGTGGTCTTGTGTGGCGGTTGAGTTTAAATGTGTTAGGGAGCTGCTCTCGGGTGTGGCGTGGGGCCCGTCTGGTGACGCGTCTGTGTCCACGTGTTGTGATATGTCCGAGTTTGATTGTTCGCCTGGGTTTTGGCGGGTTCGTCGTGCCCATAGTATTTTTAGGGTTGGTTGGCGTGCGTTTTGTGGGCTGTGGGGGAGGCGGGGTGTTTGGTGGTTGGTGTCAGGTGTGTAGGCGGAGGTGGTTGGGGTGGTTGGGGTGGGGTTATGTGGGTTGGGGGTATTTGGTTCTGGTTCGTATGTGTGTCTGTCGGGGCTCCAGTGTTTGATTGTATTTTGTAGTGTGCGTGTGGCGGAGACTAGTCTCATGGCAGGTTGTGGGGGGGTGTGGGGGGAGGGTGTGGGGGTTGTGGCGGTTTGTTCGGCCTGGCCGGGGCCTATCACTGAAAATCCGCCCTCTGTTCGTCGGTCTCGGGTGCCGCCGCCGCCTTGCGGTCTGTCTGCCGCCTTTTGTTGTTACAATCTTGTTCTTTGTGTGGGTTTGCCTTCTTGTACTTGTTGGCGCACCATCCGCACACGTGCGCGCGTCGTTCGCTGCCAGTGCCGTGTGAGGTGGAGTGGCCGCAGTCTGTTCCCCAGTTCCACCTGTGGCAAGGTCTGCCGTCAGTTTCGTGGTTAAACTCGGGCCTTTTGTATGGGGTGTTGATGGGTGCTGTCTGTTGTTCGTCGCTCCTGTTCTGTACCGCACGTGTGTTTCGGTTCTTTTCTTCTTTCTGGATGCCAGCAAGGCATGCTGCGCGTTTGTAGGTCTTTAATTGCCTGTTGGTCTTTCCAACCTTTCGGTAGTCGTCCGTCGTCCACCATGGCGAACACTTTTTCCGACCAGGCGAAGGCACGTGTCCCATCTCCAATCTGCTGCCATCTCGAAGATGTCGTCCTGGTGGTCTAGTATTGGTCTAGTCCAGGACTGGGGCACCTTGGGGTCTTTCCTCATACGTGCGAGTGCCGCTAGGTACTCGTGCCACGTGCTCTCGCCTGGCCCGACCTTTCCTTTCCTTTCTTCCCGTATTACGTACGTATGGGGAAGGAGGTGAGCCTTACCTCGGCTGGTTGTTCGTCCATCGTGGTCGTTTGCCCTTATTATGGCGTCTACCATGTCTCGCTGTTCGTCGTCGTCGGTGGCTGAAGAGGTTGGTGTCGTTGGGGCACGTCGGTGGTTCCTCCGGTCGTGTTCGTCGTCTCCATTCCTCGCGTGTCGTCTGGTTCGTGGGGCTGGTCTCGATGAACTTGCAGTCGGTGATCCGGCGTCGAGGGGAGCGTCGTGGTGAGCGGCCACGTGGTGACGAGGAGGGGCTGGCCTCTGGCGTGTCGTGGGTGGCGTGTCGTCTCCGTTTCGTTGTGGGCTTATCGTCCGGTGACCTGCTCCTCGTGCGCTTGCTGCTTGCCGTCTCCAGTGCAAGCAGCCTGTTCGTCACAGTTTTGGCTATTTCGGCCTGCTGCTGTAACGAGTCAGTTACCGTTCGCCTGAGGAGCGACATCTGCGCCGCCGCGGACAGTTCGTCGTCGCTGTCAGGCTGAGGGGCAATGTTGGGGATGGTTACAACAGAGCGTGGGCGCCCCCGTGCACGTGGTGTGGGTTCGGTTGTTGTCGTCGTTGCCGCATGTGTGTTGATAGTATTGGTGGTGGAACGTCTTGATGATTTCCGTGCCGGCATGTTGGTGTCGTGGTGAACAGTCGTGGTGAACGGTCGTGTTGAGTCTCGGAGGGCAGCCCTGAGGCGTGTCGGTTAACGCGTGTGGGAGCAGTTGAGAGGAGGTCTTGTCGGTGTGGTGGGAGGCGGAGAAGTGGCCGAGTTGATGGGGAGGCGGAAGGAAGGTGGGGGGGGGGGGGTACCAGCGGCAGGAGCAGCGGGGGAACCAGCGGCGGAACCAGCGGAGGCAGTGGGGGGGGGGGGGCTATGGTGGCGGCACCTGGAGGAAGTGGGGTGAGGGAGGAGGAGGGGGGGGCGTGTAGGAGGGGGAGGGGTGTGTGAGGGGAGGAGTTGGTGTGAGTGTAGGTTGTGGGGTGGGTTGTGGGGGCGAAGGGAGGGGGGAGGAGGTAGGGCCGGGGGAGGGTGGCCGCCCGCCTCCCCCGAATTACCCATATTGCCGCAGCAATATGGACAATTCACCCCAGTTTTGCCAAAGCCAAGTCAAAGTCAAAGCTCGGTTAAACCAATGATCGGTTAATCCAAACAAATTTCTAGGGTCCCTTCAAGTTTGGTTTAACGGGGTTATACTGTAGTATAGTGCACAGCTATTCGGAGAGGCCATGCATAGGTGGATGAGCGATGTGATGTGTATGAGTGATATGAACATATGCATACAGTTTAACATAAAGTGATTACATTTGAAGCTTTAAATGACCATCTAAAGATAATATTGGCGCTACATTCTATATGATGCCAAAATTTTAACCCCGCAGGCTTCAGTGGTAACAGGTTCTATTAAATTAACTTAGTAGGTCCTTCTATGCAATAACATATGTTTAATAAATGCACCAGTAAGCTGGATATGTTGTTTCAAATCGCAATAAGTTCTTTGCTTTTGAAAATTTGATACCTTTATCGGACCATGCAACTTTAATATGGTAACATATTAATATTATACAAGTCTAAGCTTAATAGACATTTAGACCTGAATAACTCTCAGTTGACATACTTGAAGATCTTGACTTCCCCACTATCCTGGGTTACGCACAGGTTGCCCTTATTGTCAATAGCTATAGCCTGTGGCTTCTCTAATCCATGTTCTTGTGTTACCAAGTCACGCACAAACTCTCCGGTCGGTGTCAACATTTTGACACGCGAGTTCATTGTGTCAGCGATGAGGATGTGGCCGTGATCATCTATGCAGACACCTTGTGGGCAGTGCAGTTGTGCGGTGCCAGTACCCAATCCTCCGTGCTCGGACTTTAACTCGGCACGTGAAGAAAATATCTTCACCTTATGTGCCACGATATCGCTGATGATGATGTTGTCGTTGCGGTCCACCACCAAGTACTGTGCCCACTCTCCAAATGGGTCTGAGTTTGCATTGCTCAGCAAGCCCTTCAGAAAGCCGTCCTGGTTGAAGACGTAGATGCCGTTAGCACCACCTTTGTCGGTAATGAGCACATCACCATTACTGCTCTTCGCGATGCCATAAGGCTCGACAAGGTTGGAAGCCTCAAACTTCTTAATGAACTTCCCGAGTGGTGTGAACACCTTGATGCTCCTGTCTCCAGGGTCTGACACTGCAATGTTCCCATTGGAGAGGAGGGATGCGCTCCATGGCTTCTTCAGGATGCCCTGGCCGAACTCAACTTTCAGTTGGCCCATTGTGTTGAAGATTTTCACCGTCTTGTCAAGGTAGTCTATGATCACATAGTTTCCATTTGGTGCAATGCACAGACCAGTCGGCTTTGTCTTGGTGTTTGGGTGCGATTCGTACGTTTGGATGGAAAACAATCCCAAAAGCTGTGGGCGGTGGTGAAGTGGTGTCAGCGGTTTGACAGGAATTGCTTCCTTTATCTCGGTCAGCTGGACTTGCGGGTTCTTTACCTCGTCTAACTGGCTAAGTCTTCTTGGCTCCACGTCCATCTGTTTTGGTGGCACCGGTGGAGGGTCATCATCTGAACTAGCACCTGTAGATTCTGAATCTGAACTGGAATCCTGCTGCTCTTCTGGCTCTGAATCTGTGACTATGCCATCTGGTTCGATCTGCTTCCGTAGCTCAGACCGAGGTTTAAGCACAGCAGGCACAACTTTGAAAGACTCTGTTCTCTTGGGCTGGATATCCTCTTGTGCAAGCTTCTTTGGGGTTGTGGTATCATTTCTCATTGGCGTGCCTGTCTTCGTAGTTCCCACTGCTTCCTTCTGGACAGGATTTGGAGGAATTTCTAGGTCATTTACAGACGATAGGGCTGTTTGGGATACCGCCATTCTTTTAGCATCTTTGGACTCTTTTTTCTCATATTGCTTATCAGACTCGCTGCTCGAGCTACAACTTCCTGAGCTGGTACTACAACTTGAAATACTGTCACCTGAACTTGAACTCGAAGTTTTGGAAACTGCGCTTTTCTGGTTCATGACTGGGACCGACATGGTTTGAGTGCCTTGATCGGTAAGGGTCTGTGTGGACATATTCCGACTGGAATGCTTCTTTTCGACAAAGTCCCCTACAGTAGCAGCTTTCAATTTGGTGCGAGAACCTTTAGGCTTTCTCTTCACGGAGTCAGACTTATGATTACGAATTTGAGTCGAGCCAATGGTTGTGCTCGATATCTGTGTTTTGGCATTTCTCCTTGATGCAGATTCGATTATTCCTTCTGGGTTGAATGGTATTGACGCTGCAGCCGGTTCTGGCAGACTGATGTTGCCGGTTCTATCAGCCATTTGAACAGCAACCGGGACATACTCACCCAGCGTGGCATGTTGAGTCTGAGGCTCAAGCCACTCCACAGCCACCCAAGGCGGCTGCGCGTGCGACATGTCGACCTCAATAACGGGAATGGTGCGCACGGGTCTGTCATCAGTGACGTTGACAGTGCTGACAGGGTTCCCTGGACCTTCAACATCCACTCTGGACACCCCACTAGGGTTCACCCCAGGCATGTCGATCCCAGTCCCAAGCAAGTCACTCGTCCTCTGCAGAGACCCGCTCCATGTATTGTTGGATCTGGCCATGCCACTGTGCAGTCCGTCGATGCTGGTGTCATCCACCTGAAAGGCGGCGGGCGTGTATATCTCATCCGCGTCGACAGACGAAACGAACACCGTGCTGATGCTGGGCTGTGTCGTGTTGATTTCACTAGCACTTCCGGTTGTCACCACACCAGCCGAGACTGCGCTGACGGCAGATGTCATCAGCGGCGTACTGCTGCGCTGGATGCCGCCGTGCGCGGTGACTCCATAGTCAGTGACGTCAGCAGCATCGCCAATGGTCACGTAAGATGACATGGTTGTCTACGTACGATATGAAGGCAGAGAACACCTGAAGCAAAAGAATATCGAAGCATGAGGAAGATTACCTATACAGAGGTGCCAAGTAGATAAGAGTGTGAGTAGGGAGATCTCCCTAATACACAAATTGTAAATAGGGAGAACTAGTGTGGCCAAGGGAAGATGGTGTGGCGGGGGGGGGGGGGGGGGGGGGGAGTTGTCCCCTCCCACAGTGGGTGCATGGGTTCTCCCCAGGACAATCTTGAAATAGGTGATACAAAATGGTGCGTTCTGATGCAGTTTAACATAAAAATATGTGTAACAACATTTTTTTTAAATGGCTAAAATGATTCTTTGGCGGGAGATTGGGGTTACTTTGCTATTTTTTAGGGAGATCTCCTGCCAAATCGGGAGAACTGGAATCTTTGCCTATGGCGTGACTAAAAAAGTATCCAGAACATTTGCTCTGTATCTTAAAGCTATATAGTCCGGTGAACGCATCAAATTTGTCTGAACCAAAACACCTATACCTAATTTTGATGCTCCATATCCAAGTTCGAGACTGGTGCAAGCATTTAACATTTATTGTTGCATAGAAAGAATGTACTAAGTCAATTTAATACAAATAGAACATGTTGCTGCTGAAGCCTTTAATGTCCAGCATTTCGATGTGCATGTCAAAATTAATTTAGCATATTTTTAATTGAATTATCCCCGTTTAATTGAAATATCCCCTACCCTTTAAAATAAAAGTTAATTGAATCTAAAGTAATGTCTGTTTGTTGTTGTTTTACGACAGTGCGCACTCATGGCGACTTTATAGTGCTGTCCCACTGGGAAACCAGGCCACTGGCACCATGACCTGGTATCCCACTCAGTCAAATTATCCTGACACTGAGCACACCAGCCCTTGCCCTGTCCTAATAATGCCGAGTGCCTGGCTAGGAAGTAATGTAGGTTATAATGATCAGTCTAATATATTGTCGTGGGAGGGGGGGGTGATGAAAATGGGAAATATTGCGCCTAGAGCGGGACTCGAACCCACATCTCTTTGCATTCCGGGTCATTGTGCTAACCATTACACCACCTAAGCTCCCTGATATCACCACACTACCCACGTCTACCTGTCTGTGGTTACTTGCCTGAGAGGTCAGTGCAGACTACTACAATATTTATCTAAAAAAAAGAATTATGGCAGAAACAACACCATTTGACTGCAACTTTAAGTAACTTCTAGAAAATTCCTCTCCCCAACTCGCCATTTCACTTTCTTGGTTTCCTTCGTACCTAGGGCATGGCAGGTATGGTACGTGCCCTGAGCGCCACTTTCTTGAATATTTATACTGCCTATCATGGATAAGTCTTAATAGACTTGTTTTCACCATTCGACAGTTTGTCGATAGAAAGCCCGAGTCTACACTTTTACCGACCCAAGGGATTTTTAACCTCCCACACCACAGACATGATATGAGAGCAACTGGCCTTTGATGACGCTGTAAGTTATACACAGCGGTGGAAATCCAAATTAGCAGAGTTGTGGGCACGGGAATCGAAGTACTGACCTTCAGATTAAGAGACCGACCTAGAAAAAAGTCAGACACTCTAACCACTCTGCCACAGAGAACACCACAGTCTAATATATTGGAAAAGGGTCGCCACTTGAGCTGATATTATGGTAAAACTTTCTCAAAGCTGGGTGTCAGATGTTTGGACAGGGGCACAATTTCAGTGCTTGTCAAAGGCGCTATTTTTAGTAGATGTACCACTGCACCCCCCGCCCCCCCCCCCCCCCCCCCCATCACACACAGATACAAATTCTGATTGCTCACCTGTGGTTTAAGTGTGAACTGGTCGCCTGTGGAAGACCTTCTGTGACGCTGGTTCTGGTGGTTCTGTGCCGACTGCCTGTGGATTGATGACCCCTCAGGGACTGGGGCGCGGTCGGCCTTCCTTTACCCCTCTTTCAGAACGAGGCTAGGTGGTACAGCTTTACACAAAATTCGCCACTTCTAAATTTGAAGGGCAAAATACACGCCACACAAATACTAAAATCCATTTCCTTGAAATGTCTTCATCCCCTTTTCATTCCCGCCTTGGTTTATTCTAAAGATTTAATTTGTTGGGAGCTTGTTAGGAGCTTTGTTGGTGTGGGCATATTTATACTGTACCTGTGCGGATGGTCGGCATATTGTTAGCTTAGTGCCCCCCCCCCCCCACTAGGCATCCAATCCCCTGAGTTCGTTCTAACAAATGCTTAACAATTTCACTGTAAAACCAATTAATTGTGCAAAATTAGGATAACCTTTGGCTGTTTTAGTGATCATTGTGGGAGATCCAGACAAACTCTGTTTGTCAGCTGCAGTAATTCACGTAAATGTTCGAACACCAATAGCCTTTGGGTTTTGGCGATTGTGAACTAGACAAGGCACCAAAACTCACTAAGTTGTTCTCGGACTATGTAAGGGTACCTTGGATTTTTGTTTTATAGTTATCTCCCCCCCCGCCCCCCCACTCATCCTCCCCGTCCCCCCATCTCTCCCCCTGCCGCCCCCCCCCCCTCCCCCCTCTACAGACACACTTATTCAAGACCTCTATTTTGTTGTAGTACTTATTGATTAAGCAAGGGGGAAATTTCAATCGTGGACAATTGGTCTCTCTCATTTCACTGCTCCTTGCTGCTATCCTGTCAGTATTAATCCTGAACGCCAGGATAGGTAGTGACAAGTATACACTTTTAACTTATTAGTTTGACTAGGCCAGGGTTCTCTAACCCAGGGTTCAAATCCACGCCACACGGGAAATGAACTCTCAACTCATTCGGCAATCCCGTTTGATCAATACCTTAAAAAATATACATGTGACTACATTACTAGCCATAGCCGTTATGGCTATCTGTTTCATTGAAATAGCATGCATTCTTTACTCTACATAAAGTCGTTTTAGGGCGTGGTAGACTTAACATAGGCCTAGTTTTGTGAGCTTCTAGCTCACATGCACTGTCCGATTTGCATAGCCTATATTTACTCTGTCGAATATTTGCCAAGGGGCTGTCTCCAGAGTGTGTGTGAGGACGATCCGCCCTCTCTGCACACACACGTCTACGTGTCCTTGTAGTTCTTAAGACAACCTCCCCCCCCCCCCCCCATACACACACTAACACCTTAAAATAATATATAAATGAAAATAAGCTGTACAACTCGCATACACCCATCTCAGATCAGGGATAAGAATTTCCCGCCGATATTATTCCAAATGGGTTGAGTTAATATAGTGGCAGGTGGGTAGGGGTGGGGTATCCCCAGTTTTACTCACATGAGACATCTAGTCTTATATAAAGGGATGAGAATTTCCCGCTAATCGGCGATTTCCAAACTTTTAGACAATGACCCACCTTTTTAGGTCTGACTTGTTCTCATCTCTGTCAGATGAACTTCATTATAGGTTCAAATAAATTTCCTTATTTAAGAACAAAATTAGATTGAAAAGTTAATAAGAACGATGTAAGATGTCTGTTTATTGAATATGCTGGTACAGCCTGTTCCAACAAACTGTCGCCTGCGCTATTGAAATATCGAAGTGCATGACAAAAAGAACAATGTAAGATGTCTGTTTATTGAATATGCTGGTACAGCCTGTTCCAACAAACTGTTGCCTGCGCTATTGAAATATCGAAGTGCATGACAAAAAGAACAATGTAAGATGTCTGTTTATTGAATATGCTGGTACAGCCTGTTCCAACAAACTGTCGCCTGCGCTATTGAAATATCGAAATGCATGACAACTCGGCACATTTCTCTCCCTTCCCCACCACTTTACCATTGAATCACCTTTTTCCCCGTCATATCTAATTTTCTGAAGTCAGCCAATTGAAACTGATATCTGCTACTGCAGATCAGAAAACTAATGACTTGCCTGTTCGGGCAGGTCACCTAACAACTTCACCTGCCTCACCGAGTAAACTAAGTGCCCCGGGCAACAGGGCAATCGTTATTGTCCTACCTGAGTGAGTATAGGTGCCATCAAAATGGCCATGCAAGTGAACAGTAAATATTGCGGCGGATATATAAATAAACCTTTTATGCTCCCCACAACACTAGTTCTTCAACTGCCATCAGAGGGCAGGTTGGTGGTGGAAATCTTCTATGAGACCTTTTCCACACAGCATTCTTCAGAATGAGCTGCTGCCCACAACATTAGTTCTTCCCCAATGCCAGATGACAGTTCAGTGGCTGGAATCATCTATGAAAATAAAATATGTGTCCAATTCTTTCCGCCAGTTGTCGCTTTATGAAGAACCCATTCTTCTTTCCACTGCCATCAGAGGGAAAGTTGGTGGTGGTTGAAATCCTCTATAAGACCCCTTAAACACACATGCGGCTCAAGTGAGCATCTAGCCACGTTACTTCTTCCTACTGCCATCAGAGGGAGGTGGGTTGGCGGTGGAGTAGAAATCGCCGGTGTAGCATCGAGCAGCAATTAACCCAGAGAGAGAGAGAGAGTGTATCCACCTACTCCAGCGGCACCGGATGGTACTCGGGGGCATCTTTGAGGAGACCTTGGTAGTCAAACACTTTGATATTGCCCGTGAATCCCTCTGCCACCACCAGCATGTCCATGTACATGTGCACCCCTCGCGGCTCGATCAGTTCAGCGTCGCGCGTGAGGATGGTGTTTATGTAGTGCCCATGCCTGTCGATGACCACCATCCTGTTGTTGCCCGCATCTGCCAATACGACATTTCCGACAGTGTCTGTCGCAAGCCCGCAAGGACACGACAGCTTCTCTTCTGGCTGCATGCCGCCATCGTAGACCCACAGTAGCTGGCCGTCCTCCGCGGAGAACTTGTAGAGGCAGTTGGACTTCATGTCGGTTATGAGCACATCACCGGACTCTGTGAAGGTCACGTAGGCTGGGCTCTTCATCTTCGGTTTTTCGCTGGTCGTGAGCACTTCTAGAACGATGCCGGACGAATCATGGATGTACACGCAGCAGGCGAAATGGTCAACGACGGCCACTCGGCTTGTGGGGGCGTGGTAGGCGATCCCGTAGGGCTCCATCAGGTGCTTGCCATACATGGAGTGTGTATCAATCTGTGTGCAGGGCGAGAAGACCTTGAGGTTGTGGTCATCCGGATCGCTGACAATGAGGCGCCCGCCATTCACCTCTGAAATGCCCCAGATCGATTTGAGGTTTCCGCTGATGTTCTGGACGACTGATCCGTCGGGCGCAAAGACTTGGATCATGATGGTCTCCGAGTTGACGACAACGTACTGGCCTTCGCTGTTGACGATGACGTCACTGATGATAGGCTGCTCGGTGCTTCGCGCAGTGTCCTGGAAGACGTCGCCCAGCTCCACCACAAACAAAAGCACCAGGTGTTTTTCACCAGGTTCCATTATTTCTGCATTAAAAAAACGTATTTGCTTTAGATGGGGTGGATATATATATTGAAACTGAAAGTCAGGCTGGAGGCTTGGGGGCATCAGCGGCCCCCAAGCCACCAGCCTGATTTTCAATTTTTTTTACTAATGGCCAATTACATCATAGCTAGAAGTACTTGTGCTGCACATAATTGTGTAAAACTACGTTTTTCAAGTGCAGCTAACAAACTTGTTAAATAAAAATATTAACAAGCAAACCTTACAGAAGTCAAGAGCCAGTCTTCCTCTTTATCTACATATAATTTGTAATATCATAGGTTGGATGTACGTGGAGTTAGAAACATTTCAACCAAACACAAATTTACTCCTTTTACCCAGTGTGGCAGTGATTGGCAACATGCCAGTGGGCTGTCACAACCTATTAATAGCCATGGGATACTCAATCTAATGGTGCTGTACAGACCAATCCCACCGTACTGAGTTTCAGCTCAAATAACACATTTTAAGTATGATCTTTCTTTAAACGGATTCGGTATAGGCCACTGAAACTGGATCCGTACTCTCCAAGCGCACATTTTCCTGGTTTTTCAGTTTGTGCAACCGATTATGTGGGGGTGTGGGGGTGGGGGGGGAGTGCTGAGGTTGGTTTTTCCTGCTGTCTTGTAATTAGTCCAATAGCACTGACGGGGCTATAGAAGAAAACGTCAGAATTTGCAAGGTAAACTGTTAAATATATAGTTCAAATGCTTCTTTATCATCACCAGCTATTTTTGGGATGCATAATTTATTAAATCATGTAGATTAATAGACTTTAAAGTTCAATTGACAGTTTTCCGTGGTTCCCATCTTGGTAGCTCCCTTGGATTCCTGTGTGTAGGGAACCCTTTGAGGTCATGTGGTTAGGGAATCCCGCCTATGATGTCATTCACACATTACAGACCTCAATCCCCCCGCACACATGCACGCACGCGCGCGCGCGCACACGCACGCACACACACACACACACACACACACACACACACACACACACACACACACACACACACACACACACACACACACGTTCGGTTACATGAAGTGAAAAACTAAGCAACGGTGTGCTTGGAGATTAGAACTATTTAAAGTTTGTTTGTATCTGGGTGCGGTATACCGGGCGACTTTAACTTTAAATATAAAATATTCATGTAAGAAATGCACAGTAAAATCATGTGACCAAATCTTCAACTCCAGATGCCATTTACGAATCCATTGTACTCACTGGCAACTGAATCCCAGTACTAGTGGTTTGAATTCCTTCTGGCACCCGAGTCCAAGACTAAGTGATACACTACAGTTACTGGCTGTGCCGCCATGCAGCTGTGTGTATTCTGACAGCTCATTCAGCGTTTAGGTAACCCGCCTGTGTGTTCCAAGGTCTGTAGTACACAGCACATTATGCCGGTGTAACGATTTCAACTTCCCCCCCCCTTCCCAAGTTCCCCCCCCCCCCCCCGGGAATCTGAAAACGTTTTTAACTTCCCTCCAGGGAAATTAAAAACGTTTTCAGATTCCTGGGGGGAACTTAAAAACAGTTTTCAGATTCCCCCCCCTATTTTCAAATTCCCCCCTCTGGGAATTTAAAATTGTTTAAAAAATTTAAAAAAACGTTTTAAATTTCAGACCTATAATATTTTTTTCTTAACCATCTTGGAGACTTTTTGTATCATTTGTGGTTAAATATGTTTTATTGTACTAGTAATAATTTCCATTATGCTATTCTCTGTATATTATAATATTTGGCATGAAAAATAACAAAAATAAAGAAAATTCCCCAAAAATGGGGGGGGGGGGGAAAGTTAAAACGAGGGAGGGAATTTTAAAACGTTTTCAAATTCCCCTGGGAGGAATTTGAAAACGTTTTCAAGTTCCCGGGGGGGGGGGGGGAACTTGAATATGGGGGGAATTTGAAATCTTTACACCGGTGTAACGATTTCAACTTCAACCCTTCTCAAGTTCCCCCCCGGGAATCTGAAAACGTTTTCAACTTCCCTCCGGGGAACTTAAAAACGTTTTCAGATTTCTGGGGGGGAACTTAAAAACAGTTTTCAGATTCCTCCCCCTATTTTCAAATTCCCCCCTCCAGGAATACAATTTCAACTTCCCCTTCCTAAGTTCCCCCCCCCCCCCCGGAATCTGAAAACGTTCTTAACTTCCCTCCAGGGAAATTAAAAACGTTTTCAGATTCCCGGGGGGGGGGGAATTAAAAACAGTTTTCAGATTACTCCCCTATTTTCAAATCCCCCCCTACAGGAATACAATTTCAACTTCCCCCCTTCCCAAGTTTTTTGTTAATCGAACAATTTCACGCAAAAAATTCACAAAAAAATGTATATTTCACGAAAATAAAGAATTTCACACAAAAATTCTATATTTTTTTAATTATTCAAAAAAGCACAACAAATTGAAAAGTTAAACAAATCGAAAATTTCACGGAAAATAAAAAATTTCCAGACAATTTCCAGAAAAATAACGAATTTAACGAAAAAAATTAAAGTTCACGAAAAATCAAATTTTTCACAAAATAAGAGATTTTTGTATGTCTGTGTGTGTATGTCAGTCCATAGTTCATTTTTATTTGATTTAAGATGGTGTGGATTATAATCCCCGGGGGGAGGGAAAGTTAAAACGAGGGAGGGAACTTGAAAACGTTTTCAAATTCCCCTGGGAGGAATTTGAAAACGTTTTCAAGTTCCTGGGGGGGAACTTGAATATGGGGGGAATTTGAAATCTTTACACCGGGCTGCATGGGTGCGACGCACCAATTCCCAGATTAAAGTTGTACAGTTCATTGAGTTTGAGTTTTTGTAATATTTTCGACGGTAAGTGAGTCAGGATAATGAGCAAAGCGAGCAGTGGCGTCACCGTCGGAGCTGAGGCGAGTAGGTTGGAGCAGTAGATGACTAGCCCGAGGCTCCACCACCCGATTACTGCTGGGTGGGTGTGAGGAGCGAGTTTAGAATTTGGGGTTATTATACTCGTATAATTCTTATACAGCATACATAATAATGACTCATAACCAATTCTATTTTTATTTTCAAGTAATTTAGATGAAAAATTGCTAACTTTGGAGATCTATATTTGTGGGGAAAGTATGCTAAATAATTTCGGCAAGAACACAAAAACTCCTGTGGTTGAAAACAAGTGGTAACCCAAAATTCCCATGGCCACGTGATACCCTGACCTCCATAGCCACAGATAGCCTGGTCTGTTATTCGTTTGCACTGGTATCAACATGAGGGAAGTTCCAAAGGTAATCAAAACACAGTTAGTATATTTTCATCCAGCTGAGAATGAAATGTCAATGCTTATATATATATATTTTACCTCGGTACTAAGCCTCTGGCTAGCCTCAGGCTAGGGAGAAGGAAGCACATCTGGGTCCAGCAATTAGCATAAACAACTCACGACGGGAGGACGTTCGTTGAGTTGCTCCGGTGATTTTTGATCTACGACAACGTACTAACTGTAAGTATATTGATAACAATGGTATACATTGTTTGTGATACCATATAGCATCTTTTCGCAAAGGTTTTAGAACTTTGTGATGTGTTTTGTTACTTTTATGGGTGTTTTTAAACTAGAACACCTATAGAACAAAGAGACCATTTTTTCATTTGTTCTACAAGCCGCCCGTTGCCGAAAGGAGAGCGATGTTGGCTGAAGCCACATCACGTTGGGATTTTTCCTCGGTTTCTTTTATGGATTCACATTGGAAATTATCCTGGGTTTCTTTTATGGACCTACCCCTCGTTTGGTCTTGATTTTGATACCATATACCTACGACAATACACTTTAGCTTATCACGCCTGTATTG
The DNA here is from genome assembly GCA_030323885.1 of Branchipolynoe longqiensis. Lineage (NCBI taxonomy): Eukaryota > Metazoa > Annelida > Polychaeta > Phyllodocida > Polynoidae > Branchipolynoe > Branchipolynoe longqiensis. Next base: position 44,578,099 of record CM059198.1, read on the forward strand.
GAACGGTGTAAATACGTTTTCCAATGCCACTAGATGCTCAATTTTGGTTTTAGCTAAAACCTGTTGTGACATTTAGCACGACAACCTGAGGAGTATGATTCGTCTCCAGCGGTGAAGGTCCCGCCGTCGCCAGAGGTGGGTGCGCAGGTCATGTCAGAACCGGATGTTGACATGGATGTTGACATCGGGACCTCAGTCGCAGGGGATTGGGAAGCCTACATGGCTACCATGGAGGAGTTTCACCCATCTAGGCCTCGTGCCAGAAGGTCTCTGCCTCCACAGGAGAGTGACTGGGAAGACGTTACGGAGGACGACTTTCCGGAGGAAGCCTCCTCCCCAGAACCGCCACCTCTCAAGAAAAAGAGGAAACAAAAGAAGGCTGTGAGCTCTTCTGGTGATGAGTTCACACAGGCGTGCAAGAAGGTGGTGAAAAAGAAAAAGGCAAAGAAACACCATACCAAGTCGAAGAAGAAGAAGAAGAAGAAGAAGAAGGACTCTTCATCCGATTCCTCCCCCGACTCTTCGACAACAGAGTCGGATTCTGAGACGGAGCGTGCAAGTGTGTACGCAAAGATAGGAGGGAAGGTCAGGAAGAAGTGTCCGAGGTGATTACCAAACTCGGTGAGAAGTTGACGGGGATCAAAGGGATCCCTGACTCAGTGGTGAAAGCCCACCACACCCTGACACGTCTATTCCGTTTGCTTGTGCCAAGAAAAACATAACAGTATCCATTGTATTTAAGATCATTTTTATCCTGAATAAGTAGGTAAAGATTCCTGGACCCGGATGTGCTTCCTTCTCCCTAGCCCACGTCTATCCGAGGCATATACCTCGGGAAAACAACAGTTATCCATCATCTATACCAAGGTAAGATTTGTATAACTATACTATTTTACCTCGGTACTACGCCTCTAGCTACTCATAGTCCAGGGGGAAGGAAGCACATCCAGGTCCAGCAATTAGCATAATCTACTCACAACGGGAGGATGTTTGCTGAGTAGCTTCGGCAGTTTTTCTACATTAACTACTAAACCAACCAGGTTAGTACCATTTTAACTGGTGACGTTATGGTAGTTCATGTTAGCATTCACATACTTAAAGTTTTTATAACTTTTCATTGAGTATTTACTGTTGTACAGTTAATTACGATGTGTCATAACATCGTTAGAACAATGCAGCCATTGTTTTTATGCCTCCCGTTACCGAACGGAGAGATGTTTGGCAGGAGCCATTTTCATCGTGAGGATTTTGTCCTGGGTTTCTTTAAGATTCCCTAATTCTTATTAGGTGCACCTCTGAGTCCAGTAGTATTTTCTTCAACTTGTTGGCAATGAAAGCCACAGGTGGAAGAAGCTTACGGGACTAGAGAGTGTGGGAGGGACCGCTACACTGGTCTCTTCGGTTGATTGTCCATACCATTTACCTACAACAGTCAAATTTCCATATGCCTGTGTTAAAATAGGGTTTAAATACAGATTTAACACCGTGGTGCACACACTTGGTATTTAATTACCTGTGTGATATTCACCTTCAATTATGACTAACTTTTGGTTTTGGTGTTTTGCAGACTCCCAGCTATGGCTACAAAGCGGAGTAAAGCTGACGCACCTTGAGAGCTCAGTGAAGACTAAAACCCGTCACCACCGGTACGGGTACAAAGGTCGCCAGAACAAAGGGATTCTGAGCAGGCGGGCGGGGCTCTGAGCCCTGCCCGGCTGACCTAGATGCGCGACTGACATGTCTTGTGCAACTCAAGTTGGAGGAGATGCTCCCCTCTAGACCGCAGGCTACTAAGGCTGCTAAGCCTGCGCGAGTTTTGGAAGACTCTGATTGGGAGGATCTACCCGAAGATCAGGACTCCTCAGACGCTGAGTCACCTGGGGAAGTGGTTATGGTTCCGCGCAAACGCAAGCATAAGAAGAAAGAACAGTCTTCGGGTGGGTATGAGTTCACCAGGGCTCATAAGAAGAAGCCGCTGGTGAAGAAGAGTAAGAAAAAGAAATCCAAGAAGAGCAAGAAGAGTAAGTCAATGAACTCCGACTCAGACACCCAGCGGGCAGGTAAATACACCAAGCTCAGTGGCAAGGTGGTCAAGAAGTGCAAGACACTTAAGAGGAAAAAGATCCAGACCACCATCATGATGAGGAAGACCATTCACGGCGGCCATCAATTTCCTCTCCTACAGACGTTTCGAAAACGTTTTCAAGGCGGTCTGTACAGATGCTGGAAAGGAGGTAGCCAGGTCCAAGAAAGTGTTGGACAATGGAGGGAAGGAATATACGTTATTCCTTGCCCCCAAGCCAGTGAAAGGCAAGCTGCTGGACAAAACTAAGATGTTTGGTGGGCAACTCCAGTACTTGTTTAAGCAAGTGGAGACTGGATCCAAATGTGGTAAACACATGGAAATGGATAAAAAGAAATCCGGAGACGTGAATGCTGCCCACTTCTAGAAGACGAGGCCGGATTTTCGAAGTCGTCGAACCGGACAGCAAGGAGACTGGTTCAGAACGACCTACGCCTATCAGGCCAGGGGAAGGGGCCAGAGGCAGTCGTTCGGCTGGAACACTGGGACCAGACCCTTCAAGAGGGAGTTCAATGCCCAGAAACCGTTTCCCCACCCAGGAAACAAGTAGAAGTGGCAACGCAGACTCAAGTAAGCAAATTGAAATCTGGTAATCTAAATAATTGCCTACCGGAATGGAATAACATTACGGAGAATTTAGCTGTACTTAGCTTAGCGGAAGGAGTAAGAATACCACTTTTGCAGGAGCCTATTCAAGATAGCATACCCTTTCCTTACCGTTTGGATACTTCAGAACACGAGGCCGTGAACTTTGGGGTTCACCAATTTTGTGAAAAAATGCATTATAGAACCAGTATTTCATGAGCCTGGGGAATTTATTTCTAATATTTTCACGAGACCCAAAAGACAAAGGTTTAGACAAGATTACACAAGAAAGACTTATTTCACATACCTGACTAATTAAGGAACACTTAACAAGGTTAAACAAATTAGTTGAGTATAAACATTTCAAAATGTTTTCGCTAGAAACAGCTAGAGACTTAGTAACACAAGACTCTTGGCTAGCCAGTGTGGATCTCAGAGATGCATACCATACAGTACCAATTTATAAATCTGATCGTAAATATCTCAGGTTTTGTTGGAATGATAACCTTTATGAGTTTACCTGTATGCCTAACGGACTAACTTGCGCTCCACGCATTTTCACAATGTTGCCTAAACCGTTTTTCCCCCACTTGGCTAGGAATGGAAATGTTATGTTTCCGTATATTGATGACTCATTTATTGTGGCACAAACACAACTCCATTGTCAGACAGCAGTAGACAAACTATGTGAGACATTTAACAAATTAGGTTTCTACATACATGAAACTAAATCAGTATTAACACCAACAAAGAAGTTAAAGTTTCTGGGATTCTTTATTGACACCACAGAAATGACCATTTCATTAACTGAACAAAAAGTTGATAAATTTACAACAGCAAACCAATTATTTCAATTGAACATGCCAAAGATAGGGCAAGTGGCAATACTGATAGGAATTATGATAGCCTATGCCCCAGCTATTCTTTATGGAAAGGCACATATTAAATCGCTAGAAATAGATAAGAACTTAGCGTTGGCGCGCACTAAAGGGAATTTTGAACGGCCCATGACCATTTCGCCAGAAGGCCTTAATGATATTATGTGGTGGCTATCACACATGAATTCGCCCAACCCCATTAGAATGGGAGCATCCAATACTACAGTTACAACAGACACTTCGCTAGAGGGTCGGGGGCTCAGAGGGCAACAGGTGGTCGGTGGATGGAAGACGAAATCTCCGATCACATAAATCTACTAGAGCTTAGGGCTATTTATCTAGGATTATGTAGCCTACTTCGCCTACCTAAAAATCAGGTATGGGTATTAACAGATAACACTACAGCTACGGCTTATATACGTAATATGGGAGGGACTCGTTCCAAACCATGTAACCATTTAGCCAAACTAATTTGGGACTGGGCAGAGGAACACGACATATGGCTAACGGTAGCACATATTCGAGCCAGTCAAAATACTTTGTCTGACAAGAAAAGTAGACATTTTCATGACCATCTAGAATGGTCATTAAATCAGAGTATTTTTAACCACATTTGTGATAAATGGGGCAAACAAGAAATTGACTTATTTGCATCACGCAACAACAAAAAGTTACCCAAATATGTGTCTTGGCATCCAGAGCCAGAAGCCTGGAGAGTAGATGCATTTTCTCTGATTTGGAATAATAAATTTTATTCCATATTCCCACCATTCAGCATTATCAGCAGAGTGGCCAGGAAGATCAAGATGTATCACTCACACGCAGTACTGATAGTACCAGCATGGGACACACAACCATGGCTAGTGGCAGTAACCTTAGAAGCAAAAGACATGCTCAGGTTTCCACGAGAAAGGAACAACCTACAACATCAAGGACCACTAACTGTTCATGGACAGGTGTCAATGACACCCCTTTTGGCATTCCTCTTTTTTAAACAAAACACTTAGAACAATATCGTTTAGACTAGATTACACAAGAAAGACTTATTTCATATACCTGGAGGAAAGGAATGGTGAAATTATACACAAGTTATTTAAAGAAATGGGGACTTCATTGTCTGATTAAAGGAGTCAAGCCATTAAAACCTACAATAGCCCAAGTTGTAAGATTTCTAAGAATATTTGAAGATGAGGGATTAGGATTTGGTGCAATTAATGCAGCAAGATGTGCACTTTCAATTATTCTACCGAGGATAGATGGACAAACGATTGGAAAGCATCAATTAGTACACTGGTTTATTAGATCAGTGTATGAAAGAAACCCACCCGAACCCAAATATAATAGGTTTTGGGATGCATCAGTAGTATTTAAGTTATTCAAGTCATGGCCTAGTAATATACATTTATCAATGAAGGAACTAGGATTTAAGTTAGCAGTGATATTACTGCTAGTGACGGGACACAGAGGCCAAACAATTGTGGCACTGTCTCTGGATGGACTAGAGATAGATAAGGAAACATTCGATTTGGAGCCATTACTAAAGTCGAATCGTACAGGGGACTCACTGTCCATAGTACATGTAAATAGTTTTCCCGATGATAAACGGATGTGTGTAGTGTCCGCCATTAGGGCGTATATACCCAAGTCACGTGGAATAAGGAATTCCAGACAGCTTCTGATAAGCTTTATTAAACCACATGAAGCTATCTCGAGAGACACACTCGCAAGATGGACCATCAAGGCGCTTAAACAGGCAGGCGTCAATTCTGGACGCTACGCATCTCACTCAATGCATGGAGCCATGGTCTCCAAGGCAACACAGCTAGGAATCTCAGTTAAGAGAATCCTGGTGCACGTGGGCTGGAAGACGGGTAGATCGTTTGCAATTACTATAAACGACTAGAAAAGTCTAGAGGCCTGGTGACTCGCCTACTCACCGACTAAAGACGGGTGAGAAACACCAAATTCTATTTTGTACTAAAACATTATTGGATGTTTAAAAATTAAGAATAAAATCATGAAAAAATGAGATTACGTCAAATTCTCCCTGGACTATGAGTAGTCAGAGGCATAGTACCGAGGTAAAATAGTATAGTTATACGAGTCTTACCTGGTACAGATGATGGATAACTGGTGTTTTCAAGAGGTACTAGCCTTGAATAGTCATGGGTCAAGGCCGGCCCACCCTACCCTACCACGACTAATACATTGGCTTGTGCCGAAACGAAAACGTAAGAGTATCCATAGAATATTGAGATCATTTTTGATCCCATAAAGTATGTAAAAGATTGCTGGACCCGAATGTGCTTCCTTCTCCCTCACCCACGACTATCCGATGCTAGTACCTCGGGAAAACACCAGTTATCCATCATCTGTACCAGGTAAGACTCGTATAACTATACTATATATATATATAGTGGGTATATCCATATATGTGTATAAATCTTCGGCTGGAGGTATTTGTTATTATTATGTATTATACGCATTTATTTCATTATGTACCAATGCGATATTGTCTATGCTTTTGCTCGAGCCTGCTGGTCACGGTGGCGCCACCACTGCCAAATCCAGGTACTTATGCGCCAACTGTGGCTGATTCACTCTATAGTAGTACCGACATAAGCCTCACCTCATGCGGTGGCGACAGAGACTAAGCCGCCCACTGTTGTAGTTCTACAGGCTAGCATGATGGTGGGTCCCTAGGTGGACTGCCCCTACTGCATGCGGCTAGCAGCTCCCCCCACCTTGAGAGCTTACCTGTAACCTGGCTGGTCAGGGAGCAGGTCACTGAGTTCGGTGATGCCGCGGTAGGCGAAGATAGTGGAAGCATGCTTTTCTTCCTGTTGTCATCCTTTCTGCGCTGCATTCTAGAGACAGACCAGGGCGAACAATATATATACATAAAATATCCTAATTCTATAATTTACTAGATCCTGGGAACATAGAACTTTATATTTTGAAATATTTTATATTATTTATTACTTCGTCTATACACTTTATTGATGTTCTTATAAATTCCCAAATATTGGAATATTTTAACTCTGTTTAGAACATACAAACAAGCCATCACTATTATATATTTCTCCTATTGGTTTGTTTATCAAATGTTTGTTCACTAAATTGTCACTACACGCTACCATTGACATCTGTGCAGAAACCCTTTGGTTGTGCCAACATGCCATCAAATGCCCCAAGGATGTACTGAAACCTGACTAAGTTGCAGTGGTTCTTGAAATGGGGTCAAGACAAACCTAGAGGCCATGATATTAGTGTACTTTATGAGCGCCTACCTGGTGTATGGTTTCGTCAAAGTAGGTGACCGAAGGATGTTTTCACAGATCCACTTATTATCCATTCACTCCGGGCCAAAAATCATTAGTGAGTGCACCAAGTTGGATACAGGGTATCAAATCTTGGTAAGTATTTTCTTTTTGATAATATAATGCTTTCATCGGACTATGCAACTTTAATTGGCAGTAGTTAGCTGGTTCCCGTGCAGAAGGTCGGGAGTTCTAATCCCAGCCGAGTCAAACCAGTGATTTTTTAAATTGATACTTGTCTCTACCTAGCCTAGCACTTCGCATTAATAGGATAGGGCAGGTTAGCACAGTATCAGGATAATGTTACTTTGTGGGATATCAGTAGTATCGGGTCATGGTGTGGGCAACCTGGTCTCCCAGTGGGGCAGCAATATAAAGTCACCATGAGTGCACATTGTCACAAATCAGTACCCATCCTTACATGACCTTAGATGTTGCTAGGACATAAAACAAACAATCAAACAGCTGGTCCTGTGTGCCTTTGTATATGGGCTCTATCTGACTTTGGCTTGCAGCCAGTCATGCGTGACCTTTGGGCAAGTTGAGTCTCAAGTCAATTCAGACCCAATACTATAAAGAGTGGTCATCAACTTCGGAGATGGTTGAGGTGTCAGAGAGCTGTTCTCACATGTTTCCGAACATGTACACATGCTTAAAGTTGTATAATCCGATGAAATCGTAAATACAGTAAAACCTCGCTAACCCACCACCTCCACCGATCGACCACTCCCCTATATTGATCGCTTTATTTGGGTCCCAACAATACTAAATGGACCACTTTCAGTCGGTCCCAAGGTCGGTCGGTTTAGAGAGGTTTTAATGAATTTACAAAAATTAACACAGCAAAACTAGATTTGATCCTATATATATATGTCTAACTTAGCTACTACTATTATGAGTACTAGGCCCTACTGTACTCATTTCTCATTTCCTTGGGTCATTCCCTCTGGTCGAATGAGTTAGCAGAGTATCCGCCACCCAGTTTTGTAAGGTCCTGGGTTCGAACCCTGGCGGAGTTAAAATAATAACTTTAAAATTGATACTTGGTCACTACCTAGCCTGGTGTTCGGCATTACTAGGATAGGGCAAGGAACATTGGAATGAGGAAGACCGATTGGTTGCGATTGAAATTTCCCATGCTTAATCAACTAATGTGCTCATATTCATAACAAAAATCACTAGCTACAAGTTGGCCATGGCAATGGCATGTTGCGCTTAGCTTTAAAAACTGAGGTTCACACACAAATGATTTGGCCTGCTTGCAATCCAAATATTTCCAAGGTTAGTCATTTATCCTAAAAGTTAGTCTAAACTAAAGGGGAGTAGGTAAAAATTGTCAACCTGGTGTATTTAACACAACAGTGTAAGCACAAAAATAAACCAATGGATTATGCAAATTTCAAAAATGCATTGCATAAGCTTTGATTCTTCCAATGGGGTTTATATAGCTTCCATGTTCACTGAAACACACATTAAAAATAATGTTTGGTAAATGTGTTTATTCTGCTGATTAAGTTCTATTGTCAGTGCCGAAACACTAGTCTTCCAACCATTTTCCAATTCAGGATTATTTACTCAAAAATGGTATGTAGATTGTCTATGTATTAAAGTGAGCTAACAATAGCTCTTGAATACACAATTTGCAGCATGTAGCACAATAGATTTCTGATAGTTACCTACCAGTTCCACAGCAATGTGGCAACAGTAGTCCCATATGACTATTTTAGCCAATGTCAGTTGAAAATTAATTTAGTGAGATTCCTTATGGCCCTGTCACACTGCGAGGTATTGCGTCAGTGTATGCCCAGCGGCTGAAATGGTCCCAATACGTTGAGATTGGTCAAGCTTTTCGACGGGAGAGGGCTAAGTTGGATGTCTGACCTATAGACTACATCACGGTTCCAGCGGCGCAGTGCATTGTGGGATGCATCAGAGCAAAACAAAGCCATGAGAAGCACATGGCACATGTTAATACACTAGGTGCAGCTATGAAATGTGCTAGTTTCAGCTCATCTCAGCTCTTGTTTGAAACATAGAATACCAACTAAAAAAATATATATATAATAAATTAAGATATTAATCTTTTATCCAGCATTGCATTTACATCAATATAACCAGCACATCTTATGCCATGTGCATTTAGATTTAGACAAATCTAGGCACTAGACTAGTGTTAGAGCCATATCCAGAGTCAGTTTGATTTATTTTATTCATGTTTTTATTTATATTCTATGGTTTATGGAGAGTTGTGTCTTAAACATATGCATTATATTATTATATTGCATCCTTCCATCCAAGTTTATGCCAAATTGTTATGTATTTCTAGTTATTTTGAATAAAATGTCAGTTTTTCCCTATGCGTATCGGCAAACTCAATGGGCGTACGCCTTTGCTTTGCTCCCAACGCCGTTTTCAGCGCATGTGCAGTCGGAACCGTGATGTAGTCAATTGCTAGCGTATGTCCGGCATATACATGCCATATACACGACGTGCTGAACGTATGCAGAACGTATGTCCAACCTATTCCTAGCGTCTGCCAGTGTATGAGAGCACATAATATAACGTATCAGAGACCAGACGGGATGGCCAAATGAGTTAGAGCATCCATCTACCATGTTGGTAGATCATGGGTTCGAACCCTGGTCGAGTCAAACCAATGACTTAAAAATTGATACTTGTCGCTTCCTAGCCTGGCGCTCGGCATTATTAGGATTAGACAAGGACTTGTTGGCTCAGTGTCAGGATAATGTGACTGAGTGGGATATCAGGTCATGGTGCTGGCGGCCTGGTCTTCCAGTGGGGCAGCACTATAAAGTCGCCATGAGTGCACACTGTCACTAGTCGGTATGCGTCCTGATATGACCTTAGATGTTGCTAGGACATAAAACAACAACAAACAAATATGGCGTATCAGAGCGTATGGCTAACGTGCCTCCCGGCGAAAAACTCTCGCATGCGCTCACACAACGTTTGTAGAACGCGAGCGAACGTTATATATGTTATTTGTTTGTCAGAAGAATGCCATACACATTACATACGCGAAGGAACGTTGGAGCAATGGCAGACGAATGTTAGACAAATGCTAGACAACCGTTATTCAAATGTTGTCTCATGTCGGCGATACGTTGGCGATACGTGGACTGTACGTTCCCACAGGCTCGAAATACGACAAACGTACATCACCATGTGTCTAACCTACATCTGGCATATAATGACATACATCTGATGTATACATAGCATATGCCTACCATATGCCCAACACGTTATCACGCGTTCAAGTTTTTTTTACATGCACAACAACTTTTTGGACCCCTAGCATGCATCAGCGTATGGCGACGTATGCCTAACGTACCCATAACGTACACCAACGTGTTGGCAAAAATTTGCATACGTCGGCATACGCTAAAGCTATACATCGTAGTTTGACAGGGCCATTAGTGAGTCCTCTAATTCAATTCAAATGCGATATCGGACTGGGCCTGATTCATTTGATCTGGGATCCAACGGTTCATTTCACATTGCGGTATATACCGTGTATAGAGAAGGATTTGTTTGTTGTTGTTTTACGTCCTAGCAACATCTAAGGTCATATCAGGACGGTGACAGTGCACACTCATGCTGACTTTATAGTGCTGCCCCACTGAGAGACCGGGTCGTCGGTACCATGACCCAATATCCCACACAGTCACATTATCCTTACATTGTGCTAACCAGTCCTTGTCCTCTCCTATTAATATTGAGCACCACCCTAGGTAGCATCAAGCATAAATTTTGTAAGACACTGGTTTGACTCAGCTGGGATTCGAACTCGCGACCTTCCGCACGGGAAGGCCGCACTCTACCGATTCGACGACCGCGTCCGGTATATATATTTAGGGGGGGGGATAAAACAGTTTATTCATCAGAATATACATTTTTTCAGTGCCGAGCACTGGTCTTCCGGCCGTTTACATTACATTGTAAATAGGTAGATAAGCTGGTACTTAGATAGCGCATATTAGTAGACTGTGAATGGGGTTAGTGTGTTAGTGGGTTAGCCATAATTAGTTCAGCGTTATGGGCTAAGATGGTTGGTCGCTGCTATAGCTGAGGTAAGTAATTGAGTGATGGGGGAGGGGGGGTGGAACAAGGAGGAAGGGAGGGGGGAGCAAGGCAGGGCACAGGATCCACGCTATGGTGCTTGTTCAAGGGCCTGGCCAGTGAGATGCATTCTGATCAGTGACTTAAAGCCTTGGTAGGAAGGTGCACTTCTAATAGACTAGATTACCATTCCAGCCGTGCCGTGCATTGTGGGATGTGTCGAAGAAAAACAAACCCCCCACAAAGCACATGGCTAATGCTAAGACACTGGGTGCAGCTATGAAATGTGCTAGTTTCAGCGCATCTGAGCTCTTGTTTGAAACATAGAATCCCAACTAAAAGAATATATTTAATAAATTACATCAATCTAATCAGCACATCTTACACCATCTGCATTTAGATTTAGACTAATCTGGACACTCAGATTAATGTTAGAGCCATAGCACAGTCTTTTTTATTTTATTCATGTTTTTATTTATATCCTATGGTTAATAGGGTATAAAGCCTAAGGGCTAGGAAATGGGTAAGGTTAATCATTGGTTATATGTTTCTTTGAAACAAGTTTTTGTTGACAAATTTGACATTTTAATATTTAGAACAAGAATTACTTATGTTTAATCAATTGTGATGTAAACATCAGCCTGTAAAGTGACTGAAATTGTATCTTTCTTAGCTCAAAATGCTTAATTATGGCGAGTTGTGTCTTAAATATATATTCATTATATTATTATATTGCATGCATCCATCCATGTTTGTGCCAAATTGTTATGTATTTAAAAAAAAATTAATTTTGAATAAAATCAAAGTTTTGCCCTACGTGTATCTGCAAACTCAATGGCTGAGCACCTTTGGTTTTATCTCAACGCCATTTTCAGCGGATGCGCAGTCGGAATGGCGATCTTGTCTATTGCAGATGGTAGTTTGTTCCACATCTTTTTCGACCTCGAAAAAGCCTATGACACAACGTGGCAGCATGGCATCATGGAGGATCTTCATGCGATTGGCCTTCATGGCCACTTGCCAATTTTCATCAGGAACTTTCTAGCCTTCAGGCATTTCCGCGTCCGTGTCAAGACTACCGATTCCCGCCTGCACTCACAGGAACTAGGAGTACCTCAAGGCAGCATACTGGCCGTGACCCTTTTCGGGGTCAAGGTCAATGGTATTGCTGCTGCTGTGAAGCAGGGGGTCTCCTGTAGTCTTTTCGTGGACGACTTTGTTTTATATTACAGCGGTGCTAACATGAATGTCATAGAGAGACAGCTACAACCAAGCATAAATGGGATCCATCGATGGTCAGTTCTGAACGGTTTCAAATTTTCCAAGACCAAAACAGTCTGCATGCACTTCTGCCTGCTGCGTAGAATACATGCGGAACCGGAGCTGACCCTGGATGGGGATCCCATTAAAGTCGTTGAGAAAACCAAATTTCTGGGCCTCATTCTCGACGCAAAACTGTCTTTTGTGCCACATATAAAGTACCTGAAAACAAGATGCCTGAAAGCGCTGGCTATTCTGAGGGTGCTGTCCAGCTCAGAGTGGGGAGCGGACAGAGATGTTCTGCTCTCCGTGTACAGAACCTTGGTTCGTTCACGAGTAGATTACGGCAGCATAGTACACGGTTCCGCAAGGAAATCATATATTGGGCTGCTAGACACGATCCACCACCAGGGACTGCGCCTGGCCCTTGGGGCCTTCCGCACCTCACCAGTTCAGAGCCTTTATGTCGAAGCCAATGAACCATCACTTAACAACAGGAGAATCAAACTGGCCATGCAATATGTAGTCAAGATAAAAACTAATGCATTGAATCCTGCACACAATTGTCTATTCGAGCAACATGACGAATCCAGGTATGAAGCCAGGCCAAATTACATCCGGCCACTGAGGCTCCGAATGAAACCTCATTTGGAGGCCTTGGGCGTGGATTTGAATGTGTTGGAGGATGCCAAAGTCCCAGAACATCCCCCGTGGTCGTCGAGAAAGCCATCGGTTATCCTCCGACTCACGGAACTGAGGAAATCTGGGACACATCCACTCGAGTACCAAGGACTGCATGCAGAGATTCAAGGCCAGTTTGCAGACCACCTCTCCATATACACTGATGGTTCGAAAGACCAAAGCCGGGTAGCTGCTGCGGCAGTCTGCCGACGGGAAACATTTGGTGTACGTTTGCCCGATCAGAGCTCGATTTTCACTGCGGAGGCCCGAGCACTTCTTCTCGCTTTGGAGTGTATCGAGGTATCCAACCACACTAACTATGTTATATACAGTGATTCGTTCTCTTGCCTCCTGGCTGTTGCTGGACTGAAAACGAATCACCCTATTCTAGCAACGGTCATTTATAAAATGAACCAACTGACAACAGATGGGTATGATATCCACCTGTGCTGGGTGCCTGGCCATGCTGGCATACAAGGAAACGAACGAGCTGATCGGGCTGCGAAGAAGGCCCTGAACTGTCATCTTGAACCGTGTCTGATCCCTCACTCTGATCTGAAACCACTAATAGCCACCCACATAAAATCCAAATGGCAACATGAGTGGGATGAAAACATCAATAAACTTAAAGAAATTGAACCATCTGTGGGAAAGCCACCACAGACTCATGCGGGAGGTCGGCGGGACCAAGTGGTCCTTAGCCGCTGCCGTGTTGGCCACTCGTGGCTTACACATGCTTTTCTGCTCAAGGGGGAACCTCCCCCTGAATGTATTGGGTGTCAGTACCCACTGACACTCAAACACATTTTGCTAAGTTGCGTTGATTTTTTGGCCCTGCGCCAACGGTTCTACACTGCAGTCAGTATGCATGACCTTTTTACTAAGGTAAAACAGGAAAACATTTTAGCCTTTTTGAGGGCAGCTGGACTGTACCACCTTATATAGTTTACTAAATGGATTCTATTAATTATTAATGAAACTGTTCTTTTTCTATGGGAATTTGTTTCCCTTGACCACAGATATATGATTGTGAGCTTTCTAATTTAATTAGTGTCTATTGGCACATAATTGATTGTCTGCTTTTACATGTAAAAGCGATGGTTTGAACAAAAAACAAACATTTCTCGCCGTGAATATGGCCTATGCTGCCGACACGGCGTAAAGCAACCACCAATCAATCAATCAATCAACATCTTGCTGCCTTTAAATATTGGTGCCTTAGCTAGTTTGGTTGTGCTTGGTCTAGGAACTCTGAGGAGTGATCCATCTCCCATCCTTGTCTGCCTCTTCAGTGGATCTCTGTAATGTGGTTCTTTTGATCTTTTATACATAAGTGACAGCAGATGAATGTCCTCCCGCTGGGCTAGGGTTTCAAGATTAGCTTCCATGTGCATGTCCTGTACACTCAATATTTTACCCTTAAACACAGTTCTAAGTGCTCGGTTCTAGACTTTTTGCAGCTTGTCCTCCTGTTGTTTTGTTGCCAGGCTATACATTATGTTGTTATAGTCAAAGATGGGCAGAATTGTGGTCTTGTATAGGAGCAGTGCAGTATTCTTACTAATGTAGTCGCTCATTTTTCTGAAGCTAGTTAATTTGAGGGCCAGGTGTTGGTTGAGCCTGCAGATTTGTTGTCTTATATATAGAGTCAATTATGGTGCCCAAGTATTTGTAGGAGTCAACTTCTTTAAGCTTGACTCCCTCTATTTGTAGTTCAATCTTTTGTGCCTTATTCTGCCTTATATAGAGATGGAATTATCAGTTTAGATATTTGGTGTTAGGTTGATCCTGTGCTCATCTGCTCCTGTTGAGTGGCATAAATACCATATGAATTCATTAGTATAGTTGGTTTCTTAATCAATGTTTCCGGCTCGTGGCATATATGCCATATGAAATCATCAAAATATATGGCTCCTTAGTCAATATAATACCCCGGTTGTAAATGCCAAAATTAGTTTGGAATGTTTACACTTCAAGTATCTCCTAAGTTGGTTATTTTAAAGCAAAATTACTTCAAACTAAAGTGCCTGTCACACCTTACCGGATTGAGCAATGGACACAACCGGACAAAGAATTGTCTAGTCCGTTGGTGTTCAGTATGAAAATGTACCGAAATGTGTCGAAATGTTGCAAAGGGAAGCGGATGCTAAACGGACAAGGAACGTACATTAACGAATAGCCACCGGACGATAACCAAATGTCTAACGGACGGACCAAACATCAAACAGACACATTCCGGACTGTTCATGGATGCGCCGAAAACATATACTGACTGAATTCCCGCAACACTGTCAACGGACTCTGCAGGAAGCAAACCGGATACGTAATGGATGGGTACCAGACATGAAACGGACTAAAGGGACTTAAACCGGACACCAACCATACATGTCAGTCCGGTGGTGTCCGGTACAAGTTTTGTGCATGTTCAAACTTGACACCGTACACACCGGACACCACTGGAGAGAGAACGGACACGCCGGATGGGTAATGTATATAAACCGTACATTGATATATTTCACCAGACAGTGTCCGTTTTCTATCCTTTTCCCCAGTCCGTTTAGGTGTGACTGAGCCTTAAGGGTAAGGTAGATTAAAATAATCAACCTACTATATTTATCTCAGAAAATAACAAACTTAAAACCATCGGTCTATGCAACTTTAATCCATCCACAAAAACAAAACATAACAAAAGTACATGGTAAGTAACTGAACGTGGTGGTCGAATCGATAGAGCGCAGGCTTCCGATATGGAAGTTTGGGAGTTCGAATCCCAGCCGAGTCAAACCAATGAGTTATCAAATTGATACTTGTCACTACCTAGCGTGGCACTCTTCATTACTAGGACAGGGCAAGGACTGAGCTCAGTGTCAGGATAATGTGACTGTATGGTGTCTCCTATTGGTTTGTGATATTTTATGGCTTATTTACTGTTTTAGTTTATCCCTGATCTATTACTTAGTACATTTTTATTTATCTATATCTCATGTCCAATCTTTCTTCATTTTCTTTTAGTATCCTTTTAGTGTTTTGATGTTTCTTAGACCACTGCTTTGATGGATAAGATGGATATCCACAGTACTCGAGCCATGCGTGGAGCTAACTGCTGGACCAATCACCAGATGCTGAGGTCAAAAGTGGGATTCAGAATACGACAAAAGCACAACAGGCAAGGAACAAATAAACCGACCAAGCTCAACACAGCAAAACTAAGTACCATCAGTCACAGGGAGAGCTTCGGGTGGGAGATGGTCAGTGCTCTCGCACAATGGGAGGACACGGAAAGCCCAACACCAGACGAGGAATGGGCAGCTTTGCCACAGGTCATATACAACACAGCTAAAACATATCTCGGCAAACCAGACAGAAAACACCAGGACTGGTTTGACCCCAACAATCAGGAGCTACAGAATCTTATGAGCAGAAGAGACCAAGCCCACCAGACAGTGTTGCAGACCAGTAACACTAGATCCACCACTGCAGCATACAAAGATGCCTGCAGATTGCTACAAAAATGCACATGTGCATTGAAGTCAGACTGGTGGGAAATGAAGGCAGAGGAGCTGCAGACAGAAACAACATGAAGGGCTTCTACAGTGGACTGAAGGAAGTGTGGGGACCCGTGAAGAAGGGACCTGTTGACTATTCCAAACTTTTATGCTCATAGCTTACTTACTATTTTAGTTTATCCCTGATCTATTACTTAGTACATTTTTATTTATCTATATCTCATATCCAGTCTTTCTTAATTTTCTTTTAGTATTCTTTTAGTGATTCGATATTTCTTAGACCACTGTTTGACTATTCCAAGCTTTTATGCTCATAGCTTACTTACTGTTTTAGTTTATCCCTGATCTATTACTTCATCATCATCATGCTGTCGGCCGTGATGCGACAAAGACTGCTTTCATTACTTGACTGCTGCTCTCCATTTAGCTCTCTGCTGTGAGAGTCGGTCTTAATGTCTCTCAGCTTCAGGTCTCTCTTGATGGTATCCTTGAACCAGAGACGGGGGCGACCTCTCTATTACTTAGTATATTTTTATTTATCTATACCTCATGTCCAGTCTTTCTTGATTTTCTTTTAGTATTCTTTTAGTGTTTTGATGTTTCTTAGACCACTGCTTTGAATATTCCAAGCTTTTATGCTCATAGCTAATAATATGCTTCTGTCGAAGCACCCACACCTGGATCTTTCTGTTTTTAGCACATGTGCCTCAATAGCAATAGGGATTTCTACATAGTAAAAAGCTATTATTCTGTGACCGAGGACATTGATTCTGTGGGGTGTGTTTCTTCTTGTTCCTAGCATGGAAATGTTAGCCTGTTTGCCGAGTTTCAAAGCTCTATTTTGTTGTCTTTGTAATTTCGTGAGTGCTTGTTAAAGTTGCCATGAGTGTGCATTGTCACCGGTCGGTACCCGTCCTGATATGACCGTTGGACGTTGCCAGGACGTAAACTAACCACAACCACGAACAAACAAATATTGTAAGCGTGAACTAACCAGTCCCACCCCGTCTGTTCGGCAGGTACGAGAGCACCATTACGGGACAGTTCTTCGGACACACCCACACCGACTCGGTGGCGCTGTACTACGATGACGTAGCGTTCCGACGCCCGGTCAGCGTCGCCTACGTCAGCCCCAGCGTCACGCCCTACGCCAGCGAATACGGCACCAACCCAGCGTACCGCGTGTACCACGTGGACGGCGGCTACCCGGACGCCAGCTGGGTGAGTGCGCGCGCACCTCTGGTAGTGCCCGCAGACCTGCCTACCCCAAACTTCCTGTTTGGGTACTCCGGTGTGTGAAGGGAGGGGGGGGGGATGGTGTACTTAAAAAAAGATATATAACAAAAATGAATTGTGTAATTTTCAATTGACCTCTTTTTTTATTTAAATTTTGTATTGGTGTACTCCAGCTTAAAACTGTGTAGAGAATACACAAAATTCATATGTGTAGGCAGGGTCATTCCTACCCCAAATTAAATTTCCTATTTGAGCACTCCAGTGAAACAAATTAGTACCTTTAAAAAAAGTGTATTTTCCACAAATAATGTGTACTTTCCACACCAAAGATTTGTGTACAGAATTTTAATTTTCGATACCAAAAATTTGCTACTGAATTTTAATTTTACGTATAGGAGTTCCCCGATTTAAAAGTGTACAAAATATGCAAAAAGTGTATGGGTAGGCAGGTCTGCAATAGGTAGCTTCTTATGTACTCCCCTGTTATGGTGTGATTTAAATATAGGTGGAAGTATAGTAAATTTCAAAAACACTTTAATCTGTGCTATACCTAAATACAATTTGTGATTATGTCTGAATATAAAACTACTACTGTGGACGTCGACCTAGTGGCAACCTCTGTGGTAAACAAAGGCCAGGGGACCAGGATAGTCGACCTACTGATCCTCATTGAAGCTAAGATTCCATATACGCGGTATGCGAATGCGGCAAAACATCGAAAAGCATAGTACTATTTAGTAGTGCTTCCATAGGTCCGAATGCGAATGCGAACGCGAATACGAATGCAGCAAATGGATTGACCCATGGTGCGAATGCAAATACTGCTGCGTTTGCCATAGAAAACAATAGTAACTTTGATCTTCCTTCACAAATTTGGAGCAAAAAACCCCCAAAATACCATGGGTATCTTTTTTGGTGTGCTTGTTTGTTTGTTTAACGACCCCCCCCCAGAACAAAAAGTAAACACCGACTATTGGGGGTTGGCATATATCTATGCCGCATATACCACATTCGCATTCGCATGCTGCATACCATGTATATGGAATCTTAGCTTGAGTGTGTACTATACTTATGGAACAACGGTTAGGGGACCGGGCTGGAGAAGGGCTCACTGGATTGTTTCCGGAAATTGCGTGAACCAAACAAGCACGTGTTTATTCAGTCTTCCTCGTTGCTGCACTGATTATGCTTATGCCGCCTGAAGCTTTCTAATAGGCGATTTCCGCCACCAACCCGCCCTCTGACAACAGTGGCCCTAACTTGAGTTATGGGTAGTACTTCAGAACTGATCCATTGGATCAAAGAAGCCAGCACGAAACTACAGGAAAATAGAATAGAAATACCAATTAATATTTTTAGAAAGGCCGGGTCTTTAGTGCCTGCTTAATGAATGTATTACTGTGAAGCAAATTCCTCTCAACACATGCGACATCTGCTTTTACATCTAGAAAGGTCTACATTTAGGTCTGGAATAATATTTACTTTAATGGTTAATATTCTTACTGTTATTGCTGGCAGTCTGGTCTCCTAGTCGGGCAGCACTTTAAAGTCGTCATGAGTGTACATTGTCACAAGTCAGTACCCGTCCTGATATGACCTTAGATGTTGCCAGGATGTAAAACTCAAACAAATAAACAAACAAAACAAACATCCCTGTGCTTGTTGCAATGAGTTGAACTAATGGCAACTTCTATTTCCCGTCTTTGCCACCAGGAGGTGCTGAACCATCAGACGTACATGTTCAACCTGAGCAAGGCAAACCTCACCCCTGACCGACCCCCCACCTGGTTCAAGGAGTACGACGCCAAGGTACAGTGTGTGGCGAAACCACTGTAACAGATTCTTACATGTCGATCATGGGGGGGGGGGGGGGGGGGGGGGGAGATAGGGAGGGGGGAGACATGTGAAAGGTTCTAGCACAAAAACCGTCAAGTTCACTTTAGTTGTTTTCTGTAAAAATAGAAATTATTGTTGTTGTTGTTGTTGAAGATTTATACTGCCTATCATGGATAAGCCTGAATAGGCTTGTTTTCACCATAAGACAGTTTGTCGATAGAAAGCCCGAGCCTACACTTTTACCAACCCAAGGGATTTTTAACCTCCCACACCAGATAGACATGGTATGAGAGCAACCAGCCTTTGATGACGCTGTAAGTTATACACAGCGGTGGAAATCCAAATTGGCAGAGGTGGGGGCACAGAGAATCGAACCACCAACCTTCAGATTGTGCTTTCCAGTTAAAGTCTCATCAATTTCATATTGGGTAGTGCATTATATAGTGGGTGTGGCAGCTTCTGTGAAAGAAAACCTCATTTCATTATCAGAATGATGGCCACTTCAGCTCAAACGTGGCACTGGTAGTCATGGTTTCATTTCAGCCAGGGTGGCGTTTGTCGGTTTGTGTGCCTGAACCCATGTTGTACTGCTACATCGATTGAGTATTAAGTCAATTTACAAAAGAACCTGCCAGTGCTGGACACGTATGATGTCCAACATTTCGATGGGAACTGTAATATTGTAGAAACGAACATTTACATTTTTATAAACAAAGACCCTGGTCTTCAGTGACAAAAAAACGGCCTTCATTCACATGATTAACTAATTTATTTAACATATTTACATTTCAAATATAGATCTTCAAAGTTTGCCATTTGTAAAAGTTATTCCAACCGTAAAGTGGATTATAAAGATTAATCTAATTTTAAAATATATATTTTTGTTTAAATATGGCATAAATTCAGAACCACTGGAGTAGACAATTTAAAGTCGATATATATTCAACTGGTCTGTTATGGGGTTTGGGATCATTCCGGAGTGATCTACATTCCCAGAATGACCCTGAATTCCTTTAAGTTAACATGACCTAAATGAAATGTTATTACTTAAAGTTGAATAGTGCATAGTTTTGATTTTTTTTCTTTTTAAATATAATTATCTCAATCTTGGGAGTGGGGGTGGAACTACCTTGATGTCTCACGAAAAGGGGGAATGAACTTCATTTGCCCCATTTCAAGGCCTTGATAAGCCCCGAATTTAACCTATTTTGGGTAATTAGTTTTGAAAAGCCTTGAATTCTATTCAACTGTCCCTACTGGTTTAAATTAGCCCAACATCGCCATTGTTGTTTTTCCTGAAATCCCAGTGAAAATAGTCTTGAATTCCTATCAAAAACAGCATTGACCCGCCGCCTGGCTAGCCAGCTCGCAGGTAATCTGGCATGGTGGGGGCTAGCCGCTAGCTACTGCCAGAATACGGGTGGTCCACCCAGGGACCGCCTCTGGCTAGCTTGGTGCCACCTGTCACATATGTGGGTAACCGTGGTCAGCGTCGCCCCTGCTGTCCCCGCGTGGTGGTGAGACGCATGTACATGCACATGTTTGCAGGTTTTCTGCCAACACTAATGATTAAACCATTTCTCACTTCCATCTCAGTTATCTGATCTCTTATGTAGTTCTAGTCTATTTAAAGTTGCGTAGTAGGATGCTTTCTGCCGCTAGGTTCATTTCCCATGCAAGCAACAATGTATTGCTGTGCCGCCATGATGTTTCTTCCACTCCTTAAAATAGCTATGTCTAGTTATTGAAATCATATATATAAATTACATATATATATATATAATATATAATAATATATATAATTAAGCAAGTTTGTCTCTATGTATTTCTATATGTTTGACCAGATGTGGTGACCGAATCGGTAAGAGCACTGCCTTCTCATGTGAAAGATTGGGGTGTTCAAATCCCAGCCGAGTCAAACCAATGACTTACAAAATGATACTTGTCGCCACCTAGCCTGACGCTCGGCATTATTAGGATAGGGCAAAGATTGGTTAGGTCAGTGTCCGGATAATGTGACTGGCGATATCGGGTCATGATGCCAACAGTCTGGTCTCCCAGTGCGACAACACTAAAGTAGCGATCAGTGCACACTGTCAGAAATGGGTGTCCGTCCTGATATAACCTTAGATATTGCTAGGACATAAAACTCACACAAAGAAACAAACAATCTCTTTGCTTGCAGACCGCCTACAACATGACAAGCCTGTACCCGGAGGACTGGGCCAAGGTCCTTAAGCGGATGGAGACAGACGATGACCTATTTAACCTGTACTACCAGTGAGTAGGCTTATTATACATTAACCCTTGTATGAGATGGCACTGACTGAAATCAGGCATGCTGGTTTATTATTATTTTTATTTGGGTAAATAGTTGTTATTCTTCAGATTTGGTCAGCGCCGAGGCATTGGTCTTCCATCCATATAACTTAGCCGTTTACACAAGTCACTTTAATTTTCTACTAAATTGACTTAGTATTCCCCTCTATGTGGTAACAAATACATAATAAGTGCACCAGTAACTAAGTTGGAGATGTAGAAACAAATCTAGTTATTTGCTTTTGAAAATTTGATGGTTTTATCGGACTATGAAACTATAAGTTGCAGTGAAATCGCCCTAGCAAATATTTTACATATAAATATAAACTACCACTTCCTGAATATGTGTTCAGTGCACCCACCATTTGACATGCCAACTGCACAGCACTGACCCTGTCGTAATTAGCAACGGTGCTCTGTGTAGGCAGCACGACCCGCTACTGCTTCACCATCACACACACACACACGCACACACACGCGGTCTCACACGCGCTCTCTCACGCGCACTGACTGACACTGACTGACACTGACTCATTGACACACACACACACACACTCACACAGAAACAGACATGCACAAGACAGACACACACCCAGATACAGGCAGATAAACACACACCAAAGACCCTATAATACTAAGACGGCTCACTCCCTATCTCTCCCATGGTAATGTAAATTTCGCAGTGCCACCTTGTGGTGGGTTTGATCAGCCCGGCTGCTGGTTGATGTTTCACATGTAAACACATACAATTATATTATACATGAGATAGGTAAGTATGAATACACATCAATATGAAATTGCTATGAACAAATACACATCATCATCAGCATCATCATCGCCATCATCATACATCTTTCACATTCATATATACATTTATACATATAATATAGCAACTGTTTAACCAAGAGAACAGCCAGCGCAGCAAGTGGTGGGTTTGATCATTTTGATTACACAGTACAGGCTGAGTGAGCCGTCTTAGTATTAGAGGGTCTTTGCACACACACAGACACAGGAAGATAGACAAACACACACAGACACACAGGCACACATACATACACACACGCACACACACACCCAGGCACACATACAGACACACACACACCTACCAGCAGGACCAGCAGCTTGGTTAGCTGCCTACTGGGTCCCCAAAAATTAATGCAGCTTCGATTAAGGCTACTTTAGGGGTGAATAATTTATGAAATCATGTAGATTAATAGACTTTAAAAGTCAAATCGAGAGCTTTCTGCGTCCGCCGTCTTGTTTTCTTTTGGTTTTATGTCATTCTCTACCAATTTCTCAACTGTAAGCCAGTATGGTTAACACTGCACACTGGAACCACTACCTCCATAGTTAATTCATCCTGACACAGTTTTTGCACAGGATTCAAGCAGCGTTGTCATTCACCCTCGTACTTTGGATAGGTGTGAATCTTTGATCTAACTTGTCATTCAATCCCTACTCTGGATAGGTGTGAATCTTTGATCTAACTTGTCATTCAATCCCTCGTCTGGATAGGTGTGAATCTTTGATCTAACTTGTCATTCAATCCCTACTCTGGATAGGTGTGAATCTTTGATCTAACTTGTCATTCAATCCCTACTCTGGATATGTGTGAATCTTTGATCTAACTTGTCATTCAATCCCTACTCTGGATAGGTGTGAATCTTTGATCTAACTTGTCATTCAATCCCTACTCTGGATAGGTGTGAATCTTTGATCTAACTTGTCATTCAATCCCTACCCTGGATAGGTGTGAATCTTTGATCTAACTTGTCATTCAATCCCTACTCTGGATAGGTGTGAATCTTTGATCTAACTTGTCATTCAATCCCTACTCTGGATAGGTGTGAATCTTTGATCTAACTTGTCATTCAATCCCTACTCTGGATAGGTGTGAATCTTTGATCTAACTTGTCATTCAATCCCTCGTCTGGATAGGTGTGAATCTTTGATCTAACTTGTCATTCAATCCCTACTCGGGATAGGTTTGAATCTTTGATCTAACTTGTCATTCAATCCCTACTCTGGATAGGTGTGAATCTTTGATCTAACTTGTCATTCAATCCCTACTCTGGATAGGTGTGAATCTTTGATCTAACTTGTCATTCAATCCCTACTCGGGATAGGTTTGAATCTTTGATCTAACTTGTCATTCAATCCCTACTCTGGATAGGTGTGAATCTTTGATCTAACTTGTCATTCAATCCCTACTCTGGATAGGTGTGAATCTTTGATCTAACTTGTCATTCAATCCCTACTCGGGATAGGTTTGAATCTTTGATCTAACTTGTCATTCAATCCCTACTCTGGATAGGTGTGAATCTTTGATCTAACTTGTCATTCAATCCCTACTCTGGATAGGTGTGAATCTTTGATCTAACTTGTCATTCAATCCCTACTCTGGATAGGTGTGAATCTTTGATCTAACTTGTCATTCAATCCCTACTCTGGATAGGTGTGAATCTTTGATCTAACTTGTCATTCAATCCCTACTCTGGATAGGTGTGAATCTTTGATCTAACTTGTCATTCAATCCCTACTCTGGATAGGTGTGAATCTTTGATCTAACTTGTCATTCAATCCCTACTCTGGATAGGTGTGAATCTTTGATCTAACTTGTCATTCAATCCCTACTCTGGATAGGTGTGAATCTTTGATCTAACTTGTCATTCAATCCCTACTCTGGATAGGTGTGAATCTTTGATCTAACTTGTCATTCAATCCCTACTCGGGATAGGTTTGAATCTTTGATCTAACTTGTCATTCAATCCCTACTCTGGATAGGTGTGAATCTTTGATCTAACTTGTCATTCAATCCCTACTCTGGATAGGTGTGAATCTTTGATCTAACTTGTCATTCAATCCCTACTCTGGATAGGTGTGAATCTTTGATCTAACTTGTCATTCAATCCCTCGTCTGGATAGGTGTGAATCTTTGATCTAACTTGTCATTCAATCCCTACTCGGGATAGGTTTGAATCTTTGATCTAACTTGTCATTCAATCCCTACTCTGGATAGGTGTGAATCTTTGATCTAACTTGTCATTCAAGTCCCTACTCTGGATAGGTGTGAATCTTTGATCTAACTTGTCATTCAATCCCTACTCTGGATAGGTGTGAATCTTTGATCTAACTTGTCATTCAATCCCTACTCTGGATAGGTGTGAATCTTTGATCTAACTTGTCATTCAATCCCTCGTCTGGATAGGTGTGAATCTTTGATCTAACTTGTCATTCAATCCCTCGTCTGGATAGGTGTGAATCTTTGATCTAACTTGTCATTCAAGTCCCTACTCTGGATAGGTGTGCATCTTTTATATAGGTTGCCCAATAAATTGACCCCCTACTCTGGATAGGTGTGAATCCATTATCTAGTCGCTGACTTTCTTCTCCGCAGGCACTACTACCACGGCCACCCTCCGCAGGGCGGCTGTGACCTTGAGTGCCGGCTCGACAAGCTGTGTGAAGCCCAGGCTGGCCGCTCTCACGACAAGGAGCACCTCTGCAAGTTCGGCCGGAGGCAAAGTGACTGATCCCAAAAGTCGCCACAACGACCCCACCCCAGTCAGCTCGGAGCGTGTCGGCGCCTTGCTTGGGGTGACCTGGGGTGACCTTCTCAACAAGGTCAAGGTCACCTATGCTATGCAAAGGCAACCTGTGATGCCATTTATAGTATAAATTATACTGAGCAAGTCATATTTATGTTAGATCATTGTTTCGAGCTCGGGTTAAAGTTTAAATCATGGAAAGCTGACATATCAACTGTTCTACACATGTTTATACGTTAGCTATGCATTAACTGATTAAGATTTAAATAAACCAATTTGATGTAAACACATGTGAATAACTGTTTTGGAAACATGCACATATATGTACACATACATACATAGATGCATATATACAGGCACACATACATACATACATACATACATACATACATACATACATACATACATACATACATACATACATACATACATACATACATAAAATTCAACATCTATGGTCATATCACTTCCTGATATGTGTCATATCACTTCCTGATATGACCGCAGATGTTGCTAGGACGTAAAACCCCAAACAAACAAACAATAAAATTCAACGTTTACCTATTTAAAGATCTGGTAACATGATTTTACCACGTATTCCTTACTTGAATATCCTGTGTATGTTAATGAATGATCACACTTAGAATGGGCTATTTTAACTGTAATCCAGTAGATCGGGATTGGCCTGTCCAGCACTATTAGACTATGAGTACCTGATGGCTATTTCTATTAGTTCTGTGACGTCACATAGGGAAGTGGAGAATTAAACAGGCTATAAGGTATACTCAAAAAGCTTCAAATTTAAGTGATTGGGTTTGCACTACTTTCCAAGCCTCTAATATGCCCCAGTCTATGTGACTGAGGACAGTCGTTATGGCTGAACGATGCCACAGCTTGACCAGAGAAACCCTTAGACCATGGTTCAATTTCTGAGGAATATCCGGATCAATTTCTGAATGGATACAGGACTTCCTGTCTGAGAGAAAGCAAAGGGTAGTTGTAGGTAATAAAAAATCTTCCTTTAAGAATGTCACCTCAGGAATACCTCAGGGAAGTGTGCTGGGACCAATATTATTTATAATATTTATAAATGACCTGCCAGGCAGTGTCTCATCAAACCTAAAAATATTTGCGGATGACACAAAGGTCTTTCGAGCAATAAAAGACGTAAGAGATAAAAATCTCTTACAAGAGGATATTCTGAAACTCTCACAATGGTCTGAGAAATGGCAATTGCCCTTCAATGAAAAGAAGTGCAAAATTATTCATTACGGGAAAAATAATCCTCATTACGCCTATATTATGCAGAACACTGTCCTGCAACAAGATAGCTATGAAAAGGACTTGGGTGTAACCTTCGACTCCCAACTCTCCTTTCAGAAACACATGAGGACTATCATCTCAAATGCTAACCAGAGAGTAGGAATAATTAAAAGAACCTTCCATCGCCTCAACAAGAACAATTTTCTCATTCTATTTAAGTCTCTTGTTAGGCCAATTTTGGAATACTGTCCACAAATTTGGAGCCCAATTTTTCGGAAAGATATTCTGGAGATCGAAAAGGTTCAGAGACGTGCAACGAAACTAGTTGCAGTTATAAAGGACTTACCCTATGAACAAAGGCTCAGGAAATTGAAACTTCCTACTCTTTCCTACAGAAGGAAAAGAAGTGACATAATTGAAGTATTTAAAATTATGAAAGGTTTTGATAAAATAGATATGAACCAATTTTTCACCTTGAATAAAAGAGAAGGCAGCCGGGGCCATACTCTCAAACTAGTAAAACCCAGAGCCGTTTCAAAATTAAGGCAACACAGTTTCTCAAACAGGATCATAAATATTTGGAATAGTCTCCCACAAAATGTTATAGATGCCGGCTCAATAAATTCATTCAAGAACCGATTAGAAAAAGCATGGGCTGATGATATAGGGAAAATTTGACCACTTATTCACCACATGCTACTAATTTATTCCTTGTGTTGCTAATTACTTGCACTCAAGCAAAAATGAGAGACAAATAAGTGTTCACACTTCCTGTCTACCAATCACTATATCACTATATCACTATGGTTCGGCCCTCAATAACGTCTAGAGAATATGTTGTTTCAAGCTGTACATATTATGACTAGTCATATTTGATCATAATAATGGTGAATAAGTTGTTTTGGTCATGTCACCACCCCTTTTAAGCATAATTAATATGACAATGATAAATATTTGCTTAATTGAGGTCACATACTACCTGGATATTAATTAGACATTTCCAAGACAAAAACGTTAAATTCTAAATTTGGTAAAGGGTTAAAGAGTTTGCATGACTTTTATATTTCCCTAACACTGTTCCTGAAGAGGTATCGTTAATATTATATACACATGCTCAACATACCAAACACTCGACAGTGAAATTAAATGCACGGTGAGCTGAACGACAAGTATTTATGACGAACTGGTTCTGACTTAGAGAGCGATTGTAAACTGCAATGTGCAACTGGTGGGTTCAAAGATTTCATACTGAAATCTCACTCGATGGAACCCAATGGCTTGTTTGTTTCTTGCCCTTTTTATTAGCATGCCAACCGTTCTAGTATTGTCCACTATTGTGGCTTGCCATTATACTTGCCATTATAGTGAGTAAGTATTTTTGCTAAGACTTAAAGATGTGATGTAGCTTTTTAGAATATACTGTAGATTATATAGAATATATTAAGCTTAATGATTCTTTTTGTATCTTTGTACAACGCATAGAGGTATCATGCAGTGTTCTGTACATTTTATTTTAATCTCAGTGAAACCATTTTCTGCTTGTTACATTCAATATACTATTACAAGTATATATTTGTAAAAACGCATAGAGGTACTATCCACCGTGTTTAGTACATTTTATTTCTAATCTCAGTGAAACCATTTTGGCCTGTTGCATTAAATATACTATTTAGTATATATTTGTACAGTATACAGAGGTACTATGCACATGGTTCAGTATATTTTATTTCTAATCTCAGTGAAGTAATTTAGGGTTGTTGAATTAAAGATACCATTTAGTATATATTTGTACAATGCATAATAGAGGTGCTATGCACAGTATTCAGTACATTCTATTTCTAATCTCAGTGAAGTCATTTAAGCTTCTTGCATGAAACCTACTATTTAGTATATATTTGTACAATGCATAAAGGTACTATGCACAGTGTTTGGTGCGTTATATTTCTAATCTCAATGAAACCATTAGGCTTGTTACATTAAATATACCATTTAGTATATATTTGTACACCTTACAGATACGATGCAGTGTTCAGTACACACACCCCCATCCCCTTAATATCGCTGACCACCATTTAGGCTTGTTGTATTAAATATATATTACTGAGTATTCTTACTAACTATCCTTCAAGGATAGAACAACTCTTGCATAGTATCTACACAATCAGATTGACGGAACCAGCTGCTATTTATTTGATTCACATAGATGTTCACACTTGTTCAATATATGGCAATGATAGACGCATATAAAAAAGAAGCTCGTCACATATGTACAAATATCGCATAAAAGTGCTTTATATAGACCCCTTTCAATGTTTATAAACATTGTGTATGTGCGTGCAGCTTGGCTGCAGAACGAATGCACACTGCCGGTATGTGCAGTGCAAAACGTCAATTTTATTCAAAATTAATAGAAATGGAGAACCCTAACCGTATAGATTTAATTTAATCTGGTTGTTAAACATGTTTTATATATGTGTTCCAAGCGGTTTGTTTCTATGTGGTGTAGTTTTAGAGATATTTCACTTTTTCTGTATCATGTGTATGAAGATTGCTCACGGCCATTGACAATGCATTGAGTTTGCCGATACGCAGTCCAAAACGTCAATTTTATTCAAAATTAATAGAAATGCAGAACCCTAACCTTATAAATTTAATATAATCTGTTCGTTGAATATGTTTTCTATGTGTTCCAAGCGGTTTGTTTCTAGGTGGTGTAGTTTTAGAGATATTTCACGTTTTCTCTATGAATATTCCTCATGGCCATTGACAATGCATTGAGTTTGCCGATACAAACAGTGCAAACATCAATTTTATTCAAAATTAATAGAAATGCCGAACCCTAACCGTATAAATTTAATATAATCTGTTTGTTTAAAATGTTTTCTATATGTGTTCCAAGCGGTTTGTTTCTAAGTGTTGTAGCTTTAGAGATATTTCACTTTTTCTCTGAAGATTGCTCATAGCCATTGAGTTTGCAGTGTGACCGTGTGTCGTCCTGAAGCCAAGCTGCGCATGCACTGACCTAAATACATATGCTGACGTCATATGAAATAGGTCTATATGTACATGGTATTGGGGTTAGGTGCACTGACCTCCCCAGGTTAAATACCACATACACGGGTAGGCATGAGTAGGTTAATTGCTTCAGGTAACCTAGAATGGCTAATGGTTAGTACGCTACCCCCAGTATGGCAGATGTGTGCGTTCGGATCTCAATAGGAGCAATGTTTTCTTTCATTTGCACATATGCACAAACAAAATGACAGTATGTTTACTTTGGATTTGTTCGTATGTAGTTCCAGTGACAAGTATGCTCTCTTGAGTCATTAAGTGGAAAATAAGGAAGGCTCAATTCCCCTGGTTTGCTGCGAAGAAATCAGCCTTCTCACACACACCTGTGTGTTTATAAGTGCCTTAAAGCTGCATACTGCGATGAAAGCATAACAACATTTACCTAAATTAATCCTACCTATCCAATTTAGATCGCCCGATGAAAGTATCAGATTTTCAAAACCAAAATCCTGGATGTGATTTTACACATCCAACTTAAGATACTGGTGCCCTTATTAAGTTAAGTGGTTGTCGTTGCATCGAAAGAGACACATTTCGTTGACCTCGCTGAAGTCTATGGTGTGAGAATTTTGACATGCATGCTAAAATTCATTTGGTATAATTTCACTTCAAATAGTTAGCTATTTATAACCAAAGTTACTTCAAACTAAAGTAGATTGTAACGATCAACCTACTATATTTATCTAAATAAATGGCAGAAGTTCAAAAGCATCAGAATATGCAACTTTAAACATTCATTGCTGGATAGAAGGGAACACACTAAGTCACTTTAATAGAACCTATGACTGCGTATGATGTCCAGCATTTTGACATGTAGGCCAAAACCATTTTTTTATGTTTCCACCCCAAATACTTACAAAGCTAACCCTTCAAATTTAAAATAAAGTATTTCAAATTAAAGTAAAGTAGATCGAATGATAGACCTAATATATTTATCTATACAAATATTGGAGACCGCAAACCATCGTACTATGCCACTTTAAATATCTGACTTCACTATATGTTCCTTATATGAATATTAGGTCAATCTTAAAAGATCACATTTAAAATGGACTATTAGAGCTTGAACTCAGTAGGTTGGGACTGGTCTGTCCTGCACCATTAGATGCCGAGTACCAACCCGATGGTCATTATTAATAGTTCTGTGATGTTACAGGTGGACTTACATAGATTATAAGTCATACATTAAAACCTTCAAATTTACTTTAAGTGATAGGGTTTGTACTACTTTCTCAGTCTGTAAAATGCCCTAGCCGACATTGCCGAAGACAGTCACTAAGGCTTTTGTTGTTGAAGATTTATACTGCCTATCATGGATAAGCCTGAATAGGCTTGTTTTCACCATTAGACAGTTTGTCGATAGAAAGCCCGAGCCTACGCTTTTACCGACCCAAGGGATTTTTAACCTCCCACACCACATAGACATGGTATGAGAGCAAATATAATCACACAAGAGACCTGCAGACCATTACCAGGCCCTAAATAACTCCCACAGAATAGGTTGTTTCAAACTACACAAAAAGATAACTAGTCATATTTGATCATAATTACTGTAAATAACGGAAGTTGTTTTGATGATGTTTCCACCCTTTAACAAACCTTCTTTATCCGCTGTAGGAATGAAATAATCTTGCTGCTGTTCGCCATATCACTGTACTTTTGTTTTACATGTATTATCCAACCGTTATATCTCATAGGTTGGAGATCGGGATAGTTCCATGTCAGTTTCAATACTTGTATAAGTCACTTAGACCCCCCCCCCCCCAACACACCCACGAGCAAGCGGTCTAATCATGTACAGTATGACCCCATTATAACGCGATTGTTCAGGTCCATATAACGCGATCAGGAAGAAATCGAGGTCACATTAAATCGGGTTTCACATTACCGAATTACGGTTGAATTAAAGAATTCTGGGTCCAATGAATCATCGCGTTATATTCTAATTCGCGTTATAACGGGGATTCACTATAGTGTTATGCTAGCTACAATTCCATATGCCTCTATCGGTGTGTTCCTTGCATTTAAAACAAGACTCATTTAAGACTAAACCTGCATTATGCTTGGTCGATGGTGTCGTGATATCCTTAAGTGAATCGTCCCTGAAAATGGTTGATTTTGAAACGCGTCAAAGCTTTTAATGTCTGGTGTTTATGGTGATTGCCTTATGACATATTAAGCAAATGTTGTGAACTGTAGTACAAACGCATTGTGGCAGACATCGCTGCTTGTCAATATCATAACCAGTTAAGGCCCTGTCACACTACAACATAACGACATCAGCGGAGGGAGAACGTGAAGAACGTTGAACTTCTCGGCGTAGTATGCAAATTTGGGCACAAGTTGAACGTGGATGCAGCGTAGTTGAATAGAGTGTAACGTCCGTAAAGCGTAGTGATACCATCATTCAACGAGAGGACAACGTCATTACTCTCACGGAACGTTGTGAACGTTATTCGATCGCCAGAACTACATTATGTGACCTTACATACATCATGACACGGTGGCTAAACATTGAACGTATGTTGAACGTATGTTCTCCTGACGTTCCCATTACGCCGCGTGGACGTTTCCACTGGGTTTAATGTGGGTCAACGTAGTGGAACGTAGTTGAACGTAGTGAGCAGCATTTGACTAACATCCGTTTAATGTCATTGACGTTCGCCGAACGTGTACAGAACGTACGGCGAATGTAAACCCTTACGTTCAAGTTACGTCGAAAGTTTTGAAAAGGTTAAAAACTTTGACGCACGCCGACATAACACGACGTAACGTGATGTAGCTTGACGTTAGTCTAACGTCATTCTGACGTCATCATAATGTAACCCAACGTACGTCAACGTAATGACGAAACGTGGTCACGTCAGGCTTACGTTTGCTCGTTACGTCATAGTGTGACAGGGGTATAAATACTGCTAAAGACTGCCTAAACCATGTTTGCAATAAAGACCTGCAAAGAAACCTTTTTCTTTGTTTAACAAAAAAATTATTATTGACTTTTAAAATTAGTTTTTATTATTTATTCCACCCATTGATTAGATTCTAAGCAGAAACAAATTCAACTGCGGACACTTGGTCTTCTCCATTTCATTGCTCCTTGTCCTGTACTAGTAATACCAAGCTCAACGTTAGATAGTGACACATATATAACATTATGTCACTGGTTTGACTCTGCTGGTGTTCAAATAACACTCCCTGTCACACAGGAAGAATGTGCTTAACTCATTTGGCCATCTCACCTAGTACATTTGAAAATATTACGTATAATGTTCTGAGATAGCAATACACCTAAAATGCCTGATCTAAGCTTTATTCTTAATCGCATTTCAAAAAAGCTTCCGCGCTAGTTTTGTGCAGGGGGGTGGGGCGAGTGCATGCAGGTGATGCGGATTCCGAGGGACACCAGTTTGACAGGGACACTTCCATTCAAATGCATTGTTAACTGCCATGAGCAAATCTTCATACAGAAGAAGTCAAATATCTCCCAAATTACACCATCTAGAAACAAATCGTTTGGTACACATATAGAAAACATCTTTACCATAAAGACTATTAAATTTATAAGGTTAGGGTTCTTGAATTCTATTATTTTTGAATAAAACTAACGTTTTGCACTGGTCTTAGCATCAAACTCAAGGCATTGTCAATGGCCGTAAGCAATCTTCATACAGAAAATACAGAAGAAGTCAAATATCTCTTAAATTACATCATCTAGAAACAAATCGTTTGGTACACATATAGAAAACATCTTTACCAAAAACATTATATTAAATTTATAAGGTTAGTGATGATGCTGTTCGATTTTGACGCATGTGCAGAAGCGATGTGTCCCTCGCAAACTGGTGTCCCTCGGAATCCGCAACACCGGTGTGGCGGTTTCAGCTCACTGTCAGTTTCAGCCGTGCGCATAGACTCAAACTCAAGGCATTGTCAATGGTCGTGAGCAATCTTCATACAGAAAATACAGCAAAAGTGAAATATCTCTAAAACCACACCACACCACCTAGAAACAAATCGCTTGGTACACATATAGAAAACATCTTTACCAAAAACATTATATTAAATTTATAAGGTTAGTGACTCACGACCATTGACAATGCCTTGAGGGATGTAAATAGTGTATTTCAGAGGTGTTTTGGCGGCCAGAAAAAACCCGGAATTAAACAAAAAACGGAATTCCAGTTAAAACCGGATAAATCACATGCCTGTTTATAACACATTGATTTGTTTTATTACGGTGCAATAGTCATATAGGAAACCTAAGGTTATGCCTATGTCAAGACCGGATTAAGATATATGTATGAATGCAAAAATGCTGATATTAAACATTAAAAGCCCAGTCTTTATACGACCTTAGATGGTGTTTTTTAATTTAAATTAAGGAATCTTTTGCTTTACATTCGTTGATTAAACTTGCATAGTCCGATGACTTTGAGTTTCTGACATTTTTCTGAGATAAGTATATTAAATTGATCATTATTATCTACCTTAGTTTAGTTTGAAGTAACTATTAATTGAAATGGCTACCTTTGAGATATTTGAAATTCAAACATGTGAAAATAATTTTGGCAAGCACGCCACAACTCTGATACCATAGGCTTCTGCAGTAACAGGTTCTATTAAATTGACTCAGTGTTCCTTTCTATGTGGCAACAAATACTTAATAAGTGCATCAGTATCTAAGTTAGATATGGAGAATCAAATCCAGATAATTGTTTTGATTTTGAAATGTTGATGCTTCATCGGACTATGCAACTTTAAGCAAGGGAAATTTCAATCGCAGACACTAAAGTCTTGGTCTTCCCCATTCCACTGCTCCTTGCCTACAACTCCTAGCAGTACTACACTTCTGAACGTCAGGCTGGGTAGCGACAATTTTAAGTATCTATCTTATTAAGCTGTGTTCACACGGGCAAAGTTTATGTCGACTTAGACAAGTCGATTTATATGAATCGATTTAGTGTTGTGTCCACACATGGATCAGTGCTGCAGATTTGCAGCCTTCAGCGCACCAATGCGACTGAAAACTCCCCAAAACAACAACACACATGGAGCGGAAATCGATATCTGAGCATGGGCAAGTACCCCCATCTGTATCTGGCAAGCACTGCTATTTGTTTAGTTTTCACTGTCGATTCGACAATATGAATAACGACGCCGATGTAGCTGCTACGTTAATATTGCTTGGAATTTAGGGTTAATTTAATTAAATTTCATTATTTGAGGATGTAATTCTCTTAAATATGATCGCATTCAATAGATTTCAGCCTAATCGGGCCCTAACACTGCCGGGCACCAGCAATAGTTACACCTGAGCCTGTATCTGGCAAGCACTGCTCTTTTACACTATCACTGCCCAGGAACCAGTTAAATCGCTTCATCTATACTACCTCCGGAGGTGGTTTATTTGAAGCGAACTAGATGCATCGATTCAGCCCTAAATCGCATTAGCGTAGCGTCCACACGGCGAATCTGAGTCGAACTAGGCAAGTCGATTTATATGAATCGAATTAATTGCCCAGTGTGAACGGGTTTTTATAAAAGTCATTGGTTTGTCTTAGCTGGATGTTGCTAGGACTCTTAAAACCCCAATAAACTAAGCCAATATTTTAGTATAACATAGCTACATTATCGCACTGTAAGAATTTGTGACAATTTATTTCAGCGTCATATAGTTTTGTCCATACTAAATCTGTTATAATTTGTACTTAAAAAAAGAAATCTGTGCTTACATTTTTCCCCGTGTAATTTTAAGTGTAAGTAGGTCCATGTGAAAACAATTTTGTCCTCTTTTCCATACTAAATCTTTTATAATATGCACTTTAAAAAATTGTATGCTTACAATTTAAAAATGTCATGTTAGCATGTGTGAATAATTTTGCGCATACTATTCATTAGATCCACCCCTGTAACTCGGCCATGCCCCCCCCCCCCACCACCACAATCCTTGATCTATACATGATGTATAACGTATTATGAGAGTATAAAGGTGCATAAGGGAACTTCTTAATTTATTATTGCTATTATTACTATATTATTTTCCACCGTTGCTTCTATGTCCACCTTCCTGTACCGTTTTGGTAATTTTGGGATTCAAACCCATGGGTTCAATTAAACCGTGGTCGAGTCAAACCAATGACGTAAAAATGTATACTTGTCACTTCCTAGCCAGGCACTCAGCATTATTGGGATATGGCAAGGACTGGTTGGCTCAGTGTCAGGATAATGTGACTGAGTGGGATATCAGGTCATGGTGCTGGCGGCCTGGTTTCCCAGTGTGACAGCACTATAAAGTCACCATGAGTGTGCACTGTCACAAGTCGGTACCGGTCCTGATATGACCTTAGATGTTGCCAGGACGTAAAACTCCAACAACCAACCAATGAACCTTCCTATACCTTCTCGGTGGCGCCGCCACCGGCAGTTCCTGTCCCGACTGAACACAGGAACCTCACTAGTCGGGTTCCAGTTCCCACATGGGTCCTGCACAGAGGTCGCTGGCGGCGCATAGTGGCAAACTGCTGAATTAATACTTTTGTGAACAGAGTGGCGTTCAAAAGATTTAAAAACAATGTTTTTAGGACTATCTATCACTGCTGCACACACCGGGGGACTTTTCTTTGTGAACTGTGCCGCCCCCTTTCGTGAAAGAACAGAACCAAGCGCACTTGCGCGTTGCAGCGGGTTTTCGGGCGGTGTTTAGCAGTTTCGCCATTCGACAAATCATTGCCGGTTGCGTCAAACAGTTGAGTACTTAGCATTACGATCAACAGATTGGCAACACAGCTGCCTAGCCTTCCCCTCCGCGGCATTAACTGTTTCCATTACCGGCCGGGCCATGCCGTTTCCAACATGTCTCATGGAGACTTGACCACGTGATCGTCATATCCCACAGGTAGGTCAGTACCAGGAAGCGCCCAGTACACATTCCCACAGCCACAGCCATCCCCGCTGCATTCAGTTTCAATGGAGGCTGTGAACTCGGAACTGTGGTAGACCGAGGTGCTTGTTTTATGTTTTGATAATGCCAATGGAAGATCTTTACATAATTCAGATCTATCATCTAGGCGTCGGTTAATGTATAACTCATGTTATTTCACAGATTTATATCACTCTGGAACAAGCTCTTCAGGGTTTATTTCATTATAACACTGGTTACTCTTAATATTCAATCGCTGGGTCTGGGACTGGGGCGGGTACTGGGAGTAGCTCACACTACTAGTACTATGAATATGACTATGAGTATGACTGAGTGGGGCCTAGCTATCATGATTGATTGATTGATTGGTGGTTGCTTTACACCGTGTCGGCAGCATAGGCCATATTCACGGCGAGAAATGTTTGTTTTTTGTTCAAACCATCGCTTTTACATGTAAAAGCAGACAATCAATTATGTGCCAATAGACACTAATT
Organism: Branchipolynoe longqiensis; assembly: GCA_030323885.1. Taxonomy (NCBI): domain Eukaryota; kingdom Metazoa; phylum Annelida; class Polychaeta; order Phyllodocida; family Polynoidae; genus Branchipolynoe; species Branchipolynoe longqiensis. Next base: position 44,615,179 of record CM059198.1, read on the forward strand.
AAATTAGAAAGCTCACAATCATATATCTGTGGTCAAGGGAAACTAATTCCCATAGAAAAAGAAAAGTTTCATTAATAATTAATAGAATCCATTTAGTAAACTATATAAGGTGGTACAGTCCAGCTGCCCTTAAAAAGGCTAAAATGTTTTCCTGTTTTACCTTAGTAAAAAGGTCATGCATACTGTCTGCAGTGTAGAACCGTTGGCGCAGGGCCAAAATATCAACGCAACTTAGTAAAATGTGTTTGAGTGTCAGTGGGGACTGACACCCAATACATTCAGGTGGAGGTTCCCCCTTGAGCAGAAAAGCATGTGTAAGCCACGAGTGGCCAACACGGCAGCGGCTAAGGACCACTTGGTCCCGCCGACCTCCCGCATGAGTCTGTGGTGGCTTTCCCACAGATGGTTCAATTTCTTTAAGTTTATTGATGTTTTCATCCCACTCATGTTGCCATTTGGATTTTATGTGGGTGGCTATTAGTGGTTTCAGATCAGAGTGAGGGATCAGACACGGTTCAAGATCACAGTTCAGGGCCTTCTTCGCAGCCCGATCAGCTCGTTCGTTTCCTTGTATGCCAGCATGGCCAGGCACCCAGCACAGGTGGATATCATACCCATCTGTTGTCAGTTGGTTCATTTTATAAATGACCGTTGCTAGAATAGGGTGATTCGTTTTCAGTCCAGCAACAGCCAGGAGGCAAGAGAACGAATCACTGTATATAACATAGTTAGTGTGGTTGGATACCTCGATACACTCCAAAGCGAGAAGGAGTGCTCGGGCCTCTGCAGTGAAAATCGAGCTCTGATCGGGCAAACATACACCAAATTTTTCCCGTTGGCAGACTGCCGCAGAAGCTACCCGGCTTTGGTCTTTCGAACCATCAGTGTATATGGAGAGGTGGTCTGCAAACTGGCCTTGAATCTCTGCATGCAGTCCTTGGTACTTGAGTGGATGTGTCCCAGATTTCCTCAGTTCCGTGAGTCGGAGGATAACCGATGGCTTTCTCAACGACCACGGGGGATGTTCTGGGACTTTGGCATCCTCCAACACGTCCAAATCCACGCCCAAGGCCTCCAAATGAGGTTTCATTCGGAGCCTCAGTGGCCGGATGTAATTTGGCCTGGCTTCATACCTGGATTCGTCATGTTGCTCGAATAGACAATTGTGTGCAGGATTCAATGCATTAGTGTTTATCTTGACTACATATTGCATGGCCAGTTTGATTCTCCCGTTGTTAAGTGATGGTTCATTGGCTTTGACATAAAGGCTCTGAACTGGTGAGGTGCGGAAGGCCCCAAGGGCCAGGCGCAGTCCCTGGTGGTGGATCGTGTCTAGCAGCCCAATATATGATTTCCTTGCGGAACCGTATACTATGCTGCCGTAATCCACTCGTGAACGAACCAAGGTTCTGTACACGGAGAGCAGAACATCTCTGTCCGCTCCCCACTCTGAGCTGGACAGCACCCTCAGAATATCCAGCGCTTTCAGGCATCTTGTTTTCAGGTACTTTATATGTGGCACTAAAGACAGTTTTGCGTCGAGAATGAGGCCCAGAAATTTGGTTTTCTCAACGACTTTAATGGGATCCCCATCCAGGGTCAGCTCCGGTTCCTCATGTATTCTACGCAGCAGGCAGAAGTGCATGCAGACTGTTTTGGTCTTGGAAAATTTGAAACCGTTCAGAACTGACCATCGATGGATCCCATTTATGCTTGGTTGTAGCTGTCTCTCTATGACATTCATGTTAGCACCGCTGTAATATATAAGAAAGTCGTCCACGAAAAGACTACAGGAGACCCCCTGCTTTACAGCAGCAGCAATACCATTGACCTTGACCCCGAAAAGGGTCACGGCCAGTATGCTGCCTTGAGGTACTCCTAGTTCCTGTGAGTGTAGGCGGGAATAGGTAGTCTTGACACGGATGGGGAAATGCCTGAAGGCTAGAAAGTTCCTGATGAAAATTGGCAAGTGGCCATGAAGGCCAATCGCATGAAGATCCTCCATGATGCCATGCTGCCACGTTGTGTCATAGGCTTTTTTGAGGTCGAAAAAGACAGCCACAACGTGCTCCTTCTTAAGGAAAGCATCTCTTATGAAGGTCTCCATACGCACCAAATGGTCGAGGGTGCTGCGGCCCCGTCTGAAGCCACATTGAAGGTTGGACAGGTGGTGTCCTGACTCCAGTAGCCAGACGAGGCGGTTGTTTACCATGCGCTCCATGGTTTTACAGATGCGCTCCATGGTTTTTTATATATATCAAGTATCATGCATTATCAATGCAGGTTATCACATATGCGTGTGTGTAGTAGTACTAGTATTGTACTAGCATTGAGTCTAGACCATAGCCTATAGGAATAGTAGAAGTAGACATTTACACATTACGCAACAATCTCATGATATTGGAGAACAAATTGTATCACCTTCTGTATAATGTCTTCCATAAACAGCTGTTTGTTTAGTCGTACGACTATAATATTACTATACGGTTTAGTTAAATAATCTACGGTGACTTATTTTGGAATGACCTGAGTAACAATGTGGACAAAATTTTCAAACCAAACCTATCTGAAAATGAATGGCATTGTTGGAAAGAGCTTTGAAAACCATACAAGAAAATCCAACAATCGTGTCAATTGGTTGATTATTAAGCGTGCTAGAGCTATTTCAATTTCGGTAATGAGGGATAATTTCCTGCCATTATTTTAATGCTTTAGCATTACAAGTGTGTGACCCAAACTCTAGATATTTAGTCAATTTTTGTTCTAACTTGCTTAATAATCGATATATATCTCATTGAAATTTTCGGTGTAAGTAGATCCCTAGCTGCTCTGTTGATTTCACCCATTAAAATAAGTGACTTGGAGGATATATGCCATTAAAATAAAACTAAATGAATACATTAGTGATTTAGAAGGAGGTTATAGAAATTTCTCATTGTTTAATGAGTATATCCATGGGTCCATTGTAACTACTTTAGGTAGGTAGATTCTACTTTAGGTAGGTAGATTTTAGGTAAGGTAGATTCATAAGAATCTAAAACCAATTAAATACATCAACTTACAAGTAAATCTAGTATAACTATCATATATTCATGAAACATTAAGTTTTCTTTATATGTTTTAATGTTTTAGCATTACAAGTGTGTGACACAAAACCTATATATATATTTATATATATTTAATAATTTAGTCTTTTTTTTCTAACTTCCTAAATAATCGAGATATCTAATTGACATTTTCAGTGTAAGTAGATGCCTATCTCCTCTGTCGATTCCACCCATTAGAATAAAAGTAAATGCACACATAAGTGACATTTGTGGATTTTTGGTTATCATTGATATAATTGATCTTATAACACTGAAACTTTGGGGACCTAGCAAAGTACCTTTTCGACCTTACAACCTCATGAAACTTCACACAATGGTCAATTAACAACAGATTTAAATGTCCATATAACTTTTAAAGCTACCCAAGTTATATAGGAGGTGGAGTTTGAGTGTTGAAATCAAGTCAAATCTTCTGAATGTGCACAGACACAGAAAATGTGAACGGATTTGCAAATTGTAAACATTTGGGGACATTTTATCTACATCATAGGCTGAAATTCATGGGGATAACCCCTAAGACGCACTGAAAAGCAAACGATTTTTCCGGCAGAAAACGGCCGTTGCGTAGCGCGTGGACGTGCACATACCTAACCTGAGGCTGAGAGATCAACATTACTCTTAATTATGGCTATTGACTAATTTCATATGACGTCAGTGTGCACGCTGCTTGGCTGCAGGACAACATCCGGTCACACTGCAAACTCAATGGCTATGAGCAATCTTCATAGAGAAAAGGTGAAATATCTCTTAAACCAAACCACCTAGCCACAAACTGAACTGGAAGACATGGAAAACATATTCAAAGAAGAGATATTAAATTTATACGGTTAGGGTTCTGGATTTCTATTAATTTGGAATAAAATAAACGTTTTGTATTGGAAGTACCGCCAAATTCAGTGCATTGTCAATGGCCGTGAGAAATCTTCTTACAGAAAAAGTGAAATATCTCTAAAACCACACCACCTAGACACAAATCGATTGGAACACATATAGAAAACATATTCAACGAATAGATTATATTAAATTTATACGGTTAGGTTTCTGCATTTCTATTAATTTGGAATAAAATAGATGTTTTGCACTGCACGTACGGCAAACTCAATGCATTGTCAATGGCAGTGAGCAATCTTCATACAGAAAAAGTGAAATATCTCTAAAACCACACCACCTAGAAACAAACCGCTTGGAATACATATAGAAAACATATTCAACGACTAGATTATATTAAATTTATATGGTTAGGGTTCTGGATTTCTATTAATTTTGAATAAAATAAACGTTTTACACTGCGCGTACTGGCAAACTCAGTGGCAGTGTGCATTCGTTCTGCAGCCAAGCTGCACGCGCATACCCGATGTTTACAAACATTGAAAGGGGTCTATTAGTATCACCATGGGAGCTATTGCAAAACTATCTGACGGTTACAAGCTACCAATACTAGTATTGCCACTATTGGTAGCTTGTAACCGTCAGATAGTTTTTCGCTTACACTCAGCACTGTAACATTTGCTGAAAATTGGGTTCGACTATGGTTCCAATAACTAAATATGAATGCACATGTCATTTTTTAATTCAAGAATTTAACACCGCGAATCTGTTTCGTAGCATTTAAATAGTTTATAAAGGTGCCTCGTCTTTTAAATCCATGGTTTCCCCGTATTATCTCCCACATTAGTCTTTACTCCAGATTTTCGCACTGCCCCTACCAGAATAGAGGGACCAACAGTGTAATCAGTAAGATATCATAAATATAGACGAGTTCATAACCTGTGCTTGTCTATGTTTATGGTGCTTTACTGATAATTACAGACAAACAGAAATAAATTTTGTTGACATATCTATGTTTTCGCATTAATAATGGGCTGGTTTGATATAATTTATGATGCATTACAAATTAAGTTTAATAAGACTTGCCCACATTTCCTAACCTCGTAGTTATTTCTGTTGTCTCTGTTCATACACGACTCTCTACTTATCTGATCTAGATGTCCAGGATTCTCCAGCTGTCTCTTTAATAAATTTTGTTTTAAATCCAGCTAATTGTCTGGTGCATATGCTATACATTTGTAGTCTGCACAGCATAGCATTAATTACAGAAGCCCATTGGAAACCGCTGTGTGTATTTGTTTCATGAGGCGTTATGTCCTAACACCATTTAAGGTCATGTCAGGACGGGTACCAACTTGTGACAGTGCACACTCATGGTGACTATATAGTGGTGCCCCACTGGGAGACCAAACCACCAGCACCATGATCCAATAACCTGCTAATGCTATCACATTATCTCGATACTGTGATACCCAGTCATTGCCCTCTCCTAGTTATGCAGAACACCAGGCTGGGTAGCAATATGTATCAATTTCGGAAATCATTGGTTTAACTCGGCCGGGATTCAAACTCCTGACCTTTCACATGGAAAGCTAGACCTGTACAAGATTCACCCCGTACTGCTGCAGTAGGGGTGCAAACCAACCCTATGTAAAAGGTGGCGAAAATGCGGGTCAAAGAATTGAGAGCCTAATTTCACAATCTAAGAAGCAACATTTATTCTTTACATATGTATTATTGAGAGCCCGCTACCGTTGAGTTGAAAAATATAATATAATATCTAGTTTAATAAGATTTAAAAGTGAAATCGACGGCGTTCTGCGGCCACCATCTTGTCTTTTTGCATTCTCTCCCATTTCACCAACTCTGCGCCTATATAAGTATCCATTTGATACTGGAGCCACAGTTAGTCGTCCTAATATAACCTTAGCTGTTGCCAGAACATAAAACAAGCCACAAACATCATAATGGTCAACCGACATATTTATCTACCCCCTCTCCCAAAAGCAGCCCAAGCATGACAAACTCTTAAGACCAATGGTTTATGCAACTTTAATAAACCGTGAAAATAAACTTTATTTATGCATGGTCTTACACACCCTTTAGTTCTTTCATTTAAAGTGGCCCGGTATACCTCGTGGCGACGGGAACCGTACTCCCACAAATGCTCTCCAATCACAACTCTGCTTAGTTTTTATGTTGATATAACCAGATATGTGGGGGGAGTGTTATAGACTCACTGCAACTGAACTGGGTTAGGGAGAGTGCTGAGGTGAGTGGGAGTGGGGTGCTGAGGCTGGGTGAGAAGTGGGTCAGTGCTGAGGTCAGGGTGCTCTCCAAGCACAACTCTGCTTAGTTGTTGTGTCTATATAACCAGATATGTGGGTGGAGAGTTGTAGGCTCACTGCCCCTGAACTGGGCCAAGGAGAGTGCTGAGGTCAGTGGGGGGTGGCGGGTGCTGAGGCTGGGTGAGAAGTGGGTCATTGCTGAGGCTGGGCCTGTAGCTGGAAGCTGTTGTTTTGAAAATGGATGGGTGAGTGGAGAGAAGGGAGAGTAAAACTGAGGTATTTTCAATTTTCTTTAGAGTAATTCAAACAGGATTTTATATTTGATTTAATGTAAAATATATGTCAGTTCAATTACATTGCATAATTCAATCAGAAACATGTATAGAAGGAAAATGTTTTTTGTTGTTGAATGTAAAAATGTTTTGGACTGTATGGGGTTTGAACCCACAACACCAAAGAACTTCAGATTACAAGAGGAACACCCTAACCACTAGGCTACAGAGGCCACATGTAGCTGCTTGTCTCAGTTCCGGCTATTCGTACATGCAACGTCATATATACATTGATAAAGGATTCACCCTGTACTTGCAGTATGGGTGAATACCAACGCTATATAAAAGCTGTCGAAAAAGCGGGGAAATGCAATGAGAGCCTAAATTCGCAATCTAAGAAGCAACATTTATTCTTTATATATGTTTTCATATTTCCCCGCTACCTTTGAGTTGAAAAATATAATAAAACATATAGTTTAATAGAATTTAAAGATGAAATCGACAGCGTTCTATGGCCGCCATCTTGTCTTTTTTCATTCTCTCCCATTTTTACCAAATCTATGTCAATATAAGTACCCATTTGATACTGGAGCCAGGCATTCTACTTCCTGTTCCATACTAAAGCTATTTTCGCCCGTATTTAGACTATGTTATCGTTCACCCGTGTACTGTGAGTACAGGGTGAATCTTCCATTGCCAGTCTTAGTTCAGGCTATTTGTGTATAGGATGTCACATATACAAGGTGTGCATGTATGTATGCATGCATGCATGCATGTATGTGGCCAGTTATAGCACAACCTTGTTTATAGGCCTGTCACACTACGACATAACGAGCTAACGTGAGCCGACGTAGGTGAATTTTGGTCATTATGTTGAGGTACGGCAGATTACGTTAGGCAGACGTCGAGATATGTCAGGTTACGTCGAGTTACGCCAACGCGCGTCATGGTTTTGGACATGTCCAAAACTTTCAACGTAGCTCGATGTGATGCCGTTACATTGGGATGACGTTACGTCGACACTAGACATGCGATAGAACTGCGTCAGCTACCTTAGATCAATGTCGCCTCACGTCAGAGTGACGCACAGGCAGGAGGAACGTGCGGCCCGCGCTAAGACAACATGGGGTCAACGTATCATGACGTAATTCTAACGTGTCCATGACGCGTGCCTAACGTAGCTCGAATGTTTCGCAAATGTGTCCTAACGTAGTTGACGACGTTCAGGAAATGTCGAGCGCGCGTGTGACGTTCAGGAAATGTTGTCGTCGCTGCAGTGACGCTAGGCTGGCGTTGTGCGCGCTGGGGTTTCGCTAGCCTGACTTTGTCACAATTAATAACTCCTTTATCCTCACTCGTTGTCACTAGGCTATACCGACGTTACGCTCACGTCAAATATGCTGCATTGATGTCCAAGTTGGCCCCGTATTTGCATATTATGTCGAGAATTTTGACGTGTAAAATTTATTTTCACGTTGTCCCTACGCTGGCGCATTACGTCGTAGTGTGACAGGGCCTTTAGTTTTTATGTTTATAGAACCAAATATGTGTGGGGAGAGTAGTGCTGAGGTCATGGGGGGGGGGGTTCTGAGGCTGGGACTAGCACTAAACTAATGTTTTGCACTGCGCGTACCGTCAAACTCAAGGCATTGTCAATGGTCGTGAGCAATCTTCATACAGAATATACAGAAAACGTGAAATATCTCTAAAACCACACCACCTAGAAACAAATCATTTGGTACACATATAGTAAACAAGGTTAGTGACGATGCTGTTTGATTTTGAATCATGCGCAGATGCAATGCCGACCGCTGAAACTGGCGGATCTCTGAAACTGAGACACTGGCAGCTGTTGTTTTAAAATGGCTGGGTGAGTGGAGAGAAGCGAGAGTAAAACTGGGCTATTTTCAATTTTCTTGAGAGTAGTTCAATCAGGAAATATATTTGCGTAATGTAAAATATATGTTATTACATTGCATAATTCAATGAGAAACACATATAGATGAAAAACATGTTTTTTTTGTTGAATGTAAAAAGGTTGTAGACTGTATGGGACTTGAACCCACACCACCAAACAACTTCAGATTACAAGGTCAACACTCTAACCACTAGGCCACAGACACCACATATCATTACTAGTCTAGGTCACTCTACCCGACCAAGTGGAAAAATTCAGTACTAAGCATGCAACACCCTGTGGCACAAATCTGATCTAGATCACTACACCACCAAGTGGAAAAATTCAGTACTAAGCATGCACCACCCTGTGGCACAAATCTGAACTATTCTGAGTTTGTTTGTTTTCCTGACCCGGTATCGCTTGCCACTTTAAGAATTTACCAGCTCAGTTAATTTCCCCAGCATGTCGAAATTCTTCGCCAGTTTTTCTAATGGGTTGGTTTTCACCCCTGTACTGGAAGTACACCCAGAAAATAGTGGACGCTTTCTCCGATGCATCAAAGAAGTTTGGCCTGAAAATTAACATCAAGAAGACGGAGGTGCTGTACCAACCCAACTCTACAAGAACCAGAGAGGAGGAGATCATGGTTGACGGAAACAAGCTGAACTCTGTTCCGGAATTCACCTATCTCGGAAGCACTATATCAAGTGATGGACGCATTGATGCTGAGATACAGAGGAGGATGGCCAAGGCTAGCGCATCTTTCGGCCGACTGCGCCAGAGACTCTGGAACAACCACCATGTGTCCATTCGGGTCAAAGGTAAGATCTACCGCGCAATCGTGCTATCCACCCTACTATACGGAGCCGAGGCCTGGACAGTGTACAGACAGCAGGTGAAAAAGCTGCATGCCTTCATGATGCGACATCTGCGTTCAATCATGAGGCTAACCTGGAAGGACAAAGTGATGAATAAGGAAATACTCGAACGGATGGGGCTGCCCTCTATGGAAGATCTTCTGATCAAAAAGAATCTCCAGTGGACTGGACACCTCATGAGGATGTCATCAGACAGGCTACCAAAGCAGATCCTCTATTCTCAACTGTCTTCTGACTACAGAAAGAGAGGGCGCCCCCGTCTCCCGTTCAAAGATACCATCAAGAGAAACCTGAAGCTGAGAGACATTGAGACCGACTCATGGACGCAACTCTCACAGCAGAGAGCTAAATGGAGAGCGGCAGTCAGGTAATGAAAGCAGTCTTTGTCGCATCGCGACCGACAGGATGATGGACTGGAAGTACGGGTGAATCTTTTATCTAGGTTCGAACCCACACTCTTTGCCATCCCGAGCCAGCATGTGAACCATTACACTACCTAGGTTCCCCGATGCAATCACCCTATACCTGTCTATGACTACGTGGCTCCTTGCTCGAGAGGTCGGTGCAGTCTAATACACTTATAATAATAAGATATCTATTGGCATGCTGGCCAGTTACGTCCCTGTTACATGACTTGCACTTTGGCAAAGAACCCTAACTTGCCGAAGCATAACCAGAGAGCGTGTATATAAACAGATGAGAGGGACAACTCCCGCGAAAATCGGTAACACAGGCTACAGTGGCGTTCCTGGCGGTTAGTGTTGAACAAGCTTTGAGTTTGCCGTTATGCGCAGTGCAAAACATTTGTTTTTATTCAAAATTAATAGAAATGCAGAAGCCTAACCTTATCAATTTAATATAGTCCTTTTGGTAAACATGTTTTCTATACGTGTTCCAAGCGGTTTGTTTCTATGTGGTGTAGTTTTAGAGATATTTAACGTTTTCTGTATGAAGATTGCTCACCGCCATTGACAATGCCTTGAGTTTGCCATACGTGTAGTGCAAAACGTGTATTTTATTCAAAATTAATAGAAATACAGAACCCTAGCCATGTGAATTTAATATAGTCTCATCGTTAAATATGTTTTCTATATGTGTTCCAAACAGTTTGTTTCTATGTGGTGTAGTTTTAGAGATATTTCACTTTTTCTGTACGAAGATTGCTCAAGGCCATTGACAATGCCTTGAGTTTGACACCTGTGTCATATACTGTTCAACAACCACCACTTGGAGCGCCACAGTCGGCAGCTGTTATACTGTCTAGTATGGGAGTTGTCCCTCTCATCTGTTTATATACATGCTCTCTGATAGAACCCAGCTTTGCCTATGTTCACTGGTCACTTCCGCCAACCAGGCAATGTGTGATGTAAACAAAAACACTCATCAACTTCAAATTGCAGCAGCTCAGTCCAAATGTCTCAGATTCAGCGTGGATAGCACGCACGCTAACATTCAACATTGCTTTTCACTGTTTCTATAATAAACACTATAATTAACTAATCGCATACTAACCTCATTTATCGGGTAATCAAAGGCAAAGTTCAGGGTCACGCCATTCCTCTCCGAATCTTATAGTGTGACCCACATTACGTCAAATCGCCACGTCAAACTAATGCCGTAAAGCTAAGATTCCATATACGCGGTATGCGAATGCGGCAAAAAAATGGAAAAGCATATAAATATACATGGGTGCTTCCATATGTCCGAATGCGGCAAATGGATCGACCCATGGATCGATCGGTGCGAATGCAAATACTTAGCATTATACTGCTGCCATTGCCATGGAAAACAATAGTAACTTTGACTTTCCTTCACAAATTTGGAGCAATAAACTTTAAAAAATGGGATGTTTTTGTTGTTGTTTGTTTTGTTTAGCAGCCCCCCCAACACAAAAAGAAGACATCGACTATTGGAGGTCGGCATGGGTATCCATGCCGCATTCGCATGCCACGTATATATGGAATCTTAGCTTAAGAGAAGAAAAAGAGGGGGACAAATCCTGAAAACAAACCAACATGCACGGACATGTATTGCAGTGCAAACTGGCAAAGCAATCTTTTGACATTAACTTAAAGAATATAATACCAGGTTGTCTACACTTGATATCCTTGGAATTTGCGCGTCGTTACTATTCAGATTGCCAAATATTTTGCAACATCATCGCGTGCGCGTTTTGGACACTTCACTTAGGACTTCACTTAAAATATGGTGTTGCCCTACTGGAACCTGACTATGGCTAATGCTGTGGCACATACACTTTGTATGGAGGGACACTACTTGTAAAATTATCGCATGATGATATTGTCAAATAGAAAATGTGCAAAATGAACTGCATACAACGGTTCCACGACAAAAGATCACAAGAGAAAAACACCACATACAACGAGCTTGGTTCCCCGCCACGGACAAGTTCTTAGGCTTGGCACAACGTATTACATCATCGATCACGACCATATATATATGCAAGACATGTAGGGAGGGACCAGTGTAGTTGTTCCTCCGCGTGGCGTGCGCAACTATGCGGCGGGGTCGTCGTTTGTTTGTTTGTTTGTTTGTTTGTATGTTGTTGTTTTACGTCCGAGCAACATTGTCGAGGCGTTAAACCCATGGGCCCTCAATGCATTAAGCTTATAACATATACCAATGCAGGCATCTATATTTGGATCGATGTTTACATTATATGATTCAAATAAAACTCTCAAAGAGAGATGCCGATATATAGTTCTTACACAATATAACCGTAAATTGGGCGTATGGGCCTTGATTGCTCTGCCGCAGAGTAGCCCACTCGTGGAGGGACACCTACACTGGTCCCGATGACGTCATGCTCTGTGCCAAGCGTAAGGTCTGTGACCGAGGAGGGGAACCAATAATAATAATAATAATAATAATAATAAAATATTTATTTCCACATGATCAATGTACACACAAGTTGATATTTATATCAGTCATTTTTTCACATGAAAAAGGAGACGGCAGAAGTACGATACTTATGAGGTGCTTTCCCCATTTAAAAATAACACAGATACATTGCTTATACCATAGAAATAATCAAGGATGAAAGATCTCCGCGATTTCGCGGATTTCCGGGATTTTTCCTGTAGCTGTAAGTGTATAGTAATAAGCTGCGCCCGTCCTGATATGACCTTAGATGTTGCCAGGATGTAAAACTCCACCAATCAATACATTGTTTCATGCAGCAGCACCATCAGCATATACTAATATGTGGTGCAAACGCCACAGCACTAGCAGCGTATACTACTAATGTCTTCACAGCGCAGCACTATCAGCATATACTACTAATACGTGCAGCACTAGCAGCATATACTACTAATACGTGCTTCAAATGGCGCAGCACTATCAGCGTATACAAACATATATGAAACCCGACTTGCGGGAATTTTCAGCGATTCCCGGACAATGCTAAGCCTATGGGAGAATATCAGCATTTCCGCTTTTTTTTCCCGGAGACCACTTTCATCCCATAATAATAAATATAAAAATAAAAGTTAAAAAGCATATCAGCATTACCCTCAATACTGTAAATTACATCTAAATATTTATGCCCTAGATTACTATGTATTTTCCATCTGGTAAAGCTTAAATATTTTCTTTTTATACATTTGTTGAAACATATAGATGTTTTTGAACATTTGATATTATCGTCATGTGAATTCCATATATTTATACCACATATAGATATACATTGAGACTTTAAAGTTTTTCTTGTAAATACTTGTCTTAGGTTGTTACTCTGTCTTGTATCATGGCTACTATCTAAATGTATTTTGAATAAAGACTAGATTTCTTGGCAGTAGCCCTTTGTTTGCATAGTAAATTATCATACTAGATTTGGTCTTAACCAAGTCTATTAATTTTAATACATGAAGATCAAAGAACAGCTTATTAGTGTGCTCTCGATATCCAACGTTGCAAACAATTCTCAATGCTTTCTTCTGTAGCAAATACATACACTCCATATTTGTTTTATATGCATTTCCCCATACTTCACAACAATACAATACATAAGGCAGAAATAATGAATAATTCAATATTAAGCATGCATTTTGTTTAGTACATATTTTGCCTTGTGCATAATTGCAATAGTTTTGGACAATTTAGATTTAATCATACTAATCTGCTTTTTCCAATTAAGTTTATCTGATCTAATGCCACCCCTAGAAATTTACTGATATAAACCTTTTTGATATCAGTATAATTACTAAACAGCATGCCATTTGTTTTTGCTACATTAAGTGATAACTTGTTTGTTGCAAACCGTATGTTCAATTTAATAAGTTCTTTGCTTATGTAATGGCCCACGGCCCTCCGACTCTCTCTCACACGCAGTCACACGGAAGAACACCAAGATTCAATACAGTGTACGCTTCACCCTTGGTTTATTGAACCATCTGCTCTCCGCGGCGTCAGTAGTTGTCTGACCCGCCCCCTGACTCGCCAGATCCCACATCGACTCTATAGGTGTGTGTGTGGGGGGGGGGGGGGGGGGTCAGCCACACGCAGTAGAGGTCAGCCCAGTTGGGGTCTGACCGGTGGCTACCCGTGCCGCCACCTAGCGCAGTGTAATGGTACTGCGCTGGTGGCGTCGTAGTCTCCGCTGCTACCGCGTGATAGTAGAGCTCATGTTCAGACTACTACACTTATATCATTGCAAAGTTGAACTGGGTCATTTCCTGACCTAAAGATAGTAGTGTCATCAGCACATAGAATGAATTTAAGAAGTGATGACACATTACAGATATCATTTATATATAAAATGAACAACTTAGGCCCCAGAATTGATCCCTGGGGGAACCACATACCACATTTGCTAAGTCTGAGTCCTCATCATCTAAGTTTACATATTGTTGTCTATTTAACTAGTAAGCCAGTTATTGGCAATTCCTCTGATACCATAGTGATCTAATTTTTGTATTAACAAATTATGGTCAATTGTGGCGAATGCTTTTTTAAGTTCAATAAATAGACCAATAGGATATTTGTTGTTTTCCAGAGCTGAGGTAATTTCTTCTGTCAGTTCTAATAATGCCAATGATGTAGACATTTAAAATCTGAAACCATATTGACTGCTACACAAAGTATCATGTTTATCAATAAATGCGTTCAGTCTACTATTGAACAGTTTTTCTAATATTTATTAAAACTGTGGCAAAAGTGATATGGGTCTATAATTAGTGAAAACACTGTTATTTCTTTTTTAAATATAGGAATTACTTTAGTGACTTTCATTTTATTTGGAAAAGCTCCGTTCTTAAAGGAGCTGTTACATATATGGGTAAATGGTTTGACAATGTAATATATTACTTGTTTAATAATGCTCATATCTATGTTATCATATCCCATTAACTTTTTGGTCTTACAATTATTGACCACTTTAATGATCTCATTCTCCTCTATCCCTGCTAAAAACATTGATTCAGGATTTTGTGTTTTGAAAAAATACAGTACATCTATATTTTTGTTATGCGCTTTAATATTTTTTGCTAAATTGGGGCCTACATTGACAAAGAAGTCATTAAAACTTTGCTATGGCCTTTTTATTTGTAATAGTTTCTCCATTTGACTTAAACTTATTTGGGTAAGGAGAATGTTGTCTTTTCCTTATAACAGTATTTAGTATTTCCCAAGTTCCTTTTATGTTGTTTCTTTCTTGAGCCAATAGCTTATTTTAATAGCTTTTTTCACTATCTCTTAGAATTGATGTGAATTTATTTTGATATGTTTTATACTTGTTTTTCGCACTCTTTGTTCTACATCATAGATACTTTCTGTATAAGTTGTTTTTTTTGCATACATTACGAAGACCATTAGTAATCCATGGTTTTGTTTTGTTACTGAAGTCTTTAGCGCACACTTTTTTGATTGGACAATGTTTATTGTATAGGTCGACAAATGTTTTTATAAAATTATCATAAGCACTATTTACATCATTTGTATCCATGACACCATTCTAATCTTGTAATAATAGATCATTTTTCAATGCAGCAGTACAATTTTCATCCAATTTTCTTGTAAGGGTATATTTCTTATTAGAGGTTCTATTAATATATCTAAATATTTACATATGGCAAATATAGGTAAATGGTCACTGATGTCACTAATAAGTAATCCACTGCTAATGTGATCCAGTTCATTAGTGAATATGTTGTCAATTAGGGTAGCACTGTGGTCTGTTATCCTAGTTGGTTTATCTATTAATGGATAGAGCCCTACATTGAACATCATATCCACAAATGTTTTTGTTCCTTTGTTATCATTATATTTTAGAAGGTCAATATTAAGATCATCGCACAGAAAGAGTGATTTTCTTTTATTTACATGTTTTATTCCCATTTCAATTTGGTCAATGAAGGTTAGTAAATCTGAGCCTGGTGTTCTATATAAGTACAATTTACAATAACATTTCTTCTGTTATTAATACAGAGTTCAACCGAGATGCTATCCATTATGCCATTAATTCACTCAACGAGACAACACAAGACGGATATGGATTTAAATATAACACAGTTTATTTAAAGAAAAATAAGTCCGTAACTTCAAGGAAGTTGAGCGATCATGAATAACTGAGCTTATACGGCGACTGGGCCTTACTTAACTAGTACAGAATAATACAGTAAACGCAGCAATCAGATGAGCAAGTTTGTCAGCAGTAACGAGATACAAAGCTATATTCAGAGTTATGGCACAGTAATTAAACTTGTATAGAATTTGATAACAGTAACATAGACAATAACAGTAAAATGACTTAGAGATTCTACCAGCGCTCAAACCAATAAATGTGCGAGCGCTGCGGGGGCCGCGCTAATATGTATGTTCTTAAGATAGACGTTTACTGCTGAACTCCGCCATGTACCAGCTGACATTAGATCATCAAGAGTCAAACCTGTGCCGTGACAAGCTTGAGCGGCCCCTCTCCTAAGGCTATGCAGGGTAAAACCCTTGTTTATACCGAAAACATGAAATGAAGATATCCTAAGGGCTCTGGAGAGGGTGGCATTTGTCAGGGGAAGCCCCGTCGGCAATAAGAATGCAGGCGCATCTTCTCTCAGAGCAATGGTTTGACAATACTTAGACCAGGCTCTTAGTGGACAACACAAGGAACCAGGTAACATAGGCAGTTTAAAGATAACTGGCGCAGAGGAGACTGATCTAGTCTTAGTGGATCTTATTGTTACTAATAATGAGTCATGTCTAATTTCTACATCTTTGAATCTTAATATATGCGGATTATCTCGGAGGGACACCGAGTTAGGCACTAAGTTACTTTGACGTATCAGAGTAAAATAACATATCAGTAACGAGGCAATAAGAACTATTGGGGGAGGCATTAGGCCATATAGGAACTTAATCAACTGTTTAAATTCAGAGCTAGTTATGGGCGGTGCACGTGCGATTACGTGTGTCGAGTTCTTGAACAAACCTCTTTTCATCGTTTTAAGTTCTTGAGCTTCAAATGCTAAGGCATTACCAGGACCAGCAGTCACCCATACCTTGACCGAGCTAAAGTAATTGGCTACTGTTCCGGGGGACTTCAGTCGATCGCTAAGAAATAACAAGAAAGAGAGCAAATCATATACGGTTGGAGCGTAGGCCTGAACTTCG
Source organism: Branchipolynoe longqiensis (assembly GCA_030323885.1). Taxonomy (NCBI): domain Eukaryota; kingdom Metazoa; phylum Annelida; class Polychaeta; order Phyllodocida; family Polynoidae; genus Branchipolynoe; species Branchipolynoe longqiensis. Next base: position 44,632,075 of record CM059198.1, read on the forward strand.
TGTTGCTGACAGAACCTAAGGAACAGCGATATATGCGCCGCCTTGTTCTTCCAAGTTCTTGGCGCGAGTGCACTCGTATAGCTGTTAATCAGCCGCTGATGGTGCTTTACCGAGTACCCTGGAAGATAGAGCCAAAACAGTTAACTATCTTCCAGGAAACAGAATCAATCAAAACACCAAGGTTTTCAAGTCAATTAGTACAGTTACTCTTTCCAACTTCAAATCCTTACAGACAGACCTCGCCTTAGTATCACTACTCTCAGAATGAGGTGCCCTACTAAGCGCGTCAGCTAGCACTAGTTCATTACCCGGCTTGTGGCATATTTCCAACTCAAAATTCAGATCAGCCGCTATGAGCCAAATCTGTCTGGCGCATGCACAGAGGACTCTATCTCTTCCCCGCCCTGATTCCAGCACCTGTTGAGAGGCCAAGTTGTCCGTATTAACTCGAACTAGATATTCATGGGGGTTATCGGGGAGAAGAAATTTCAGGGCATGGACCAAGTTAAGCGCTTCAAGCTGTGTGATCGCCAAAGGGGAGGACTGCAACTCTACCGAGTATTCGGCACTATAGAATTTGTTAGGCGAGAAAGCCCCTCCCGCTTTAAGAGTGGAATCGCACTCGGTTATCCAAACATCCCTAGGCTTAGTTGGCAGAAGCTGTACCCCGTTATATGATTCAGCAAACTTCTGGAACCACTCAAGATCGAGGAGCAAGTCGGGGTCAAACGAGTGCTGCCCGACATACGGGGCGGCCCTTAACGCCTCAAGCACCCTATTAGAAAACCTAGTAGCCGGCTTAATGCACTTTGACAGATGCTGCAGCTTACCCGCTAAACTCTGTATTTGTTTCCTAGAAGCTTTAGACCTGGTCCTCCACCCCGTACACTCCTCAATTACATCAGCAATTTTTTCTTTTGGCAAGGTAACCGACATCTCCACAGAGTTAATAACAAAACCTAACCACACAATTTCGGTATCCGGCGACGAGCATTTGTTTAGAGCTAGTGCCAAACCAAGCTCCGCCGTTAACTCATGAAACCTACCATACGCCCTCACAGCTTTCTCTCTAGTCAGCTCCACCCCGATAAAGTCATCTAAATAACAAAGGGAAAAGAAACCTCCTTGCCTAAGAAGCCACACTATTGCTCGAGTAGTACGTGCACACGCCAGCGCTGAAGTCCGACAACCAAAGGGCGGAGCAATGTCTACATAAAAACTCTCATTAAGCGAAATGCCCAGGAGTGGCGTGGAAAGCGGGCAAACCCTAAGCTGTCTATAAGCCCTAGCCAAGTCCGCCCCCCACATCCACGCCCCAGTACCCAATTTCGTTAGCCTCTCCGTCAATGTAGTCACCGACGGCAGTGAGAAGTTGAAAGGTGCACCCAAATAAAAGCCTTTCACTATGCCAGCGTTGACACTCTTACCCCGTGGGAAGCTTAAGTCAATAATGATTCGCTTATCTGAAGAATTTTTCTTCGGCCGTGTCATCATTGGACTAACTTGAGTCCATGCACGAAAGGCAAGGAACGAAACGGACCGACAAGCGCCCCATGACTAAGCTCTGTATTAATGAACTTGCGAATATGCAAGTCTGCCTCCGCGGCTGCCGAATGGTTTTTATAAGTGGGAGTTGGGATTCGCGTCGACGTATAGTCCAGAGGCCACCCGAACTCCAAGTGGTCAACCAGCAACGTGTCAGGATAATCGAGCAGTAACGCCCGCCATTTCGGAATATGTAACCCAGACGGTACAGAAATACGCGCCTGCAGATAGTTAGGGAGCCCCGTCACCCTCACCTTATCGTAGATATCCCTGTAAATACCTAAATTGAACCAAGCCTCGTTCGACGATACTGGCCAGAAGCTCATAAGCGACTCCCTAAACAACAACGGTGTAGGCGGGGCAACAAACATTCCAGACCTAGCATTATTATGCAACGACAGTGCTACTTCAATCGGTGTGTCAAACCAATCGAAAGAGATCGCCGGCACAACATCATCCCCATCCAAGTGCAATGCTACCATATTATCACTGCTTAACTCGTTCCGTGCAGACAGGTGCGGCTCAACACCAGGGTTGGATGTCGGTACAGGTACACATAATCCAGGATTAACGGCTAAACTATCAGGCAGACTGTCACTCGAAGAGCGCGTGACACGGTCAGGGGAAATAATTAGGTCACCACTAGGCACCGGTGTGGCGGTCTCCGATGCCACAAGGCTTCACTACCATAACTGGGTCATGGCCGCTCGCCAGCTGAGAGCCCACGTGGCCTGCAACGTCACATGACCCCGCACCCAAACATGCCAGCTTGGTCGGGCCATCGGGTCGAGATACTAATCTAGCAACATCGTCACTAATCAAGGCATTATTCACATATAAATCATTTTGTACAACATTACAATTATCAGAGGGCAGACTACACTCAGTATTTATTTGATTATTTTCCGAACTCAGAGCAGCGCTGCCAGACTCGGCATCAGTATTTCGGGTAAGCGATTTATCAAAGGCAGATGAACAAACAATCGAACTTACAGGATTACCCGCCGAACTTTCAGTAGAAGCCTTTTTATCAAGGAACCGCCGTTTCTTTAGGCAGTCTTGTTCCCTATGATTTAGCACCCGCTTAAACTTATAAGCACACCATGCACATATGTGCGGTGACTTATCAGGAAGTTCGCCGTGTGTAGAGGAAAAGCCACAATCCTTCCCCCAATTCCAGAGGTAACAGGGTTTCCCGTCATTGTCCCTGTTGTATTCTTCGCGTGGGTTAATGGGAGTGGCAGCCGCCGACGAAGCAGCCGCCACCGCTTGGGGCGCTTCAGAGTGGGCACGGGTCTGAGAATACTGCTGCTGCCTATTAGACTCATGCACATGCTGTGCCACCGCCCGAGCCTGAATAGCCCTAACCGACTCGGTGCAGACATCTCGTTGGATGTCCTTAATGGCCACCATATTGTTCCACCCCTCTCTTAGCCGTCCATCTGCCACCATTTGAAAAACCTTCTCCGACCAACGTCGGCACGTAGGCCAGTCCCAGGTGATAGCCATTAAAGACAAATCCTCCTCGTGTTGTAACAATGCAGGGAACCACACTTGAGGAAAGTTAGGCTGTGCTGCCAGCAGCCTCAAGGCAAAGAAATATTCGGCCCATGTGGCCTCCCCCAGGGCAATTTTTCTACACGCATCCCCACGCGTCACAAAATTATGGGGAAAAAGGTCCATACCTTTTGGTTTCTGTAACGCTTGTGTGGACTCGAGCAAAAAGTCAATAGTCACCGGTGGCTGCGGATGCATTAGTTGATATCTTGGAGTCGGGTGAGGCGACGCCATGGCCGCCACCCTCTGGTGGTGTACTGGCGTAACTGCATGATTCATCCTAGGCGCAGGCGTCATCGGTCTAGGCGAGCAGGCGGGTGCAGGTGACTGAAGCGGGTAGTAGGTAGCAGCACGTGAATTATAGACATGCGACACTGATGGCGGGGGACCCATCACCATGGGCGAGGCAGGCGGGGGTTGAGGAGGGTTTGCACGCTCAGGCCTAGGAGATGGAGGTGGAGGCGTGGCCGGCACTAGGCGCCCAACACACACCGGCGACTGTGGCGGGTGAGGTATATGCGGCCCAGGCAGTGCAGCAATCCTTTCCAGAGCATTCAACCTCGACATTACTCCTGAAATCCTCCTATTATCCTGCCTTAGCTGTAGAATGGTCCCTTGTTGCCCCGCTAGCTCTCTCAGTGCCGGCGTCTCCGGCAACACCTGTGGAGTCACCTCATTCTGGGTCGGCCCTTCGTCGTCAGACACTTCCGTAGACAATGTAGCCTGTCTGCATGATGAGCTCGCCTTGCTTTTCGGCTGCCTCCTTGGACTAGCCGATGCAGCTGCAGGTTTAAGAGGAGGACGCCCTCGTCGTTTATTAGCCGGTGGCATTCTGCGCAGCTTGGTATCAGGAACACGTGTAGTTTTACGCACTTCAGGTGTGTTGTTAAGAGAGTGAACCTGCAGCAGCGACGGTCGGGCGAAAAGTGAGCACCGGTTGCTTCGCGAGACAGCAAGAAACCTACGCGACCCAGTTGCCTCGTTGAGCAAATTACCTATGTTAGCCTCGCCAACATAACCAATGCTACACCTACAAAAAGCTTGTTGTACTGAGTCAACCAATCGTTGCTCCATCTTAATAATGCTGAGCACCAAGCAAGATAGTGACGAGTATTACTTGTGTAAAATGTTTGGTTTGACTTCGGCAGAGATTGATCCCCCAACCTCCCGCTTGCGAAGTGAGCGCTCTATCCACTCGGCCATCCCACCTGGCTGAAATTATCGACGCATCAACCAAGGTTTCTCCGCCGCAATGATCGCTGATTTTCCAGAAGAATCCAGAACAATATCAATTAAATTTCAGAACATTCGGCAGCCACTAATTAAGTTACCGCCATGGAAAGAGAGAGTTGTGCAATGGAGAAGAGTTCTTCCGCCGATGCAGCGCTCGTCTGCCTTGGAGAAGGTACAGTCCCGCAGACGGACCCTCCAGCAGACGACTTTGAGCTGAGCGGACTCCTGTACACTGTGGACGAATCACCTCCTTGGTATCTGTGCTTCTTCTTTGGTTTCCAAGTAAGCATTTGATTATCTGTCCGAAATCATTCAGAGGCAGGGAAATTACCTCATAGTCATACTCCAATTCACTCTTTAGTCTAGTCTCAAATCTCTTTATTTTGGCCCACCATAAGCAGTTTAATCCGATGAAAGCATCACATTTCTTAAAGTTGCCATAGTCCGATGGTTTTGAGTTTCTGTCATTTTTCTGAGATAAATCAATTTAATTGATTGTTATACTCTACATTACTTTAGCTTGAAGTAACTTTTATTTTAACTGTCTAACTTTTGAGATAATTGAAGTGCAAACGTGTCAGATTAGTTTTGGCAAGCACACCCAATACTCAGACACTGCATAGGCTTCTGCACTAGCCGGTTCTATTAAATTGACTCAGAATGCCCTAGGTGGCCACACATGCTTAATAAGTGCATCAGTATTTAATTTAGATATGTACAATTAAATCTAGATCATTGCTTTGGTTTTGAAATGGTGGTGCCTGGATTACTTACTGGATTATACAACTTTATCGCCGCCCCCCCCCCTCCCCCCCGCCCGTCACGGGGACATTGAGGTTAGGGAGAAATCAAGGGGGACAGTTTAAGTTCCATGGTCAGATGAAACATATTCTTTTTCAAAACCAAAACACTTAACTACAATTACTTCTATTTATCCAATTTAGATACTGGTGCAATAACTAGGAGCGGGACGTAGCTCAGGCGGTAGCGTGTCCACCTGTGTAGGTTTAGGTCATTCGATCGATCCTGCTCAGTGGACCCATTTGCAGTTTGGGCTATTTTCCGTTCCAGCCAGTGGTCCACAACTGGTTCATCAAAGGCTGTAGTATGTGCTGTCCTGTTTGTGGGAAAGTGCATATAAAAGACCCCTTGCTGCTTATCGGAAAGAGTAGCCTATGTGGCGGCAGCAGGTTTCCCCCAAAGAAATATGTCAGAATGACCATATGTTTGACGTCCAATAGCCGATGATCAAAATCAATGTGCTCTAGAGGCGAAGTTAAATAAAACAAACTTTTGGTGCGTTAACTAATGATTTGGCACAGCATGTACAGAATATCCATGAATTTATGACCCCATCCCTTTGGACACCTACTTTAAGATCTTCAATGTTACCCTTTAAATAAAAGTTACTTAAAATTAAAGTAAAAGTAGATTGTAACGTTTAACCTGATGTATTTATCTCAGAAAATGGCAGGAACTCAAAACCACCAAACTATTTAAATTTAATGTATTATCGCTCACCCCCACCACCCGCTTTCTAAGAGACTTTCCTTTCTCAGAGACCACATTCATCTCTGCCTTACATACGTTATTTTAATATTGACCACGATTACATGTCACTATTTATCAGTCTTTGATGGGCAGTTCTTTTTAGCAACGCTATGTACTTTCTTTCAGCATTACATCACCATGTTTGTGGCCACCTTGACAGTGCCCTTTCTTCTGTCTCCTGTCATCTGCATGGACGGAGATGACATTGGGAAGAGCGAAGTTATTGGAACACTATTCGTCGCCTCGGGATGCATTACCATATTGCAAACAGTGCTCGGAGTCAGGTTAGATTCTTTGTTTGATTCAACTATTTAGGTGAAAGATCTCTATGTTTTGGAGGATTTCCACCATTGTTGAAAATTCACCGATTAACGTTCATAGACATAGAAATACCAATGTATATATGACAATAATTGGTCAGACCGAATCATGACCTCAGATGTTGCTAGAACATAAAGCCTAAACATGAAAGAGTTTGGCACGGGTGATATACAGTCATGATAAATACAGTTGAAACCTGACTTCTGCCATTTCCCCGTGATTCCCTGACACAGTGACTGCTAATCCTGTGACCAGGGGGGATTATCTGCGTTTTCGCGGAAATTCCCCATTGTCTTTGGTTCTGCTGGAACTCACTAGGCGGCACCAAGGTCTCGGCCTCAATTCCGTGTTTTGGGCCGGAGACCACTTTCATCTCTGTATTAATTATAATAATTATTATTATTATCTTTATCTTTATCATTATCACTAATCATATAAATGGTTCTGATAATTTTTCTGAATGGTCCTCCCCTAGTGTAGGGATACTTTTATCAAAGTTAAAATAAAAAATTGTTGCTCAATAATGCCCCATTTCTAGTGGATGTCTTATTTTTTGTTTGTTGGGGTTTTACGTTCTGGCAACATCTAAAGTTATACATTCATGGCGACTTTATAGTGCTGTCTCACTGGGATACCAGTCCACCGACATCGTGTTCTACCTGATTTCCCACTCGGTCACGTTATCCTGGTATTGTGCTAACCAGTCCTTGCCTTATTCTAGTAATGCTGAGTGCCAAGCTAGGTAACAACAACTATCAATTTTGTACGTCATTGGTTTGACTCGGCCGGGTTTCGAACTCCTGACCTTCCGCACGGGAAGCTCTGCACTCTCCCGATTCGGCCACTGTGTCTGGTCCACCAAGTGGTAGTAGGGCTCATTACGGACTCCTATACTAGGTCAGGGAAACGATTGTTTGGCTCAATATTTGGATAGGATGTCTTTGAGTAGGACACCAAGTCATGGTGCTGTTTGCATGGTATCTCAGTTGACCAACACTATAAAGCTGCTATGTGCGGTCCTATCCTGATATGACCATATATATGATGTCAAGCTGCTGTCAATCAATTGATTGATTTCATTTGATTAGTGGTTGTTTTAAGCCATGTCGGCAGTAGTGACCATTTTCACGGCTAGAAGAGTTTATATGTCCATCGCTACTGACAGTCAAACAAGCATTTGAGTTGGGTGTAGCACATTTAGAAATTGTCCTTGCGGTGACTGATATGGCTGACAGTGCAGCACATAGTACCTGTCTTCAACGGACAAATTGGCAATCAGACCAATGCAGAGGTGCCAAGTAGATAAGAATGTGAATAGGGAGATCTCCCTAATTGTAATGCACACATTGTAAATAGGGGAAAATAATGTGGCTGAAGGGGGTAGGGTGCAGGAGGAGGGGGGGAATCGCCCCGTCCCCCAGACAATTTTGAAAAAAAAGTAATGCAAAATGGTAGTACGTCTTGACAAAAAAACATGTGTATGATTTTTGTGTTTGTTTAAGCCCCCCAAAAATAAATTAAGATGATTCTTTGGTGGGCGATTACAAATTAAAAGCAGGAAATCGGGAGATTGGGGTTATTTTACTATATTTTAGGGAGATCTCCCACCAAATCGGGAGCCTTGGCACCTCTGCCAATATTATATTGACATATAGCAAGAGGTCCTGTCATTGGAGGGGCAGTCAAATGAAACAAACGAGCAATTTGTATCGTGAGAAATGATCCTCACTTGGCTGGGGGAAGGGGGTCGCTGATCATAGGGCTTGCTAAAGCACATCCTACTCCCGTCGGTTAGTGAAGTGAAAATCCGATGGTGGCGCCACCAGTTCAACTACGCAAAGTCAGGTACATTTAGTATTGAACAAGTGTATAAGATGGGTGACATCGTCAGTTATTTATACTCCTGATCATATAAGGAATTAAGCCTCACTTGATTTCATCAAGCTACCCTTTGAGAGAACTGTATGTAGTAATACTACTATACAAGTGTTAAAGTTGCCCGGTATAATCCACTGAGGCGACAAATGAACTCGGAATGTAATATATGAATGACATCGTGGGTGGGATTCCCTCATCACGTGACATAATCTCGTTATTAATGGACTGGGGAATCCCTTTAGGTTGCACTTGCACACTCGTCATAGTGATACTACCCTCCACATATATTCAGTTACACAAACTGAAAAGATGTGTTTGGAGAGCATTTGTCAGAGAATAGTTCCAATCTCACTAATGGCCTATGCTTGGGTCTGTTTAGCATAAGATTTTTAAGACGGCTACAAATCTGACAATTACGCAGGCTTCCCGTTGTGCAGGCTGGTACATTCGCCCTGCTTGCTCCAACCCTCGCATACTTCAAACTACCAGCATGGACCTGCCCCAACATAGGCGTACCAGATGGACTCTGTAAGTCTGAAGCTAATGTACCTCACCCTCATCTCTCATCCACTTCACTAGTGCTATTAAAGGTGCATAGTCCGATTAAAGCATCACCTTTTCGAAAGCAAAACACTATCTAGAACCTATATATTCAACTTAGATACTATTGCACTTATTAACTATTTGTTGCTACATTGAAGGACATACTAATTTGGGGTCCATAAATTGTCATCGCGAAAACAGTGGGGTCGTGCTAAATGGGGTTCAGTTTACTTTGAATTCACAAATTCCAGGTCAAATGAATCATCGCTATATATATCCGAATTCGCATTAAATCAGGTCAGGTTATAATGGGGTTTCACTGTAGCACTTTGTGTATTTGTGTATTCACCGTCTTCCCTACATTCCAGCGTGTAAGCTGAAGCTGTGACCCGGCATGCTGAGGTCACAGCTTCGGTCCTTCCTGATGGACCAGCAAAATTCAGAATACAGATACTATGATCCATTGGAAAGTTGGGAGTATGGCTTCTATTAGGACAGTCTATTCTCATGTGGACTTTAGGGTGGTTAACTAACCAAGGCTGTCTGTACTAAGTACTATTCACTGTCTATTCCTTATACCCTAGTCACATTGCTGCTTGCGACCACACAAAAGGATGGTCGCAAAATGATCCTCAATGGTCGCCAACCTCCTTGTGATCATTTTGGTTACAAGGAAGTTGCGGCTACTGCCCTAAAAACTTTGTGACCAAAATAGTCGCAAAGAGGACATTGACCATTGCTTTGGTCACAAGGAAATCGTCGGTGTGACGGTGCTTTATTCACATGCTTTGCAAACAGTGTTCATATCGGGTATCGTGTTATGCATGAGGATATGGAGGTTGAGGTGGGGTGGGGTGGGGTGGGGTGAGGGTGGGCGACTTGGATGCAAACCTCTGCTCTGTTTTTGTTAGTGAATGCCACCGCGGACGGTCGTGGTATGGTGTTTGGCCTCAACAACATGACCTACATAGAACCGGGCAGTGAAGCGCACAAGGCTGTATGGCAGGCACGGCTCAGAGAGGTGAGTATACTGTGTGTCTATCCGCTTTAAATATTTGTTGGGGTTTTACATCCTGACAACATATTTAAGGTCATACCAGGGCGGGTACCGACTTATGACAGTGCGCACTCTTGGTGACTTTATAGTGCTGCCCCACTTGGGGTACTGGGCCGCTAGCACCATGATCCAATTTTCCCACTATGACCTATTCAGCAGAATAAAATGTTTACGAACCCCAAAAAAAGGATCTAATATCCTTATAGAAAGTATCAGTTGAATTCACTTCTTTTTTTAAAATATATAAAATCAAGACAAAAAAAACCCTACCAAGTGAGTTTAATTAAAGTCGCCAGCTATCCGCCGAGTGGAAAACAAACGAACTCGGAATAGTTCAGATTTGTGCCACAGGGTGGCCTAATGCGCTGGCGGCGGAGGGGATTTGTATATTAGATATTGGGAAATAGCAGTGCTCACCGGCAACAGGCTCAGTGGGGATCTGCTGAGCCTGTTACCGGCAAGCGGCATTAATATCAGGTCGATTTTTGGTTTAATTTGACCAAATTTCGTCGGCAGCATTGATATCGCTTCGAGTTTGTAGTTAATTTGACTTTTTGAGCATGTAATTCTGTTAAATATGAGAGCTTTGAATAGATTTGGGCCTAATATATTGCCGCCGATACCGGGAACCAGCAACCCTTGTTACTGTGTGAAAATGTTGCCGGCGATCAGCGCTATTTGACAATATCGCCGCGGATTCAGTGACAGCGGCGGGGGCCGTAATCAATTCAATCAATCAATTCAATCAATTCTTTTATTTTAACTCTCTGCAAGTTATGTTTACAATAAACTGAGGTGATACAATAAATGCATACAAATTCCTTACAGACAGAAAGGATCCCAGAAAAGCGATGCTTATCTAGCTGGTTTCCATAATTAACACCAACAGGTGTTGCGGTTTCCCAGGGACACCAGTTTGCCAGGGACACATTGCTTCTGCGCATGCGTGAAAATCGAACAGCATCATCACTAACCTTATAAATTTAATATAATGTTTTTGGTAAAGATGTTTTCTATATGTGTACCAAACGATTTGTTTCTAGGTGGTGTCGTTTTAGAGATATTTAACTTTTCCTGTATTTTATGTATGAAGATTGCTCATGGCCATTGACAATGCCTTGAGTTGGACGGTACGCGCAGTGAAAAACATTAGTTTTATTCAAAATTAATAGAAATCAAGAACCCTAACCGTATCAATTTAATATAATCTTAATGGTAAAGATGTTTTCTATATGTGTACGAAGCGATTTGTTTCTAGGTGGTGTAATTTTACAGATATTTGATTTTTTTCTGGATGAAGATTTGCTCACGGCCATTGACAATGCATTTGAATGGAAGTGTCCCTGGCAAACTGGTGACCCTCGCAATCCTTAACACCGGGCGACTCGGGTGACCCGAGTCGTCAGAATTTCAAATCGAACCCCACGAGTGGAGTCGACAAAAACACGTGTGCAAAACGACCCGCCGCCAGTAACCCCGAGCACGGAGAAGCGTATTCGTTTATTCAACCCTAGTCTGTAGGATGTGTGCATGCGCCAAAAAGTGGCTCCGGTGACCCGAGTTGATTAATTGATTACGCCCGATTTGTTTAGTTTACATTTGTCGATTCGACAATATTAATATCACCGCCAATGTGGCGGCGGCGTTAATATCGGTTCGATTTTAAGGTTAATTTCATGAAATTTCACTTATTGCGTATGTAATTCTGTTAAATATGATAGCATTGAATAGATTTGGCTCTAGTATATGGACACATATGCGCTGGCGGCGATATTGTCAAATAGCGGTGCTCGCCGGTAACAGGCTCAGCAAATCCTTCTGATCCTGTTGCCGGCGAGCACCGCAATTTCAGCCAATCACACGCCAGCTTTTCCATTGCAAATGGCCGCCGCCTATGGGGGTGGCCATTTTGGAGACAACAAACTCCCTTTGCAGTTCAGACAAGCATGGCCCTGGTCCCCTACTCTCCCCACACATACTTGGTTCATTTAAACATAAAAACTAAACAAGGTTGTGCTTGGAGAGCATTTGTCGGAGTACGTGCAGTGTCCCAGTGAGCTATAGCTGGTCCCTTTAAATTAATCTAAGAAGTTTGCAGACCTGCCAAGTCTCCCGATTTGATGGGAGATCTCCCGACAATATAGCAAAATAACCTGAATCTCTCAATTTCCTGCTTTTAATTTGTAATCTGCCAAAGAATCATTTTAGCTTCTCTTTTTTTAACCATTATTTTTCATAAGAATGCACCATTTTGTATGACTATTTTCCACAGGAGTCCCGCCCCCTTTGGGAGGAGGCGACTCCCGCTTCTTTGCACCTTCCACCCTTTCGGCCATGCTATTTCTCCCTATGTATGACCTTAGATGTTGCTAGGACATAAAACAACAACAAACAAACAACTCTTCCTATCCATAATTTGTATATTACGGAGATCTCCCTACTGACACTCTCATCCACCTGGTACCTGTTGATGTTGTTCAGATCACCAGTCGCCTTGTTCAGACAGAGTCACGTGATTGCTATGCAGGTGCAGGGCTCGCTGATGATTGCTGCGCTGTTCGAGGCGATGCTCGGTCTGACAGGAGTGATTGGCGTCTTACTGCGGTTCATCGGCCCTCTCACCATCTGTCCCACCATCTCCATGCTCGGGCTTTCCTTGTTTAAGGCTGCTGCGGACTACGCCGAGCACCAGTGGTGGATCTGCATTGTGTATGTAGTAAATTTAAAACTTGTATTAATTATCTCCTATGCATGATGTATTGCAATACCTCAGGGAGTTTGGCGCCCCTGCCCTGCAGAGTTGTAAACCACTGCCTTGTGGCACAGGTTCTTGACAGAACCGAAGGCTAAGGGAGCAAATCCTGATCAGAAAACCATGTCACTGTGGCAGCATCAAGGGCGGTTGATGTATGGAACTCCTAACATCATCTGACAAGCCACTGCAGGGACAAATAGTTTTGCGCCTGTCTGGACATGTTCTTGCCAGGGTGAGACCTCTATTTGCTCCCCGGGAGAGTGCTGCTGGTAACTTGCAAAAGCCAGCAGCACTTCAACACTTTTGCAGGCAGCTTTCATGAATGTACAGAGGAGGATGGCCAAGGCTAGCACATCTTTCGGCCGACTCTGGAACAACCACCATGTGTCCATGCGGGTCAACAGCAAGGTCTACCATGCAATCGTGCTATCCACCGTACTATACGAAGCCGAGGCCTGGACAGTGTACAGACGACAGGTGAAAAAGCTGCATGCCTTCATGATGCGACATCTGCTTTCGATCATGAGGCTAACCTGGAAGGACAAAGTGACAAATAAGGAAATACTCGAACGGACAGGGCTGCCCTCTATGGAAGATCTTCTGATCAAAAAGAATCTACGGTGGACTGGACACCTCATGAGGATGTCATCAGACAGGCTACAAAGCAGATCCTCTACTCTCCACTGTCTTCTTGCTACAGAAAGAGAGGGCGCCCTCGTCTCCTGTTCAAGGATACCATCAAGAGAAACCTGAAGCTGAGAGACATTAAGACCGACTCATGGACATCACTCTCACAGCAGAGAGCTAAATGGGGAGTGACAGTCAAGTAATGAAAGCAGTCTTTGTCGCATCACAACCGACAGCATGATGATGATCATGATCAACGCATTATGTGACTATAATATTCACGGTAACAATCGCTTCTGGTAACGTGTCATTAACCTGCTGGAAAGACAACGGAACCGAAAGTTAATTTCTGCAGTGACGAAACCAAAAATAATTGTTATCGATGGGTTCTTATGAGCCCTGGGCATGGAGCCCCAAAATCTGTTTCCCATATAATTTGAAATCCTATTATAGGTTGCTATAATATAAAGAGAGGGTGGTATATAAAGTCGGCAGGAAATGACTCCAGGTGGCGCCAGTGGTGGTGACAATCGGAACAGGACAGTATCTGAAATAGGATAATGTAATACAATATGTGCGTACCTTTGTTGTTTATAGTCACACAAATTATAGAGCATATGTGTATATGCATATAATATATATACATGTATATGTGCTATATAAGGCATTGTATGAATATATGTAACGTATTAGTTTATGCTATCTATTATATATGGTACATTTATCTATATATGCTTTCTTTTAGATACCACAACCCAGTAAAATCTGGTGAAATTTAGACACCTTTTACATTTAAATCGGGGGATGCTTTTCAATATCAAATCTATGAAATAAACAGATGTTGTTCCAGATGTTAACATGGATTTCTCTGTCTCAGGACGATGGCGGTGATGATCTTGTTCTCCCAGTACTTGGGCTGGATCACCATCCCCTGCCTGACACATAGGAAGGGTGAGGGGTGGATCAGAGTCCCATACCCTTTCTTCAAGATGTTTTCGGTAAGTTGCCTCGTATCTTATGCCTGAGCAAATCCACAAAATTGAATTAGCGATGAATGGATTTTTTCTTCTTTTTTTAATATCTGGTAAACATTTTTTTAAATTCATCTGAATACAATTTTTCTTCAGTGATGAGACACTGATCGTCAACTTCAGTTATTTTCAGTATTTAATTCTCCCTCATCCATCAGTCAGAGTGTGTTCGTTCTCTCAGCAATATTCATGACTTCTGCGGTCATGTTTATTTCATGTGAGGCATCGGTAATGAAGCAGGGCCAGAGGTGGTTTTTTCTTCACTGCAAACCATCTAGTGAATGGTTTGTGTAACCAGCTGGGTTTTTTTCTTTCAAGTCCATATTTATGATCCGTTTAGTTACTTTAGCAATCATAGACTTCACCTCCAGCTATGGAAAGCTGTCCATCTCCCTGCTGCCAAATCTATCTCCCGATGCCCTCAAATCCCAGGCACGCGCTCGGTTTTATGGCACCGTCTTCACTAGCCTGTTGCATGTCAAAGATGTGTCTTGGAGCTGGGAGAAATACTCTTGTTTACTAACGGTAGAACACTGTTGGCAGCAAGGGCCTTATTCGCAGTGAAAACCTTTATTTGTATATAACGATGTACCTTTTGGTGTCCTTAAAGACATGAACTGCTTTATTTGAAAATAACTACATGTATATACCTTTTTGTGTATTTTCTAAAACATAAACTATTTTATTTATAACTACAGTAAGACCTCCCTAACCGACCACCTCCCCAAATCGATCACTCCCCTATATCGATCGATTTATTTGGGTCCTAACAGTACCATTATAACCATGTTCTAACTCCCTAAACCGACCACCTCCCTAAATGGACCACTTAAAGTCGGTCCAAAGTCGGTCGATTTAGAGAGGTTTTACTGTATATGCTTTTTTGTGTCTTTAAGACGTGAACTACATTCTGAGCGACGAATGAAGTCAGTAGTCGCCAGTCTGGCTGAGCCCGGTTTGCCCGAGTTGGGGCATTACCAAGCTCGGGTCGTGTTACAAACAACACGCTGATAGATCCGCGAAGTTATACTCGGATAATTCTTATACATCACATAGCTACATGCCTTTTTGTGTTCTTTTTAAGTGATGAACTACTTTATTTGTATTTAACTAGATGCTTTTTTGTGTCCCTTTGAACTCAGGTGATCCTGGGAATTTTCATTTCTTGGTTCCTGTGCTACATCCTCACGGTGACCGGCGTGCTTCCGTCTGAGCCCGACGAGTGGGGCTATGGGGCAAGGACTGACCAGCGGACGGATGTTATCTACAATGCGCCCTGGTTCCGCATCCCATATCCATGTACGCTACCATTTAATGCTGCATAGCATCAAATTTAGGAAACCAAAACACCGATGTAATTTGTATCCTACATGATTTGAGTTGAGTTTTATTTAACCACAAACATGTAGTAAGGTATGGCTTCCCCAATGGGGGGATCTTCCAGCCGAGCAACCAATGTTGCATTAAATTAAAGTTCATACTTATGTAAAATACATTGTTTCAACAAATCGGCAATTGAAATTTTTATCCAGAATCGAGATATGTCCCTGTATATATACATATATGTAAGCATATCCAAATGCGATACTGACGCACTTATTACGTATTTGCGGCTGCATAGAAGGGACTGCTAAATCAATTTAATGGAACCTGTTGCTGCTGAAGCCTATCCTCTCAGAAATTTGACGCACATGCCAAATTAATTCTTTCACTTCAAATATCTCCCAATGGTAGCCAATTAAACTATCTTACTTCAAAGAAAATTATGGTAGATTATAGCTATCAGCCTAATGTAACTTTCTTTACAGAAACTCAAAACCATCGGACTATGCACCTTTTTTTTCTTGAAGATTTATACTGCCTATCATGGATAAGTCTGAATAGTCCTTGTTTTCACCATTAGACAGTTGGTTGATAGAAAGCCTGAGTCTACATTTTTACCGACCCAAGGGATTTTTACCCTCCCACACCACATAGACATGGTATGAGAACAACTGGCCTTTGATGATGCTGTAAGTTATACACAGTGGTGGAAATCCAAATTGACAGAGGTGATGGCATCCAATGAAAGCATCACATTTTCTAAGCCAGATCACTTACCTAGATCTGATCCTACTGTCGTAGTCTGCACTTACCTCAGGCAAAGAGCCAGATACCGGCGCACTCGTTAAACATGTGTTACAGTTTGGTGCTCCTGCATTCTGCTGCCAGACTCGAAAATAGATTAACAAAATCATGACACACTATGATTAAATATTTGTACATCTTTTCACTTCACAGATTTCTAAGGTTACCCCTTTCAAATATAAGTTGTTTCAAACTAAAGTAAGGTAGATTATAACAATCAACAATATACTTCAATGAACTGCTTCTCTGAGGCCGCTAGCAACTATTGAATTCAGTGACAAATATTTCTGATTTGATTTTCGTTCTACCCACCTGTTCTGGAAAGTCGACTCAATTCAATAACTAACTATTCCGGTATATTACATGAATATATCATCATCATCATCATGCTGTCGGCTCCGTATAGTAGGGTGGATAGCACGATTGCGCGGTAGATCTTCAAGTGATCGCTTTGAGGAGGATACTGATGTGGGTGTTCATTGACGTAGACCACACGCTAGTGGTAGACCGTACGCCAAAATAGCACCAAATATTCTATATAACTTTTTAATTGTTTATCTTTTTAAGTGATCGCTTGTTTATTCTGCTGACAATGGTGGTTAAATGCATGCACTTGTTTTCGCTGCTGTGCAGTAGCGGTCATAATCCTTATGGATCAATTTCATTTATCAATAATTTCTGTAAACTTGTTCATGGGGTAAAAATTGGGGAGTTCCCAATTTCTATTTATTTTGCTTTTTGTATAGGAAATGTTTGTGCAGTCAACATTTGTAATACCTTGCACCGATGTGATTACTGTTATAATCTAGGTTGAATTATTGTTGTTTTTATTTATGAAAGTTCACACTCAGACTATATAGATATCCAATGGATTTAATCATTCTCATGGTAAGGCTCCATAAAAATGATAAAATCCCTTGGATATATATATGGATGTAATATTCTGGAATAGTATATAAATACTATTCCGAAATATATACATATATATATGTATCAGGATTAATATTCCTGAATGTTATATATCATAGATATATATATTCATGCGGTAGATCTTTAAGTGATCGCTTGTTTATTCTGCTGACAATGGTGGTTAAATGCATGCTAATGTATAAATGCCCAGGTAGACTGCATGCTAAAAGTGTAAATGGCCAGGTAGACCGCATGCTAAAGTGTAAATGCCCAGGTAGACTGCATGCTAAAGTGTAAATGCCCAGGTAGACTGCATGCTAAAAGTGCAAATGGCCATGTAGACTGCATGCTAAAAGTGTAAATGCTCAGGTAGACTGCATGCTAAAAGTGCAAATGGCCATGTATACTGCATGCTAAAAGTGTAAATGCCCAGGTAGACCACATGCTAAAAGTTTAAATGCCCAGGTAGACTGCATACTAAAAGTGCAAATGGCCAGGTAGGCTGCACGCTAAAGTGTAAATGCCCAGGTAGACTGCATGCTAAATGTGCAAATGCCCAGGTAGACTGCATGCTAAAGTGTAAATGGCCAGGTAGGCTGCATGGTAAAGTGTAAATGGCCAGGTAGGCTGCATGGTAAAGTGTAAATGGCCAGGTAGGCTGCATGGTAAAGTGTAAATGGCCAGGTAGGCTGCATGGTAAAGTGTAAATGGCCAGGTAGGCTGCATGGTAAAGTGTAAATGGCCAGGTAGGCTGCATGGTAAAGTGTAAATGGCCAGGTAGGCTGCATGGTAAAGTGTAAATGGCCAGGTGGACCACATGCTAAAGTGTAAATGGCCAGGTGGACCACATGCTAAAGTGTAAATGCCCAGGTAGACTGCATGCTAAAAATGTAAATGGCCAGGTAGACCGCATGCTAAAAGTGTAAATGGCCAGATAGACCCCATGCTAAAAGTGTAAATGCCCAGGTAGACCACATGCTAAAGCGCAAATACCCAGATAGACCAGATCGCATGTTAACAGTGGCTCCGAATATTACTGTAAGCAATAACACCTGGTGAAGTCACGTGACCGGATCTTTTTCTTTTTTTTTTAAATAAAAAAAAAACAACGCCGACGCTGGTTCACGGTTGCCCCCGCGTTGTTATCCGCAGTACAATGGGGCCTCCCCACGGCCAGCGTGTCGTGCGTGTTCGGCCTTCTCGCCGGCATCATCTCCACCACCATCGAGTCGGTCGGCGACTATCACGCCTACGCCCGGCTCAGCGGGGCCCCGTGCCCGCCCGTCCACGCCATCAACAGGGGTAAGGCTCCGTCTGTTTGTTGGGGTCTTGCGTCCTACCAACATCTGGGGTGGGGTTATTGTTTGTTTGTTTGTTGGGGTTTTACATCCTACTAACATCTGGGGGCGATTGCTTGTTTGTTGAGGTTTTGCGTCCTAGCAACATCTGAGGTCATTTTTGGGGTTTTATATCCTGGCAACACCTGGGGGTCATTGTTGAAGTTTTACGTCCTAGAAACATTTGAGGTTGTCATTGTTAGGATTTTATGTCCTACCAACATCTGGGGGGGTCATTGTTTTTTTTAGGTTTTACGTCCTCTGATGTCATTGTTGGGGTTTTACGTCCTACCAACATCTTGGGTCATTGTTTGTTGGAGTCAGTAAATTAGTATAAAATATCTCGAATTGTTTTCTAGGCCAACCGAAATGATTTCGACTTGATATCAGGGAGTACTTTTGGCCAACTTGTTTTCTGTGTGTAAATGGTCACATTTCGTTTTTGTGTCTAGGAATCTTCATTGAGGGGATGGGCAGCTTCCTGGATGGCTTACTCGGAACCGGAAATGGAACCACGTCTACGAGTATAAATGTCGGCGTCATTGGACTTACTAAGGTATGTCAAATTGTGTTTTATGATGGTGGCTGCTGACATGAGTCACTAAGGGGCAGTCCATAGGTTTCAATATTTGCATGGTCATAGAAAGCTGTAACACTGTCCTAGCGCCAATCCACTGATCAGTCAGCACACTCTCCTTGGACAGCGTTCTACTGTTGTTGTTGACTCTTTTATCGCTCAACCTGACATCAATTTCCGCTGTTTTCGTTCATCTGATACTACGCTTATCCCTGTCTTTTTACCAAGCAAACAAACAAAAGTGTTATTTTAAAATTGTATTCATGGTTAGCAGAAAATGAGATTATTTGTTACAAAACAAATAGAAGTATTAACTTGCAGATTAACTTACAGATCCTATTCTGGCTGATCTAGACAGGGGGAGGGGTGGGGGTGTCAGTCAAGTACAACTTTTATTAGTTTAATAAAATGTTTATTTTTCTCGGCGAACAGAACTTCTATTTTTCATACTCTTGGAAATCCTAGTTCCAAAATATGATTGTTGAAAGAATTGCCAAGATCATACAAGTTGAACAGATATGTATGCACCTTATCAAAAATTTAATACCACTTTAATAAATTATTTAAGATGTTCATGTTCTTGTCTTTATCTTCTGTAGTAAAATGTTGATGTGTACTTTAATATATTATTTAAGATGTTTATATTTTGTAGTCAATTATTGATGTGTACTACTTCGGGTGGATTTGGTGGGGGGTGGGAGTCTGGAAAAGTGGTACTCTTTGTACCACATGTACTGGACCAAATATCTGGCAAGCTTGGGACCGGAAGTGGCCCAGATCTCAGGATTTTCCAGTTTTCTGGAGACAACCTAAATATATACTTAAAATATAAAGTAAACAGTGAAAAGTAAAGGACTAAATTGTATTTAACCAAGTTTAAAATGGCCAGTTTTCTGGTAATACCGGATTTCTGGAAGCCAGATAAGAGATTCAGGAGGTCTGTTCCTTGAAAATGTTGAGAACTTTGGATGACCACTAATACTCCATTTAGCTATTACCACAGAATTTGATAACCAATCAGAAACATGACCGCAGAAGTCATGAATATTGCTGAGAGGACGAACACAATCTGTTGGTGCTTTTAAAAAAGGTCTTAAGACACATCTGTTTAAATCTGCTTTTAACTAGGTGAAATTTATTTTCTTGTATATTTGTTTGTTATGTAAAGCGCCTGAGAACGGCTTGCTGGATCGGGCGCTATATAAATATTTTATTATTATTATTATTATTATTATTGCAACAGTCAGTAATGAGCCCCACTACCACACGGCAGTCTCGGGTACTCTGCCCCTTGTTGACCAGAAGGACCGGCAAGTGGCAACACGCTGAATGTGGATGTAGCTTTATAAACCACAGTTACGTTTAGAACAAACTAAAAAAAAATTCTAAATATTTGTTTAAAATTGCACAGTTCGGTGGTTTTGAGTTTCTGTCACTTTTTGAGATAAATATAGTAAGTTGATCGTTATAAGCTACCTTAGTTAAGGTTGTAGTAACTTTATTTTAAATTACTTACTTTTGAAATATTTGAAATGCAAACAAACAAAAAATAATTTTGGCAACCACATCAAAAGTCTTGACACCATAAGCTTCAGCAGTAATAGGTTCTATTAAATTGACTCAGCGCTTCCTTCTATGCAGCAAACGATGTTTATGAGTGTACCAGCATCTAAGTTAGGTATGTAGAATCAAATAAAGACAAACCAGACGGGATGGCCGAATGAGTTAGAGCGTCCGTCTCCCATGCTGGTAGATCGTGGGGTCGTGGGTTCGAGTCCCGGTCGAGTTAAACCAATGACTTTAAAATTGATACTTGTCGCTTCCTAGCCAGGCGCTCGGCATTATTAGGATAGGGCAAGGACTGGTGTGCTCAGTGTCAGGATAATGTGACTGAGTGGGATACCAGGTCATGGTGCCGGCGGCCTGGTTTCCCAGTGGGACAGCACTATAAAGTCGCCATGAGTGCGTACTGTCACAAGTCGGTACCCGTCCTGATATGACCTTAGATGTTGCTAGGATGTAAAACAACAACAAACAAACAAACAACAATCAAATAAAGATAATTGTTGTGGTTTCGAAAATGTGATGCTTTCACAGACTATGCAAGTTTAAAAACCTTGTTTAGCACATATGGAGGTGGATGGAGCCCTGAAGTCACATAGCTGTGGATGTCCTCTCCAATGTCTATCCAGCCTTCTCTGAAATGCTTCTAGACTAGCGTTAGTGATTGAACCACTAGTATGTGCCAGTGCTCACCGTTTGGTGTCGCCCCGGTGTAGGTGGGGAGCCGGCGGGTCGTTCAGTACTCCGCCTTCTTCATGGTATCGCTGGGCGTTTTCTGTAAGTTTGGCGCGCTCTTCGTCACAATTCCACAGCCCATCATCGGCGGGGCCTTCTACCTTCTCTTCGGTAAGTTTCATCAAATAAGCTTCCCTCAATTACCCCTCAGTGCAGGCTGGGGGGGGGGGGCATCCAAAGTTCTGAGAGACAAATAAACTCTGAATAGTTCTAATTTGTGCCTCAGCTGTATGTCGACAAAAGCCCTCCAAGCAGACCGTTGTTTGGTTTTCAGTTTATGCAACCGAATATCTGAGGGGAGAAGGGTCTGAGGGCTGTAATGTATGATTGACATCACGGGTTGGATTCCCTCATCACATGATCTAGAAGGGTTCCCCACAGACAGGGGGACCCAGGGGAATCACAGAAAGCTCTTGATTCCACTTTTACAGTCTATTATTAAGCTCTGAATTCATGGAAAGGATGTTATATTCAAATACGATAGTCACTTTGCGATTATTTATGCATGAATGATGTAATAAATTGTTCTAGGTCATTTGCCACCCGTTATTTGCCTGCCAATAATTGCCACCCAACACTTTCCTGGCTGGGACTTTTGCCAGTCGGGACTTTTGCCAGCTCAATAGATTCCTGCACACTGATTGAGAGTATGCACACTAACATGACACACAAATGCATACACATTTGTACACACATGCACACATATACTCGGATACACGCGCACACACGCACACACTCTGGTACATGACACTATAATCTGCTGGCATATAGGTCCCAGATAGGAAAAGTCTCTGCCGGGGAAGTGTCGGTGGATAATTATCGGCTGGTCAATAGCGGGTGGCAAAGGTCCTGACAGCGTAATGAAGGCATGGACTACGGTAATAAATGCTACTGTTTGTTACCATGGCAACTACAGGACTGATTATTGCGGTGGGCATCTCGAATCTACAGGACGTGGACCTCAACTCGTCACGAAACATGTTCATTATCGGCTTCTCCTTCCTGATGGGGCTCTCTATTCCGCAGTGGGTCAAAGCTAACCCCTATGCCATCAACACAGGTCAGTATGTCTGCGTTTCCACACCGTCTGTGTATATATATATGCACATATACATGTAGTGGCATGAATCTAGCCGCTACCTGAGAGCCTGCACTAGTTGTGAATCCCATTCGAGTCAGCAGGTGAACACTAGCCTTTGTTTCAGCAGTCAAGTTGTGGAAGACGTTTGTTTTGTTTGTTGGGGTTTTACATCCTCGCAACATCTGATGTCATATCAGGCCGGGTACCGACTTGTGACAGTGCACACTCATGGTGACTTTATAGTGCTGTTCCACTGGGAGACCAGGCTGCCGGCACCATGACCCGATTTCCCACAGTCACATTATCCTGATACTGACCCAACCAGTCTTCATTCTATCCTATTAATGCCAAGCGCCAGGCTAGGTAGTGACAAGTATCAATTTTGTAAGTCATTGGTTTGACTTGAATCCCGACTACACTCTACCGATTCAACCACCGCATCCGGTCAAAGATGTAGAGATAGTATTTAATCAACATATATACCATACCTGTTTTTTGATCATTTCAGTCTGTGCTGTTTTTCTAAACATAGTTGTATTAGCATTTAAAGGTTTTAGATATATTTTTAGTTGTTCGGAAAATTGAAGTGTCACTAGATTTTACTCACTTTTCGCCATGAATATAGCCTTTGCTGCTGACACCGAATGGCATAAAATTACCATGAATCCACCAGACGGGATGTCCCAATGAGTTACCCTCTTCCTCTGTGGCAGGTCAAATGCCGGGTTCGAATTCAAGTCAAACTAAATACTTAAAAATTGATAGTTGTCGCTACCTAGCCTAATACGAAACATTACTAGGATAGGCCAACTGTTCTGGTAAGCACCTAGCAATTTAAAGCTAATGTAGATAACATGCAGTGTGACTTATCATGGCAGTAAATTAGTGGTGGTTTATATTTCACACTCAACTCAATTTGCTGTTGTTCTATCAGAGTATTTTAGAGGAAACTTTAGCATGTGGAGTAGAGCACAGTCTTTTTTGTCTATTGTTTCAGGGATGTGAATTTCCTGTCGATTGGCGGTTTCCTGACTTTTGGGGGTTGATTTTTGCACTTGTTGAAATGATAATTTCCCGCCGATCGGCGGTTTCCTGAATTCTGGGCAATGACCCACCTTTTTAGGTCTGACCTGTTCTCGTCCCTGATTGTTTCAGGGAGCATAACCGTGGATCAAATCCTGCAGGTTCTGCTCAGCACCTCCATGTTTGTTGGCGGAATCATCGGCTTCTTCTTTGACAACACAATACCAGGTAGGTTTGTCGTTATCGTAGCCAGAACTGTAGAAGTGTTAAGACAACACATAGAATTGAACCTGGATAGCAGCTCAATTCCACAAGAGTTTATCAACTCAACTTTTATTATAAATGGGGATATTTGAAGTGAAAACATACCAATAATTTTGGAGTGCTTGTCAAAATGTTGACACTATAGCCCTCTGCTATTCTTTTAAATTGGCCCAGTACGCCCTTCTATGCAGCAACAACTGTTTAATAAGAGCACCAGTGTCTAAGTAGGAGATGTAGGATCAAATCTAGGTGAGTGTTTTTGTTTTGAAAATTGTCGTGGGGCTGATAAAATGGGAAATATTGCGCATATTGCAGGATTCGAACCCACGACTCTTGCATTCTGGACTAGTGTGCTAACCATTTTACCACCCACTCTCCCTGATGTCATCACCCTATCCACACCCACCTGTCTATGTGCTTCCTTACCTGAGAGGTCAGTGCAGACTACTATTCTCGTCCCCCTGGAATTGTAAGTCTTTTAAGTGGTTTATGTCCTTAAGTCCGTTAATGCTTGTAATTACACATGTACAGGCAGTGCCCTTACATACCCAGGGTAGATTCAACAACCATACAACACGTAGCTTGTACAGCTTCCAGGTCACGACAACCAGTGTCGGGGGTGATGCATCGGACTATGCAAGTTGGCAATATACAGTATTATTCAGATTGTCTTCCAATGAATGGGCGTTTTTGTGGGTTTTTTCCAATGACAGGAACTCCTGAAGAACGCGGTATGCTGAAGTGGAATAAGACGCGGATGGCCCAGGAAACCAACTGCTCCCCAGCACTTGTTGAGCGTATATCCAAAGTCTACGATCTCCCCTGGGGCATGGACATTATTCGCAGGTACTTTTGTTTATTTTGTTCTGCCCCCTTTTTTCCTCTGTGTAAATCTGAAGAGCATTGTTACACGCAGTACCACTGGACAAGTGTCAGCTCTAGTATCTCAGTTGGATATGTCCGATCAAATCTAGGTAGCGGTTTTGGTTTTGAAAATATATTTATATCATCGGCGCAGGCAACTTTAAATTAAGTATGCAACTTTAATTGTAGGATGAAGTGGACTCGTCAGATCCCAATCTGCCCGACCTACGGCTCATCGGACGATGGTCACGTGATACAGTACGAGGAGGTGGCAGTCCTCAACCCGGTTCCACCTGCTGTCAACACACCAGGCGTCATTGACTGCACCGTATAGACACTGACAGTGTCACTAATCCAAATCTAATACACGTCAATGGAATCTCAGCTTAACTACCGGCAAACCAAAGACCCCCCCCCCCCCACACAAACACAGACCGGGTTATACCCCAGTCACACCAGAGCCTGCGTTCGCCGCCAACCTTACGCCCAACACGTCGCCAACCACCCAGCGTCCCACTCGATACATTGATTCAAAAACGTGGGTGTAGTAAGTTCAAAACAGGTTCAAAACACTATTGTGGCCATGCTCAAAACACTATCCTTAAGTTCAAAACACTACCCTAAAAAATATGCTATAATTGCTGCATATTCATTTTCATTTGTAGTAGGGTGAGGCAGTATGCAGTTTGGGGGGGAAGAATGCAGTAGGGTGGGGCAGTATGTAGTAAGGTGGGGCAGTAGGGGTTGGTGTTATTGGTTGTTTTATGTCCTAGCAACATCTAAGGTCATATCAGTATGGATACCGACTTGTGACAGTGCACACTCATGGCAAATTTATAGTGCTGCCCCATTAGGGGACCAGGCCACGGGCACCATGACTCGCCAGGCCACTGGCACCATGAAACCATGACTTGTTAAATGCTGCAGCACTATCAGGGTATACTAATACGTTTTAAACACCACAGTACTATCAGTGTATACTAATACGTTTTAAATGCCACAGCACTATCAGCATATACTAATATGTTGTTAAATGTTGCAGCACTATCAGTGTATACTAATATGTTGTTAAATGCCGCAGCACTATCAGCGTGTACTAATATGTTGTTAAACGCAGCAGCACTATCAGCGTATACTAATACATTGTTAAACAGTGCAGCACTATCAAGGTATACTAACTAATACATTGTTAAACGCTGCAACACTATCAAGGTATACTAACTAATACATTGTTAAACACTGCAGCACTATCAGCGTATGACCAGATGGGATGGCCGATTGAGTTAGAGTGTCTGTTTCCCCTGTTGGTAGATCGTGGATTTGATCCCTGGTCGACTCAAACCAATGACTTAAAAAATTTATACTTGTCGCTCGGTATTATTAGGATAGGCAAGGACTGGTTAGCTCAGTGTCAGGATAATGTGACTGAGTGGGATATCAGGTCATGGTGCTGGTGTCCTGATCTTCCAGTAGGGCAGAACTATATAAAGTCACCATGAGTGTGCACTGTCACAAGTTGGTACCCGTCCTGGTATGACCTTAGATGTTGCTGGGACATAAAACAACACAAACTCAGCGTATACTAATATGTTGTTAAATGCTGCAGCACTATCAGCATATATTAATAGTGGTACAGAAGCTGCAGCTCTATCAGCATATACTAATACATTGTTAAACACCACAGCACTATCAGCGTATACTAATACGTTGTTAAATGCTGCAGCACTATCAGTGTATACTAATAATAATACGTGGTGCAGACACGCACCACTATCAGCAATAGTAATATGTGGTGCTGCTGTGTCATGATAGTGTTTTGAACAGGGTAGTGTTTTGAATGTCCTACACCGGGTCAGCGCCAGGTCGCCAACCACTTTTTAATGGCGCCAACCGAAGTGGTCGCAAGGAGGTTGCAAGTGCAGCAGCTGGAACCTCCTTGCATCCAAAATTTCCGAAATGGTCGCCGGGAGGTCGGTGACCTCATGGCGCCAGTGCGTAAGGCAGTCGTAAGGAGGACGTATGGACGTCGCGAATCGATCGTAAGCAAATGCAGGCCTCGTGTGACTGGGGTATTAACAACTTCATAAGCCCCTACAACTTCAACTAAATGCATTTAATCAAAATAATTTCACCACGCCCTTATTGACCTAGGATTCAAGGCGATGATTGGTGATGGTTTAACGTTGTGTCGGCATCAAGGGTCATATTCATGGCATAAACGTTAGCGGTATTTATTCCGTCAGTTTTGTTAATCACCTTTATATGCCTCCATTGAAATTTGCGCGAACCATTTAAGCGAAACCTAGATTCAAACTTAACCCATGACGACACGACGGCACAAAAAAATGTCGGGTGATATTAACCCAAAGTAATTCCTGATGTTAGTGTGTGCAGGAGTCTCGACGGTTGTTGACAAATTAGAGGAACTTTTTTTTTTTTAAAGCTGACACTGAAGGTTTTGTGTTTTTCCGTCGTGGAGCATCTGTCCGACGAGATAAGTTCTAAGACGTGATATGGTAATGTTTTCAAAACCTGTACTCGGCAGTCTATAACGGGATAAGTTGGATGTAGTCTGATCAGTTAAAGCGCTGCATTAGGTTTCCTTTATTTACATTGCAACCGGTTTGCAATACCTTTTTCTTTTTTACTCCACCCCATTTTTCTTGGCGCTTCGTATTGGACCTCACAACTTGATCTGTCTGAGACAGTCCCCCCCCCCCTTTTTTTTTTCCTTTTGTATATTCCTCCACAGTTTCTCATTTCGTGTCTTTAAAATCAAATTAAGAGACACCGGGCATTCCCATTGGAAAGTTTCTGTCTAAAGCAGTTCTTTGCTAGGTTATAGACGATTCCCCACCAATCCGCCCTCTGCCGGCAGTGGCAAGAACTATTGTTGAGGGTAGCCACAGCTCAGTGTGCAGCCTGCTCTATAGAAAGGGCCTTATAGAGGATTTCCATCACTAACTCACCCTCTGACGGCAGTGGCAAGAACTATTGTTGAGGGTAGCCACAGCTCAGTGTGCAGTCTGCTCTATAGAAAGGGCCTTGTAGAGGATTTCCACCACATACTCACCGTCTGACGGCAGTGGCAAGAACTATTGTTGAGGGTAGCCAAAGCTCAGTGTGCAGCCTGCTCTATAGAAAGGGCCTTGTAGAGGATTTCCATCACAAACTCACCCTCTGACGGCAGTGGCAAGAACTATTGTTCAGGTTTGCCACAGCTCAGTGTGCCGCGTGTTCTGAAGAAAGGGCATTATAGAGGATTTCCACCACTAAACCGCCCTTCTGGTGGCAATTGCGAGAACCAGTTTAGGCAGAAGGTCACTGCAGCTGCTCGGTGAAAAAGGTCTATTTAGTGTTAATACTAGTACTAGGTTAGTTATCTCATAGAAACAAATAAATTATATTTCTATCGTTGTTCAGACTGCTGTCATTGTGGTAGGTCATGGGATATCGAACCCATGGGGTTGGGGTTCGAACCGAGGCTGAGTCAAACCAACTACCTAAAAATTGATACGAGCATGGTGCTCTGCATTACTGGGATAGAGCGAGAAGCAGTGGAATGAGGAAGACCAATTGTCCGTGATTGAATATGTATATAAATGGGGTTTAATTTCACTGAGAATTAACTGAGCTTAAAATGATTTGATAAATTACACCTATTCTCGATAATTTCGGAAAAATTATTTGTTGTTACTGATATTTTACATATTTCCAATTGGCATCAAGGAACAAACTTCTTTTTAATTTAATGTATTTATTTTGTGTAACGAGGAAGAATCTCGCAACAATAGTTAGGTAGTTGTCGATAGGGTAGATTCTTTGTCCTAATTGTCACAATTTCTATGTCGCATTTGTTAGCATATCGTACACATTAGATCTATTGTTGCACCTTTGTGAAAGGTGGGGTTAGCTTGTTAGTGCTTATGGTACTATTTTGAGCAAGATTTTGCCAAATGGAGACTATATTTCATTCAGTTATGTGGCGGAGATATATTACGTGGTAGTGATACCTGAGTAGATTTGTATTGAGGTCGTGTATATTTGATAGGTTGGATCGAAGGGCCAGGTACAATATTTGTAAACTTTCATCTTAGATAATGACCTATATATTTAATGTAGTGAATATTTTGGTAAAGCATTAGATGGCAATCTTCCGGATTTTTGATCTACCCGATTTTTTCCTGGTATGGTCAAAATTTGCGACCATTCTGGATTTTGGACAAACCACCAATTCAATCGTCGAAATTTAGAACTCCCAAAAATTCATAAAATATTTTCCTTGGGTTTTGTTTTGTCCGGCCATTCTCATCTATGTAAATTACCACTCACCGACACCCCGAAACAAATCAAGTGAAAAGAATAGGCAATGTGGTGAACATGTTACAATGAAAATTGAAAAAAATATGTAATAAGGAATGTTTGGTGTGTAGTAGTAGTTGTAAATGATGTATAAAGGCACGGAAGGGAAGATTCCCTATATTGATAACCCATATATCGTGTACTACTTTATGGGTGACCCCTTTTCACAGTTGGAAGAGGTGGCGCCACCATCCCCTACCAGTGTCTCGAATATTGTCACTCACGCACGGGAATATCAAGGTATCAGTCAACAACAAACCGTTGAGAATGGTTAGTTATCTGGTATAGAGAGACTATTTTACCCAACTTTAAAAACAGTCATTTTAGGCGGAAAATAAGTATACAATATTTTAATATCGCCTGTTACACAAAGCATGACGCACTTTATTTTTGCAGCCATTATGGTGCCCCCATACTGGCACGGTGGGAATTCTATTTGACCTAGATCTGTATTTGTGTGTTGGCAATGTTCCTTATATTTGTTCTAACATCAGCATGTTGCATCAAGCATCACAGCGCACTCAGTTCACAGCATGCTAAGTGTTTTCAAAATATTGATACTACGTGTAAGCCATGTGCTTATTTAATGCATTTATTTATACTGTGCACGCATGACATCAATTTATGTACACATGACATCAGCATATGTACACATGACCTCAGATTATGTGTGCATGCCATCACATTATGTATACATGGAATTGTGTTATGTGTGCATGACATCAGGTTATGTATACATGAATCAGATTATGTGTGCATGACATCAGATTATGTGTGCATGACATCAGATTATGCACAGATGACTCAGATTATGTCTGCATAATATCAATTTATGTATACATGAATCAGGTTATGTGTGCATGACATCAGATTATGCACACATGACTCAGATTATGTGTGCATGATATCAAGTTATGTATACATGAATCAGTTTATGTGTGCATGTGCTTATGTACACATGGCATCAGATTACACATAACATCATATTATGCACATATGTCAGCAGATTTTGTGTGCATGACATTAGGTTATGTACACTTGAATCAGGTTATGTGTGCATGACATCACGTTATGTACACAAAACATCAGATTATGTAGGCAAATCATCAGAGTATGTATGCATGACATCAGATTATGTGCACATGACATCAGATTATGTGAGCATTACATTAAATTATGTAATCATTACTAACGTTCGAAATAAGCGCTTGTCTGGTTGTCCGAGACATTATCTCATTAGACATTAGATCATTTCTAAAGAACAACTTTGTCCAATGCCGGTATTTTACTTATGTATAACGGGAGTTGTTGATTCAAATGCCTGATAGGACATGAATCTTAATGATGAATTTTGTTTGCACCCTCATCATCATTTACTGTTTTTCTTTAGCATTAGTGATGGTTGATTACGGTGCCTTTACTGCACCGTAGGCAATTTTACATCATGTCAATTAACAGCTGACAGTCTTTTTTATATGATATTTATGTATGTATACATTTATATTAAACCCTGTTTGTGAATTGATTCATTACCACCAATAACTCTCCTATGTTACTGCTAAGCGTATGACTTGCCATTCATTTACACACATTTGTAACCAGACGGGGTGGCCGAATGAGTAGAGGCATCCGTCTCCTGTTTTGGGAGATCGGGAGATCCGAACCCATGAGTTTGTGGGCTCGAATTCTGGTCGAGTCAAACCAATGACTTAGAACTTGATACTTGTCGCTTCCTAGCCTGGCGCTCGGCATTATTAGGATATGGCAAGGACTGGTTGGCTCAGTGTCAGGATAATGTGACTGAGTGGGATATCAGGTCATGGCGCTGCCGGCCTGGTTTCCCAGTGGGGCAGCACTATAAAGTCGCCATGAGTGCGCATTGTCACAAGTCGATACCCATCCTGATATGACCTTAGATGTTGCTAGGATGTAAAACAACAAACATACATTTGTAACGAATATGAACATAGGACCAGTGCCGGACTATTTTGTGCCCTAGGCAAGGCCAACT
The DNA here is from genome assembly GCA_030323885.1 of Branchipolynoe longqiensis. Lineage (NCBI taxonomy): Eukaryota > Metazoa > Annelida > Polychaeta > Phyllodocida > Polynoidae > Branchipolynoe > Branchipolynoe longqiensis. Next base: position 44,663,026 of record CM059198.1, read on the forward strand.
ACTTGTACCCCCACCTCCAAACAAAAACCCGACAAACTGATTCGTATAAAACTGTGACCCCTCAAAGGTCAGTACTGGGTCCCTCTGAGGCCTGCGCCCTATAGGGCTGCCTAGTTAGCCTAATGTTAGCATCGGCCCTGCATTGGTTTCCCTTTTTGAATGGTAAAAAGGTGATTAAACTGTTTGTGGATTGATTCGCTAGCACCAATGTTCCTGCTAAGTGTATAATCTACCATTCACCTACACACATTAGTAACGAATACAAACATAGGACTGCCTTTTTGAATGGTAAGGTGGCGGTGGAGGTGCACTGACGGTTTGAGAATAATAGAACTGTTTTTGCAGGGTCCTGTTCTGCTGATTGTTTGAGCCATTATTTTCTATTTACACTGAGCAACTGCAACATGGTGCAACAATAACTTATCTGACAAAGAACGCTGTGATGCAATGTGGGTTTGTTAATGTTCGGCTGTGTAGCATGTGTATAGAAAGGCAGGTGAGGCTAGGGTTGGGCATCAGCGGTTCGGCATTACACCCAGAACGGAGGAAGTGTGTCTGTAAGTAAGATGCATGAAAGTAGGGCGCACATGAATACACAGTTAAAAGATTCACCCCTGTCCAGAGTAGGGGTGACCGACAACCCTGCTTAAATCCGAGCAAAATCTGCTTCAGTAGGAATTAACTGGGTGTGGTGGTTCCAGTGCGCAGTCTATATTTATATTGGTTTAAAGTTGAGAAATCGAGAGAGAATGCAAACAAAGTCAATATGGTGGCCATGGAAAGCTCTCAGTTTGACTTGTTAAATATTGATCTACATGATTAAATAAATTATTCACCCAAAAGTAGCAGGCTATGATAAATAAGCATTTGAGCAAATGAGCCTATATATTTTAGCACTTTAGATTGCAAATTCATGTGGTATATTTAGCACTTTAGATTGCAAATTCATGTGGTTCTGCCCATAGCCCAGTTTCCTGACACTTGTTTAGCGGCCCGTGTCCTGGAGACAGTGCTGCAGGAGTAACTAATAAATATGATGCATACATAATCTACATAATCTACATAAGCAGCTCATCCCAAGGGTGGCGGCATATGTAGAGGCCCGAATTGAATACAGCGCCACCTATCCACTAACAGAAAAAAAGGGTAGCAACCCATTAAGTCCGTATTCGATTATGACACCCCGGGCGACTTGGGTCACCCGAGGCGTTACGATTTCAAATAGAACACCGCGAGTACAGTCTAAAAATACACGTGCCGTGTGCAAAACGACCCAACCCCCAGTAACCCACGTTTTGGCTGCGGGTGCTAGGAGCGATGACGTCACATTTGTGCTGGTACCGTCCTGTAGCAGTACAAGTCCTATGGTGTTTTTTAATGTTTTTTTTTTTTTAAAGTCAGATTAATTAAATTGAAATATAACTAAACTGTGCAATCATAAAATACTTTTAATCCTATTTTGCTCTAGTTATATCGATTATTTAAAAAACCAAAAACCGCTTGGGATTAAAAAGCCACCATTTTTGTCCACCCTGAGCGTATAGACGAGATCACCATTCTGACAGCGCATGCACTGAAAATGGCGTTGGCAGCACAGCAAAGGCGTACAGCCATTGAGCTTGCTGATACGCATAGGGTAAAACTTCAATAATATTCAAAATTAATCAAAATACATAACAATTTGGCACAAACATGGATGGATGGATGCAATATAATAATATAATGAATGTGTTTAAGAGACAACTCTCCATAATTTAGCATTTTGAGCTAAGAAACATACAATTTCATTCACTTTACAGGCTGATGTTTACATCACCATTGTTGATTAGACATAAGTTTTCCGTAATTCTTGTTCTAATATTAAAATGTCAAATGTGTCAAAAACTTGTTTCAAAGAAATATATGACCAATGTCTGATTAACCCTACCCATTTCCTAGCCCAACAAATGTTATTAACCATAGGATATAAATAAAAAACATGAATAAAATTAGTAAAACTGACTCTGGCTATGGCTCTAACACTAGTCTCAGTGCCCAGATTTGTCTCAATCTAAGTGCAGATGGTATAAGATGTGCTGATTATATTGATTTAAATGCTATGCTAGATAAACGACTAATATCTTAATTTATTATATATATATATTTTAGTTGGTATTCTATGTTTCAAACAAGAGCTAAGATGAGCTGAAACTAGCACATATCATAACTGCACCCAGTGTATTAGCATGTGCCATGTGCTTCTCGCGAGTTTGTTTTTCTTCCATGCATCCCACAATGCACCCCGCTGCTGGAATGCCAGCAGCGGGGTGCATTGAAAATGGCGATGTAGTCTATTCGTTTATGCAACCCGAGGTTGTAGGGTTTGGGCATGCGCCAAAAGGTGGCTCGGGTGACCCGAGTTGTTTAATCGAATATGGCCTAAAGTTGCGTGGTCCGATAGTTTTGAGTTTCTCGTTAAAATAAATATATTAAGTTGGTCATTTCAATCTACCTTACGTTAATTTGAAGTAACTGATTTTAAATGCCTAGCTTTGGAGATAATTGAAGTGCAAACATGCTAAATTTATTTTGACATTAATGTCCAAACTCCATTGGCTTCAGCCGTAACATGTTCTATTAAATTGACTTTTGTATTTCCTTTTATGCAGCAACAAATGGTTTATATGATGAATCACGTCCTACACCACTTGAGATATTTGCCTTTTTCTGACTAATTTTAACTTGGATATTGGTGCATTCACCACGGATGAGAATTTTCCATCAATCCGCAGTTTCCCGACTTTTAGGGTTTGATTTTTACACTTGTCGATATGAGAATTTCCCACCGATCAGTGTTCTCCCAACTTTTAGCCAATGACCCGCCTTTTTAGGTGTGACCTGTTCTCATTTGTTATTGTATAGAGGAGATTACTAAGTCAATTTAATAGAGCCTCGTATTGCTGAAGTCTATGCTGTCAGATTTTGTACATGCATGCCAAAATTAACTTAGCATGTTTTCACTTCCCCCTATCTAAAGGTAACCATTTAAAATAAAAGTTACTTCAAACTAAATTAATGTAGATCATAGCGATAAATTTATCTTTAAAATATGACTGAAACTTAAAACCATCAGAAAATGCAACTTTAAGAATTGATCAAACTGGTGCTTGTATCTGAAGTTCACTGTCATAATACTGTCATATGAAGTAATCGGTATTGTAAAGCTATTAAGGTGGGGCATTCAAAGTTAAAACATGTTCATGATCATACAAAGAGCAGGGGCCTACTACAACACATCAACAATTTAACACATGGAGTCATAGTGGTCTATGTTATAACATTTTGTTAAACCATAAAAATGAAACATGATTAACACCTACCTTCCCACGTGACCCTCTCCCCATGTCATATCCTATATAACAAGTTTTAAAATGTTGAAAACTTTGGATGATCCTTAATATGTTTGTTACATGTCAGATTATCGCTCATAATATTACTCATTATACGGGGCTCCATAAACCAAGAAAAATCAAACCTGTTTAGACTCATAAGAAAGGTGATATTTTAAATATATTTGATTCATTAAGTCTGTTTTGAAAGTCTTTAAAACAAAGCATCAAGCCTAACATGAAAAATGTCTTATTACAAAGACTTCACAATTTAAAGCTGTATCAAAGATTTGAATTTTCTAAACCAAAGCAGTCACGTATATGTAATCCTAAATATCTAACTTAAATTACTTGTGCACTTATTAAGTATTTGTTGCTACATTAATGGAAGTATTAAGGCAATTTAATAGAACCTGTTAATGCTGGATCAAGATTTGATGTGCTTGCCAAAATTAATCTGGTATGTTTTCACTTCAAGTACCGCTGTGTATAACTTACAGCGTTATCAAAGGCCAGTTGCTCTCATACCATGTCTATGTGGTATGGGAGGTTAAAAATCCCTTTCTATCGACAAACTGTCTAATGGTGAAATCAAATCTATTCAGACTTGTCCATAATGGGCAGTATAAATCTTCAAGAACAAATCTCCAAAGTTAACCATTTATAATAAAAGTTTTGACGTGCTCGCCCAAATTAAATTGACATTTTTGCACTTCAGAAATCTTCAAAGTTAACCATTTATAATAAAAGTTACTTTGAACTAAAGCAAAGGAGATCATAACGATCAATAGTATGTATTTAGCTCAGAAAATAGCAGAAACGCCAAAGCATCGGACTATGCAACTATAATTTATTTAAATTTGAGTAGATATGCTGTGAGTGGGTACTGACAGCTCCATGAAAATGATTATCCAGGAATTATACTTTCAGGGTCATTTTTTGTATCAACGCCCATGTGCTCATAACTATTTTTGTATGTATTTGAATTTGATGAAATTACAGAAAATGAATGATCATTATATCCTCTCTGAGGAGGATATTGTATTGAAGAAGACAGAAAGAAAGCCATTTTATTTTGGGTAGCGATTCCTTATGCCAGATTGTAGAAAGTTGAGAATGCTATCAACAGGCGCGATACCCTGACCTTTCTACTCACATCAAACAAGTTGTTCGGGGCAAATTCTGCAATTCAAGAAATTACTCTTTTTTTTTTTTTAACTATCTGCTGGAAAAATGCTAATTCATGACCAAGCAAGATGTGAGATGTATAGATAGAGACTTACTTTGCCTTTTACAATGATATCAATATTACCGTGAAACTAGTTAGCGCATAGCTCAGCAAAGATAATATTTACGTTTTTGGGCCTTTGCTTCCTCAGTAGTTTCAGTGGTGCACACATAATTGAAATATATATTAGTATATATTAGGAGACGTCATAGAATTCCCAATGTAATAACGTACCAATTTTGAGAAAAATCCAACCATTAGTTTAGCTACAGTAAACATTCAGAGACTTATTTAAATAAATATATTTTGGTTGCAAACACTTAAAATGTGTGTATTTGAAATCAAAATGCACCTTTTCACATTGCTAGATAAAATATTGATGTAGATAATATGTAGGAGCTATGTATGAAGTCTATTCTAATACTGTGCCAAATTTACAGAAAATCCAACCATTGGATAAAGTACATTGAGTGGTCAACAGTAATAACAAAGTGAATATTTTCGGTTCTGGACACCTTTCCTTTGTATGTATAAACAAAATGCGGTACATCACATTTCTAAATTATATATTGCTACATGCAGTGACTAATTGTTCTGTAAGATGGATATTCTAATAGTATGTAAAATAATAAGATGAAACCATTAGTTGAGCTATGGTGAACCTTGAAAGATTCATCAAATTAATAATATTAGGTTTCCCGACAATCTTTCTTAATGTGCAAAATCAAAATGAAAATTGTCCACATTTTGGGATATAATATTGCGATGAATAGGCCTACTATGTATGCGCCTCAGATATTGGGTATTCTAATGTTGTGCACAATTTGAGAAAGCCAAAATACCTACTTTCAAAATGATTCTTTGACCAAGTAGGAATACAATTTTTTTAATTAAGAATTTCACTTTTTTTAACATTCTCATTAAAAACCTGCTTCGCTGATTGATTTACCAATGGGGAGCTTTCATGAGCCAGTGCCCTCGCTATACACTTGGTGGCAACACCCGTTCCCGGTCCAAGTCGGCCATCATGGTTGGACAGAAGGGTGTAGGTGTGTGTGTGTGTATGTGGTGGGGGTTTAGTGGTGGGGTGTAGGTGGGTGCTGAACAAATTAATAAAAGATATATATGTGTATATATAACATTACTTTTTTCTTCTATAACATAAAAAACATATATATACTTAAGAAAATCATGCATTTCCAATTTGATATTTAAATGTCAGATGCAAATTGTCATACTCGATTAAATCCTATAGTTATGGAATCGTCACTAGTTCTCAAGTGTATGATGAGGGATAACAGTGATATATATAGGTTTAAAACAAGATGAATATCATAATTAATAAGAGAACAAGTACAACCCATTCCAGATATCTTCATAGGGATTAGCGAGCACGACCCCATGCAATAGGGCAACAATTTGGGTCACAATATGTTTACAGTTACAGCGGTGTGTAATTGTCATCAGTAGTTCTAATTTGGAGGTTTGTTACTGACTTTGCTAAACATAATATATGTTCATTAATTATATACACATATAATATATACATTATGTATCTATATGTAATATATGGATATATAATATACATTATATATGTATATATAATGTACGGTATATTATATAAATACATATATATATTGTTGAACACATATATATTATATATGAAGAGCTCTTTTCCAAAACGCGATAAGCGCCAATCCCAAAAATTAGTTTGCAATGCCAATGCCAAGTTTCTAGATCGTGTTTTCTAAAAAAGGGCTTGTCACATATATAAATACAAGAGGACCTCGTTATATATATAAATAACTCTTTTCAAAAACACGATCTATGAACTTGGTATTGGCATAGCAAACACATTTTTTTTTGCATTGGCGCTTATCGCATTTAGGTATATGCATGTATATACACACACAATGTATGTATTATGTGATGCGGTTGGTTGTCCAAACTCCAACCTCAGAAATGAGAAAGGAATGAAAGCTGCTAACACTGGAGCACTAGTACAGACTAAAGGGCGCATTCCATATACGCGTAATGCGAATGCGACAAAAAATCGAAACGCCTTGAAACCTATGAGCTACATTCCTTACACGCGTAATGCGAAATGCGAATGCGAATGCGAATAAAATCCATTATCCCGATCGCTCCATGTAGCGATCGGTGTGTAATGCGTAATGCGTAAAGGTGGTGCGAATAGAAAAGCATCAGTCGCATTTGTCCATTGATATAAGGCTGGAGGAGGCGACTGATAATTACGGACAGCCGGGACAAGGTGGAGCGCGGACCTGTTAGGAAGCAGTCTCCAAGGCTGCTGAGTGGAAACATGTGGTAGTGGTGGGGGTTCGGGTTGCTAAAAATGCTACCAGAGCCACAAAAATATGAATACTTATCTATAATTTGGTTATAATAAAGGTAGGAACCCCCATGTGACGTACAAAAAGTTACATAGATATAAATGCAATATTTGGTCATATACAGAGCAGTATGGAGAATAATTGTTTATTTTTATTTTTTAAATATAGCCAGTCGTGTGCCGCATAACGCATTACGCGTGTATGGAATGATGGCATACGCATTACGCGTATATGGAATGCGCCCTTTATTCCATCGTGGGGGAACTATATATAGCCATTAGTGAATAATACATAGCTGCCTGGTGTTAAAGTGTCACTCATAGTGAGGAAATGTGGGGTCATTTCCACACCCAGCTGCCGCCCCCATGGTTACAGAACGAGCTAAATGACGTCATACAAAAATATCGATATACAGTGAAACCTCTCTAAATCGACCGACCATGGGACCAACTTTAAATGGAGGTGGTCGGTTTAGGGATGATTTTTAAATCATTACAATTGTATTATTGTATGGGCGATCGCTTGGGACCCAAATAAAGCAATTGATATAAGGAAGTGATGGATCTGTGGTGGTGGTCGGTTACAGACGTTGTCCATCTTTATTTATATATACATGTATATATAATATATGTATGTATGCATATATATATGTATATATATAATTAATGTTATATATGAATAAAGGAACAACAATATGAGTGGGTTGAAGATATATATGATCTCTGGCTAGAGGTTAATAGCCTCTGGCCTAAATTTGGAAAAGATTGCAGGCAGAGTAAGGGCGCCTGGTCATACAAGTTAATGCATGTACAGACAGGTGGCGCCACAATCGGCCTGCGATTGTAAAAGGATTGCAGTCGATGACCAGTAATAACAAGAATCCTGCAGTAGATGACTAAGGATGACTGGTGAGTGGAGAGTAATATAAACTAAAATGAAAAGCGTCCAATCAAATTATACTTGTATAATACTTATGCATACACTATCACACCAGCCTTTGTCGATAGTTTTGATGCTGTAATAACGGTTATAACAAAGATCATTTTGACTTATAAACATTCCCTTTATTTAATTAAAAGTCTTATCACTAGACGTGAGCACAACCATTACAATGCAAACTATTGGTCTGTATGAGACGATCCTTTAATACATATAGATTGTACTATATATACCATTATATACATATATTGACCAAACCGGATGGCTGAATGAGTTAGAGCGTCCGTCTCCCGTGTTGCTAGATACTGGGATCGTGTGGTCAAACCCTGGTTGAGTCAAACCAATGACTTAAAAATTGATGCTTGTCACTTCCTAGCTAGGCATTCAGCATTATTAGGCAAGGACTGGTCTGCTCAGTGTCAGGATAATGTGACTGAGTGGGATATCAGGTCATGGTGCTGGTGGCCTGGTCTCCCAGTGGGACAGCACTATAAATTCGTCAGGAGTGTGCACTGTCACAAGTTGGTATGCGTCCTGATATGACCTTAGATGTTGCTAGGATGTAAAACAACAAACACACTTATAAAATGCTTGCGCGCGAGTGGCGAGTCCCGCCCCGCGCAGTGGGTTTGGGGGGTTGGGGGAGCATATGCTGGTACCCGCCCACCCCCCACCCCATCAGGAGGGGGGGGGCACTACAGAGATTATTACACGCGATAAAGGGTTTATTACTATCCATATATATATATATATATATATACGATTCAGATATATATATAATTTCCTCCGAGCAAGTGGAGGCTAGGACCCACGCAGGAGACGGTGTGGTGCATGATGGGGGGGGCCCACCCCCAGCCGGACAGGGGGGGGGGGTGCCAGACACTACAAGCATTATTACACGCGATAAAGAGTGTATCACTATCCATATATATATATATTTATATATATATATATATTGTTTGAAATATATGGATATATATATATTTATTTAAAACAATTTGTGGGAACTAAACGTTTTCGGTCAAAGACGCTGCTTTCTTATTTTCCGATGAATTTTAATTTTGTAAAGACTATTTGTTGAAACTTTGTTCTTATACCCACGAGACACCCTCTAGAAATTAGACACTCACTGCTCAGGCTGAAATCACCAGGTATGTGTTGTGACGGTAGAGCCCAGACCGGGGCAAGAAGACAAGGAAATAAAGGTGGTCCGTCCTGTCAGGTTTCCCTGTTTGCACAAGTTTCATCGGAACTCTCGCCCACAGATTATTCACAGCCGACATTTATTGTATTCGATCTGAACAAAGTATGTGTATACCTGTTGTTTCGTACGTTTTCTTTTTTTGTCACTCCCTCATCCCGTCCGCCCTTCGTACGAACACGCCCAGTATATAGACCCCTTTCAATGTTTACAAATATTGTGTATGCGCACGCAGCTTGACTGCAGAACGAAGGCACACTGCAATTGAGTTTGCCGATACACACAGTGCAAAATGTTAGTTTTATTCAAAATTAATAGAAATCTAGAACTCGAACCTTATACATTTAATAGAATCTGTTTGTTAGGCATGTTATCTGTTTGTGTGCCAGGCGGTTTGTGTCTAGGTGGTGTAGTTTTCCCTTTTTCTGTATGAAGATCGCTCAAGGCCATTGACAATGCATTGAGTTTGCCGATACGCACAGTGCAAAACGTTAGTTTGATTAAAAAATATTAGAAATCCAGAACCTGAACCTTAGAAATGTAATAAAATCTGTTTGCTCATAGCCATTGAGTTTGCAGTGTGATCGCGTGCCGTTCTGCAGCCAAGCAGCGCACGCACTGACCTAAATACCCATGCTGACGTCATATGAAATAGCTCTATACAGTAGAAAGTTCACAAAATGTTTGAAATCGTAGAGAAAACTGTATTGTAACTTGAAAAAAAAGGAGAGAATAAAAGAAAATGTTGCGTATTCGTAATTTGGTGTCGTGTTGATTTGTAAATTAGACCCCCCGCCTTAAACGGCATTACTAACATAGAGTTTGTGGGAAATTTAGTAATACTGTAAGTTATATTCATTACGTTATTGCTAAAGTAGAGTTTGTGGGACACACATTGCACAACAGATCCAAATTGATGGTTGAAAATAGTTCTTTAGCCGAGTGTACATTATATTATCTATATATACTTATATATATATCATCTGTTTTCCTACAGTTTTGTTCTTGCTTCTGTGATTTCATGTGCTATCAATGCATTAGTTTTGAAGTCGTACCCAGAACACAAGTTCTTGTGATTGTCGTCAGAGGGCGGGTTGATGGTGGAAATCGGGGACTATTCAGCCCCCCCCCCCTCCACCGCCTCCACCCCACATGTCCCATTATCATTCTTGTTAACAGCATTCTGCATTCTGACCTCCGGCAAACTGCTGTGAGGGTACCTACACATTGTTTGTTTGTTGGGGTTTTACATCCTGGCACCATTTATGGTCATCAGGACGGCCATCGACTTGTAAGAGTGTGCATTAATGGTGACCCATTCACTCACCCACCCACTCACTCACTCATCTGCCAGCTCACTCTCCCACACACTCACCTACCCACTCATCCACTCACCTACCCAATCATCTACCCACTGCTTCATCTACTCAACCACCCACTCACACACTCACAAACCCACCTACTGACCCACCCACTCACCATCCACCTACTGACCTCCCACCCACTCACCCACTCACCTACCCAATCATCTACCCACTGCTTCACCTACTCAACCACCCACTCACACACTCACAAACCCACCTACTGACCCACCCACCCACTGACCCACTCACTATCCACCTACTGACCTCCCACCCACTCACCCACTCACCTACCCAATCATCTACCCACTGCTTCACCTACTCAACCACCCACTCACCCACTCACAAGCCCACCTACTGACCCACCCACCCACTCACCATCCACCTACTGACCTCCCACCCACTCACCCACTCACCTACCCAATCATCTACCCACTGCTTCACCTACTCAACCACTCACTCAAGAACTCACAAACCCACCTACTGAACCACCCACCCACTCACCATCCATCTGCTGACCTCCCACTCACTCACCTACCCACTCACCCACTCATTCCTCCTCTCACCCACCTACTCACTCACCCATTCACTCACCCACTGACTCACACTCCCTTGCCCACCCACTCACTCATACACTCACTCACACCCACTCACCCACTCACTCACCCACCTACTCACTCATACACTCATTTAGCCACCCACTCACTCATGTACTCATCCACTCACTTACCCATTCACTCACCCACTCATCCACTCACCCACTTATTCACTCACCCACTCACTCACCCACTTATCCAATTTCGTACCCACTCACTCACACACACTCAACCAACTTTACCACATGAATACAGAAGATAACTTCTGCTTGCATTCTAAATACTATGAAAACACTCCCACTGATCCAACTAATATTGATGTAGTCATATAACACCATTGTTGCCATTTTACTGTGAAACTTGTACGTAACTATCAGAAATCCACTGTGCTGTATTCTGCAAATTGTGTATTCAATAGCCATTGTTAGCTCACCTTTATATACCTTATTGTATATACAATTCTTGTGTAAATTGTATATGTTGCCGGTAACATGCATAATTCAAAACCCTGACTACGGGCTCCATAGTGATGCATACCATAGATACCATTCGTAACATTCGGTAGCCACGTCGAAGTTAACTTCCGGTGGTAGATTCAAAGGCTAAGCCATTCCTTACCTGACGCTCGACTAAGGCAGACCATCAGTCGGTTTGATATATATACATTTTACCGAGTTGAAAAATGGATAGAAGAGCTGTGCTTCAGCGCTGACAAAAGAACTTATTCAGCAGAATAAACATTATTACCCCCAAGCCCCCCCATCCCCCCGCCAAAGAATACCACACACACACACACAACCTGTTAGAGCTGGTTGTTGAAATTTAGTGCGACAGGATTTGTTCAAGTTTTTTGTTTTTTTTTCTGTTTAAAAATTGTTATTATAAAAAGGGTTGGGCCACATTCAACATATGCGCGGTGATGCCTGGAAAACAAGTGTGTGTTTTTGTTGTTGCCTAATCACAATTCCTGCTTCAATGATCCTGTTTCAAGCCTGACTGAAGAATCGGAATCTGTACACAATCATTCTATTCTCATCACTACACAGATACCCACAGTCGAGCCTTGTCAATCTACAGTCCCACCCCTCCCATCGTTCACAAGCAATTAGATAGCGCACATTAGATAGACTGTTCTGATGTGTGTAGGCCTACCTATAAACGAAGATTATCATCGCACACTGCAGTTCTGTCTAGATCTTCTCCACCGTAAAACCAAGTCAATCCAACCATCTCCACTGACGGAATGCTATGTATGAAGGCACTTGGTAAATATATCGCAATTTTCTTTTAAATTCTTAATGCCTTTCATTTCCTGTCCTGTGTTTGCATCACTCGTATGAAAAAACAAACCCGCGGGTTTATTTCTTTTTGCCTTTGTTTGTCTTCTTAAAAGAAAATCACAGTTTATTCAAGATAATTCCTTACTGGACGCGGTAAGTCAAATCGGTAGGAAAGCAGGCTCCTGTGCGGAAGGTTGCGAGTTCGAATCCTGGCAGAGTCAAAAGAATAACTTATAAAATTGATATTCGCCATTTGTTTGGGGGGTTGGGTGGGGGGGGGGGAAATCTAGAGGCTCAGAAATGTCACTTCTCAAATAAGTGGGGATGCAGGCTTCCCGTGCGGAAGGTTGTGAGTTCGAGTCCTGGCAGAGTCAAATGAATAACTTATACAAAATGATATTTGCCATTTGTTTGAGGGAGGGGGGTTAAATGTAGAGGCTCTGAAATGTCACTTCCCAGACATTTTAAACGTCGATATCAATAAGCAGTAAATTGTCACATTAGGCCTATTTGCAGTTAAGCTTAACATGATTGTTTTGGGGGGCGGGGTGGGATCAAATGCATTGCTCATTCCCTGCCATTGTGCTTGGGGCAGAGATAACAGAAAAAAGCATGCACTCACACCTAGACCCAATCAATCATGCCACACACCTGCCTTGCCTTCCAGATTGGCTGACACTAACCATCAATCAAATCCAAGCCAATCAGGGAACACCCCCCCCCCTGCCCTGCCCCGCCTTCCACAGCAGATCCATGCTCCTGATTTCCACCACTCACCTACCTCAGTCCTCACCAGACCGCCACCCTTTTTTTTTACCCACCTACCCACACCTCTGTGTGATTGGATTATCATCACAATCAATCACAACAACTTACACATTTGTTTAATTGTCTCCTAATTATATTACGTGATGCATTAATTATCATTTACTTAAAGTTGCATAGTCCGATGGTTTTGAATTTCTATCATTTTCTGAGATAAACATGTTAGGTTGATTGTTATAATCTACCTTACATTAGATTGAAGCAACTCACATTTAAAATAGCTACCTTTTGAGATATTTGAAGTGCAAATAGGTCAAATTAGTTTTGGAAGGCATGCTCAAACTCTGACACCATAGGCTTCTTCAGAAGCGACTTCTATTAAATTGGCTTCATATCCCCTTCTATGTGGCAACAAATGTTTAATAAATGCACCAGTATCTAAGTTAGAGACTGTCTCAAAAGGTGCTAAGCAATATGGGACAAAACTTTGTCCATTGTATTGATCAAGATACTATCTGCTTATGTATTTGCTCAGGATAAACTGATTTGTTTTTACATGGTGTTTCATAATCCCAATAGAATACCTATTGATTTGAAGCAAATGTCCTTGTGTTTTCAGTGTAACCATTTCTGTGCTGCTTTGTGTCAATCGTTACAATGGACAAACAAAAAAGAGTTATCACCTTTTGAGACAGGCTCATGTACAAATACTATTAATTTTGTTTACATCCTTTGTCTGTTTCATGTGTATGATTCCCTGTATAAGATCACATGACCTTCTCTCATTGTCAGCGTCTTGCTTAGCTTTGATCATCACTATCACGGTCTGCATTCCAACCTCTATACCGCACGGGCACCAAGTCTCCCGATTTGTCAGGAGATCGCCCTAAAATATAGCAAAATAACCCTAATCTCCCGATTTCCCACTTTTAATTTGTAATCTCTTGTCAAAGAATCTTTTCAGCTTGTTTAAAGAAAATATCTTTTTCGCTCAACATCCAGCTTTTGGGAAAATATAAGACAGTGTTTTACTGCCCAGTCAAAATATTTTTTAATGTCAAAATGCACCAGAATGCTCCATGTTCATAAACACATTTCTGGACCCACATTTCTTCTCTCCAAATTATCTGCGGAAGTCCCCCTCAGACAACCCCCCCCCCCCCTCCCCCCTTCTGCACCTATGCACCCTGCTCCCTTCGGCCATGCTTTTTCTCCCTATTTACAATGTGTGTATGAGGGAGATCTCCCCACTACTTGGCACCTCTGCATGGAACTAATATAGTAATGTTTCTTCACAACGTTATTTGTCACATTCCCTCTGCCCGCACCAGCAGTGATTCACTGCAGAGCTATGCCAGCTTGGGCTCTTCATGTTCCTGGGGATTCCTCCAGATCAGCTTACAAGCCACACGCTGCCCGCTCGACAATTATGGAGGAGTCTGAATAGTAGACGCGGAGGGCTGGGGGGGGGGGGGTAGTTGACGTGTAGCATATCAGTACAGTGAATGTAGGTGGGGGGGGGGGGGGTGCAGTGGTGCGTGCGCAGATGGGTGGCACCCCCCAATGGATCTGAGGTTGACTAGGCTGGAACAGTAGATGACTAGATCAAGGCTCCTCCAGTCGATGACTGAGGGAGGAGTTAGGGCTGAGGAGCAGATGGAAGCTTCTGGCCATATTATACTCGTATAATGGCTTATACAGCATATATATGTATTTATAAATCGAGGTTCTATCTGAGGTGAATGAGAAACAAGGAGGACTCCCATGGGTTGAGTGTCTTTATTTTCTCTTGACACGGGAGAAATCGCCTTTTCCAAGCGAGTGAATCAACCGCAGTACTTGGATTACCAGCAGGCTCGAGCACACGCATAGATGATATCGCATTAGTACATAATGAAATGTTTTACATCCTAGCAACATCTAAGGTCATATCAGGACGAATACCGACTTGTGACAATACGCACTTTTGGCAACTTCATAGTGCTGTCCACTGGGAGACCAGGCCATCGGCACCGGGACCCGATATCCCACACAGTTACATTATCCTGACACTGTGCTAACCAGTCCTTGTCATATCCTATTAATGCCGAGCATCAGGCTAGGTAACGACAAGTATCAGATTCAGGCACAGAGAGATTGAACTAAAGGCTATCGTGTATAATGTATCGATGCTGAGCATCCGTTAACTGACCACAAAGGAACCTGAGCGGGGAAGTGTGCTTCTTTATATTCCCGTAATGCATTCAGGGGCCTAGCATATATGGGTCATTCTACGAAGTTGTAGTACCAGTACTGTGACATCAGTACCACAAAATCAAAATGCTGTCAAAGTCCTATATACAAGCTTCCTCAATGTGTATGTCCTTTTACATCTGAATAATTGAAAATAAACATATTCTGAAATTGTTTAGGTCAAATGATGCTCACACCCAATAAATAGCAGTATAGCATGGAAACCAATCTGCATTCAAAATCAAATATTTTCCACACAATGCTTGACATTTTTTGTACATTTCACATGCCACTTGCTTTATAAACAGTAGTAATAATCATTTGAAACTTCATTGCTATCGTTTTGTGTTATTTGTGATGATTAAAGAGAAAAGCAGAAAAATATTAACAATGTAACAGTCCAAGTGGGATCAACAAGTTTACACGAATGTTCAGCTCAAATTTCAATGTTTAGGTGCAATTTCAGGATTTATCTTTTACTATACCATAACTTGGTCCAAGCATAGAGTGTCAAATGGTGAAAATAGTTCCTGTACTGTATCTGTACTCAGTGTTTGATACAGAGTTTCATAGTACTTGCAAGTGGAAACGAAATGTTACAATGTTAATGACTCCAGAAAAGGTTATTATTTCATAATTTTATTATTTTTAGAGAAATAAATGTCTGCAACTTAATGAAGACATTGTATATGACCATTTGAAGTGAAATGTGCTGTTGTTCAAAGGTTTTCATTAAGTTTGTGACACTTTATTTTCAATGCTGTTGACAATGTCACAAACTAGTGATGTCATTTTCTATTTATTTAACTACATCCATCCCAATAAGATACATAATACACAATATTAACATTTACTTTTGATCTAAAATATCTCCCACATTATTGGGCTAAATGATGAAATCTCAATATTGACACCCCAATAATAAGTTTATTTGTAGACTACCTCAAGTGGTACACAGTTTCTGAGAACGACCCATATACATACATACATATATATATGTATATATATGTATGTTTAACCGTATGTTTAACGCCCACTTCATATGTATATATATATTTTTATACACATGTCAGCCAGCGCCCCCCCACCCCTACATACTACTTTTTTTGCACAGCGTCAGAATATAATGCACGTAACTAACCCTACCTGTCTCATGTCGGCTAAGCGCCATTTGCAATGCTTTCGTGACAGGTAATAACAACGTGCGTAGACCTTTGCAAACAATACCCTAGGTACCAACTGGTAAGGCGACCTTTAAATGGCTGCAGTTGTCCAGACCAGACTGATCGATGCGCATCACTTCCTTTCTTCTTCTTACTCTTCTTCTACTTCTTCTTCTTCGTCTTCTTCTTTTTCTTCTTCGTCTCCCCCGTCCTGATATAACCTTAGATGTTACTAGGAAGTAAAAGAACAACAAACGAATCTTCGTCTCTTTCTCATTCTCATTCTCCCCCCCCCCCCCTCTCCTCCTTCTCCTAGAGCTTTGGAATTCCCGTTTGCGTGTGTGCTTTTATGTTTTTGTCTGTTTCTGTGGGTTTTTTTGGGGTGTTTTTTTGTGTTGTGTGTGTTTTTGTGGGTTTTTTGCGTGTGGGTTTTTGTGTGTGTGTTTGTGTGTGTTTTTGTGAGTGTTTGTGTGTGTTTGTGTGTGTGTGTTTTGTGTGTGTGTTTTTGTGTGTGTTTGTGTGTGTGTGTTTTTTTTTTTTTTTTTTTTTTTGTGTTTGTGAGTTTGTGTGTGTGTGTGGTTTCTGTGTTTTGTGGGGGGGTAGTCAGGGGTGGAGGGGGAGGTAGGGGAGGGGGGGGGGGGAGGGTGGTGCGGCCGCAGACAGACGCAGGGAACAGTTTCCCCCCGGCATGCCGCGCGGGCCACATCGCAGTAGTTGGGCACATCTCTGGGCACATATTGGTGGCATTAGAGGCACAAAGTCAACATTCCTGGGCGCACTGGGCACACGCATCACACCCTCCGAGTCCCGAGCCTCACCTACAACTCCCGTTAGTCACAAGAACAGGATCGTTGCAGTGTTTAACAGACTCACTCACAGCCTCTGTATACACACACAGGATTACCACAGTGTTTAAATGACTCAGTCACAGCCTCTGTATACACAAACAGGATTACCCCAGTGTTTAAACGACTCACTCACAACCTCTGTATACACAAACATGATTACCACACTGTTTAAACGACCCACACAGCCTCTGTATACACAAACAGGATCACCACAGTGTTTAAATGACTCACACAGCCCCTGTATACACAAACAGGATTAGCACAGTATTTAACAGACTCACTTACAGCTTCTGTATACACAAACAGGATTACCACAGTATTTAACAGACTCACTTACAGCCTCTATATACACAAACAGGATCACCACAGTGTTTAACAGACTTGGCGTTCTCTGTGGCGGAGTGGTTAGAGTGTCTCACTTTTTTCTAGGTCGGACTCCTAATCTGAAGGTTGGTGGTTCGATTCCCCGTGCCCCCATCTCTGCCAATTTGGATTTCCACCGCTGTGTATAACTTACAGCGTCATCAAAGGCCAGTTGCTCTCATACCATGTCTATGTGGTGTGGGAGGTTAAAAATCCCTTGGGTCGGTAAAAGTGTAGGCTCGGGCTTTCTATCGACAAACTGTCTAATGGTGAAAACAAGCCTATTCAGGCTTATCCATGATAGGCAGTATAAATCTTCAACAACAACAACTTACAGCCTCTGTATACACAAACAGGATTACCACAGTGTTTAACAGACTCACTTACAGCCTCTGTATACACAAACAGGATCACCACAGTGTTTAGATGACTCACACAGCCTCTGTATACACAAACAGGATCACCACATTGTTTAACAGACTCACTCACAGCATCTGTATACACAAACAGGATCACCACAGTGTTTAACAGACTCACTCACAGCATCTGTATACACAAACAGGATCACCACAGTGTTTAACAGACTCACTCACAGGCTCTATATACACAAACAGGATCACCACAGTGTTTAGATGACTCACAAAGCATCTTTATTCACAAACAGGATCACCACATTGTTTAACAGACTCACTCACAGCATCTGTATACACAACCAAGATTACTGCAGTGTTTAAAAGACTCACTTACAGCCTCTGTACACAAACAGGATCGTTGCCGGGTTATTATATATTTGATCTATCCAAGAAGGAATGGACTCTGCACAAACACAGCATCATCATCACAAGAGCCTGGTAAATTTCCTCAACGGTTACAATTGCTGTTAAGGGGTCTCCAATGAGACAGCCGTCTCCAATGAGACAGCCGTGTCTGATGGGACAGCCGTCTCCAATGAGACAGCCGCGTCTGATGGGACCGAAAAGTAGAGCATGACCTCCTTCTGGGACGGCCCCGGACATACATAATTGGGACAGGCTCCAGGAAGACACAATAATGGAGACTACAGAAATCTCATAAAGAGAATAAAAGAACAAGAACAAAAGGTATCCCACAGTGGTTACAGTTTCATACAGTATCATACAGTAACTATGTTATCATACCGTGAGGACAGTATCATGCAATTACTATGGTGTCAGTACTGTCACACAGCGACGACCGTATCATGCAGTTGTTATGGTATCACAAAGTGCTGACAATATATATTTACCATGGTATCACACAGTGGCGAGAGTATCATGCATTTACTATGGTATCACACCATGATATCAGTATCATATGATGACAGTAACTATGGTATCACACATGACTATAGTATCACAAGATAACTATGGTAACACACAGTGCTGGCGGTATCATACTGCTATGATGGTATCACACAGTGACGGCAGTATCATACAGCTACTATGGTATCACACCGTTACTATAGTATCAGGCTATGGATACACATATAATGCAGTGACTATTGCTTTACGATCGTTCAGGAAATAGGAGTGAAGGGAATGAACAAATGCCACAATGGATTTGAACCGTACCATTTGGTGGCCGCAATTCTGCGGAAACCAAACACCACAGGATGCCTTCTGGGTAAGGTTGATTGAATATAGCCTATATATGAGATATATACTTTATTATGTGAATATAAATTGGTGGAGCTATCGCTTTTGTATTATTTACCTGTAGAATATACATTGTTTATCGCGAATTTATTTATCCCGCTGGACAGGTTTGCTACTTAATTGCGTTGTGTGTGTTGTGGTCTTACGTCCTAACAACATCTAATGTCATATGAGGATGGGTGCCGGTTTGCTTAGCGGACTGCACAGTCGTAAGGCCCGCACAGCTCTGTGCTATTGTTGCTATACAGGACCGGCCTCACTTTGATTCAGGAACTTCAAGCATTAATACGATATAAGTGTTCCAAATGGAGGCTAAGTGGGGGGAGGCGTGACCATGGAGGTGAGGGGGCTCTAACAAGTGGTGGTGGGTGTCATGATATAGAAAGACTGTGGTTTGAGTGGAGTGGACTAGTTACTTCCGCAACTGTCTCGAGCATTTTATATGTGTGATGTCATAACGCATTATGCGAGTATAAAGACACAGAAGGGAATTATTGTTATGTTATATGTTGTTATTCTGTACTGTGCCTCCTTGACTCCACCCGTGTGACTGATGCGCTGACCCCGGGCCTCCTCGGCACTAATCGATGCGCCACATTGTCAGTCGCACCGGAGGATGTTTTTTTTTTATCATCGTCGTCATCATCATCATCATCATCATCATCATCGTCGTCGTCGGCCAGTTAGGATGTATTCACCCTATCGGAATATGCATGACTGTTCATCGCGAGTGTTCACGATACGTCAGTCATGTTATTTCTCATGGGGCATAGGTAGTGAAGGAATGGCCCCGGGTCGTTTTTCATCGCAGAACCATCTGATGAATGGTTTGTATAACCAGCCGTTTTTCAAATCCATGTTAATTTTCCACTTTGTTACTTTAGCAATCTTAACGATTGGAGAAGTTAGACTTCACCTCTGCCTATAGAAAACGATCCATCTCCCTGATGCCAAATATTTCTCTGCAAACGCTAAAATCCTGAGCGGATGCTTGGTTTTATGGCCAGCCTGAAGTCGTCAGTTGCATGCCAAAGTTAAAAAGTGCAGCATTTCATGGGAATTAGTCATGGACTACCTAAAGCATCAGTCACACTAGGCTTCTGGCCACTTTGCGATCACTTGCGACCAAGACAAACCTCATAGGTTGCCAACCTCTTTGCGCCCAAAGCACACACAAAAACGTGGGGGAAAGGGATGGCGGCTGTCACTGAAGACAGGGGAAGACAGGTTGGCGATCGGTTGGAAATCGCTGACCGATCACTGAGTGGTCGCAGGTGCTTGGCAGCGGTGCCACAGTCATTGATCAGTCGGCGACAAGTCGATGGTCACTCAGCGATAGTCCCCGACTGATCACCAAACTATGAAAATGGTTGGCGATCTCCTGGCGACTATTTTAGTTGCAAGGTGGTTTTTGGTGCAACATGTAGGTCTGCAAGCAATGAGGACCACAGCGATACCTTTTTGTGACCACTTGCAACCACTTCTTGCGACCACCCACACAAGTTTGTTGTTGTTGTTTTACATCCTAGCAACATCTAAGGTCATATCAGGACGGGTACCGACTTGTGACAGTGCATACTCATGGCAACTTTACAGTGCTGCCCCACGGGAAGACCAGGCCGCCAGCACCATGACCTGATATCCCACTCAGTCACATTACCCTGACACTGAGCCAACCAGTTCTTGTCCTATCCTAATAATGCTGAGCGCCAGGCTAGGAAGCAACAAGTATACATTTTTAAGTCATTGGTTTGACTCTACCAAGGTTCGAACCCATGACCCCATGATCTACCAACACGGGAGACGGACGCTCTAACTCATTCGGCCAACCCGTCTGGTGTGACCGGGGTATAAGCCCCAGCACACACCACTGAGACGTGCCAGTGAGTTTGGCATCAGTCCCAAGACTATGTAATATATACATAAAAGCTTAATATCTGTATATATTAGAACATTAGTTCCGAAATGTGGTGGGTGCCGAAGGTAGAGAGTTCGGTTCCCAGTCGAGTCAAACCAATGACTTTAAAATTGATACTTGTCGCTTCCTAGCCTGGTGCTCGGCATTAATAAGATAGGGCAAGGACTGGTTAGCTCAGTGTCAGGATAATTTGACTGAGTGGGATATCGGGTCATGGTGCTGGCAGCCTGATTTCCCAGTGGGGCAGCACTATAAAGTCACCATGAGTGTGCGCTGTCACAAGTCGGTACCCGTTCTGATATGACCTTAGATGTTGCTAGGACGTAAAACAACAACAAACAAACAATCAATCCACGTCAGGCCACCTGCCCGGCCTCTGGGTCTCTGACCACCTGCCCAGTGGGCCCAGTTCCTAAATGTTCCTCTCACAGCTACCCCTACCGGGCCCTCATAACACTACATGGAACATTCCACAAACACAGAAGAATGTCTGCCTCTCCCATCGACCGGGCGTGGTGGCCTAATCGCTAGAGTGAGGGCCTCGCGTGCAGAAGGTCTGTAGTTCGTTTTCCGATCGAGTCAAACCGATGACTTTAAAAGTGATGCTTGTTAATTCCTAGCCTGGCACTCGGTATTAATACTAGGATAGGGCAAGGACTGGTTAGCTCAGTGTGAGGGTAATGTGACTGAGTGGGATATTGGGTCATGGTGCCGGTGGCCTGATTTCCCAGTTGGGCAGCACTATCAAGTTGCCATGAGTGCGCACTGTCACAAGTAGATACTGATCCTGATATGACCTTAGATGTTGCCAGGACTCAATACTCCAACATGCACCTGGCCAAGTACACCGATCAGTAATAGAACAATTGCATTCCCCCCTTGCCGAATATCGGAATGTGTTACAGTATGTAAGTACATATACATGTGTGTGTTGAAGCTGAATAATCCAATCAAAGCATCCAATTTTCAAAATCAAAACACTCACCTAGGGCGTAATCGATTAATCAACTCGAGTCACCCGAGCCACTTTTTGACGCATGCGCACATCCTACAGACTCAGGTCGAATAATCGAATATGCTTCTCTGCGCTCGGGTGGAAAACATGATTTTTAAAAAAAATAACCGATAAAACAACAGCAAAATAGGATTTAATGTATTTTATGATGGCCTAGTTTAGCTAGATTTCCATTTAATTAATCTAAGTTATTCTTTAAAAAAAACATGTATGACTGGTATTGGTAGATATTATCCTGCAGGACGGTACCAGCGCAAATGTGACGTCATCGCTCGTAGCCAACCCCAGCCACGAGGTGGGTTACTTGGGTCGGATCGTTTTGCACACGGCACGTGTATTTGTCGACTCTACTCACAGTGTTCGATTTGAAATTCTGACGACTCGGGTGACCCGAGTCGCCCGGGTCGTGTTAATCGATTACACCCTTAGAGTTGATTCCACATATCCAACTCCGATACTGGTGAACTTCTTATTTGTTGCTGCTGAGAAAGGAATCCCCCGACCTACCAAACTGGGAAGTGGGCTCTCCACTCATTGGGCCACCCAGGTTGGTTTTAATATGGCATCTACATGTTAGTGCTGGGGATCAATCCATAACTCAATGTACCAAGCGCTCAAGTCTACAGTAATACTCCTTAGTATCGTTTGTTAATTTCAGATGAAATTCTAATTACTTATACCGTATATATCCCAATAGAAGCACGCTACCCAATAGAAGCACACACCCCCCAATTTCAAGATTGAAAGCATGCACAAATTTACGATCATATTCAGACTGAATGCACATAAAATAAGACAATCCCACTTTATTTCAGAGGAACGACAAAAACAAATCCATGAAATTCTTTAACTTTGAATAGACGCACATCCATGTGTCTGCACTCGCACAGTGCATGTCTATTGGAACATATACGGTATTACACACACAAAAACACAAAAAAGTATATACCATATATATAATGTGAATGTTCCATACCATAAAGGCGTACAAGATGCCTCCTGTTGCCATGGTTCAGTGACCACCAAGTCACGCATACTGAAACAGTGAAAGCTGCATAGTCCGAGGAACTCATCAAATTCTCAAAACCAAAAAAATTATCTAAATTTGATTCTACATATCAAACTTAGATATTGGTGCACTTATTAAAGCTGCATAGTCCGATAAAAACATCAAATTTTCAGAAGCAAAACTCTAGATTTGAACCTAAATACATGTATCCAACCAACTTAAAAACTGGTGCACATATCTTTAAGCAGTTGGTGCTACCTAGAAGGACACAATCATTCAGTCAATTTAATAGAACTTGTTATTGCTGAGACCTCGACCAAGGTTTTGATAAGCTGAAATTAGTTGTTGCAGGTGGCGACAAGTACCAATTCTTGGTTTAACTCGGCTGGGAATCGAACTCCCGACCTTCCACATGGGAAGTCTGTGCTCTTACCGATTGGGCCACTTGCTTTTGGGGGGTTTGTAACCTTACGATGGTTACCGGCTGCAAAACTGCAGCAATATAGAAAGGCCCCGATAAATCGGTCCAATCTTTGGTTGAAGATTAATCTTCAGGTGGGACGGTTGTAGAAGCTGGGGATGGATGTCTTTACAACATTCAAAACAACAAATCGTTGGGGCGGCCCCAAATCACTCTGTTCCGGCGGTAGCAGAGCACTCGTATCCAGTAACAGCAGCAAGGGTTCAGGAGGAAGGGATGGGTAAAGGTGGGTCCAGCAGGTTCCAGCAACAAGAACAAAGCGAGAGAAACGATAAGGTACAGGGCCCCAAACAAGCAAACAACTCCCTTGATCAGAGGGAGAAGTAAAGGCCCTGTCACACTACGACGCTTCTCCCGGCGACGCGTCAGCGTTGAAAATAAAATCTTGCGCGTTGAGAAACGTTAAAGATAGTGGAAAAATGGTGAAATTGGACGTTGGCACAGAGTGTGAGTACCGTGTTATTAGCACGCGGCCCTCGTGGTGGTACCGTATATCGGCGCATTCTCTCTGTGTCTGTGTCTGTGTCTATGTATGTGTCTGTGTCTCTGTCTGTGTCACTGTCTGTGTCTCTGTCTGTGTCTCTCTCTGTCTGTGTCTGTGTCTCTGTCTGTGTATCTGTCTGTGTCTCTGTATGTGTCTGTGTCTGTGTCTCTGTCTGTGTCTCTGTCTCTGTCTGTGTCTCTGTCTGTGTCTCTGTATGTGTCTGTGTCTGTGTCTGTGTCGTTGTCTGTGTCTCTGTTTCTGTCTCTGTATGTGTATGTGTCTCTGTCTGTGTCTCTGTCTTGGTCTCTGTATGTGTCTCTGTCTGTGTCGTTGTCTGTGTCTGTGTCTGTGTCTGTGTCTGTGTCTCTGTCTGTGTCTGTGTCTGTGTCTCTGTCTGTGTCTGTGTCTCTGTCTGTGTCTCTGTCTGTGTCTCTGTTTGTGTCTCTGTATGTGTCTGTGTCTCTGTCTGTGTCTCTGTATGTGTCTCTCTCTGTCTGTGTCTCTGTCTGTGTCTCTGTCTGTGTATCTGTCTGTGTCTCTGTATGTGTCTGTGTCTGTGTCTGTGTCTGTGTCTCTGTTGGTGTCTCTGTATGTGTCTCTGTCTGTGTCTGTGTATGTGTCTCTGTCTGTCTGTGTCTCTGTCTGTGTCTCTGTATGTGTCTCTGTATGTGTCTCTGTCTGTGTCTGTGTCTGTGTCTATGTATGTGTCTGTGTCTGTGTCTGTGTCTGTGACTGTGTCTGTGTCTGTGTCTCTGTATGTGTCTCTGTCTGTGTCTAAATCTGTGTCTGTGTCTCTGTCTGTGTCTCGGACTGTGTCTCTCTATGTGCCTGTTTCTCTGTCTGTGTCTCTGTATGTGTCTCTCTCTGTCTGTGTCTATGTCTGTGTCTCTGTCTGTGTATCTGTCTGTGTCTCTGTATGTGTCTGTGTCTCTGTTTGTGTCTGTGTCTGTGTCTCTGTATGTGTCTCTGTCTGTGTCTATGTCTGTGTCTGTGTCTGTGTCTGTATCTGTGTCTGTGTCTGTGTCTGTGTCTGTGTCTGTGTCTCTGTATATGTCTGTGTCTGTGTCTATGTCTATGTCTGTGTCTGTGTCTCTGTCTGTGTCTCTGTCTGTATCTCTGTCTGTGTCTCTGTCTGTGTCGCTGTCTGTGTCTCTGTCTGTGTCTCTGTGTGTGTCTCTGTTTGTGTCTCTGTATGTGTCTCTGTCTGTGTCTCTGTCTGTGTCTCTGTATGTGTCTCTGTCTGTGTCTCTGTCTATTTATGTGTCTGTGTCTGTGTCTGTGTCTCTGTATGTGTCTGTGTCTGTGTCTGTGTCTGTGTCTGTGTCTATGTCTGTGTCTCTGTCTGTGTCTCTGTCTGTGTCTCTGTTTGTCTCTCTGTATGTGTCTGTGTCTGTGTCTGTGTCACAGACAGAGACACATACATTTACACAAACAGAAACAGAGACACAGACAGAGACACAGACAGAGACACAGACAGAGACACACACAGAGACACACACAGAGACACATATACACATACACACATACACATAGACACAGAGAGACACACAGAGACACAGAAACACACACAGAGACACACACATACACAGAAACACACACAGAGACACAGAGACACACACACACAGACACACACACAGGCACAGATACACACACATAGAGACACACAGACACACAAACAGACACAGAGACACACACAGACACACACACAGACACACATATACACAGAAACACAGAGACACACACAGAGAGACAGAGACACACACACAGACACACACACAGAGACACAGATACACACACATAGAGACACGGAGACACACTCAGAGACACAGAGACACACACAGAGACACACACAGAGACACACAAACATACACAGAAACACAGAGACACACACACAGACACAGATACACACACAGACACAGAGACACAGAAACAAACACAGAGACACAGACAGAGACACAGACAGAGACACATACAGAGACAGACACAGAGACACAGACAGAGACACATACAGAGACAGACACAGAGACACAGACAGAGACACAGACACAGACAGAGACACAGACAGAGACACAGACACAGACAGAGACACAGACACAGAGACACACACAGAGACACAGACAGAGACACACACAGAGACACACACAGAGACACACACACAGACACACACAGAGACACACACAGAGACACACACACAGCAACATGTGAGCAACGACCCTCCCGTGCACGCGCTGTCTGCCTGGCGTTCCCATAACGATATTCCGACGCGTCCAACACATCGCGACGTGCGCCTAACGTCCTTACCCATATATTTGGGTGCGCTGCCGGTCGTTGTTTTTTTTTTGACACGCTTAAAACCTTGGCCGACCAATAGCGCGCGCCCGCGTTTTGCGCCGATCGTCAACGTCAAAGATAGTGTACCGAAGTGTACCGACGCGCGCATAATGCGCCTCCAGCGTGTCTCGATATTTCACCCATTTTCGCCCAAAAACACCACACGTCGCCGGGTCGCCGGCGAGAAGCATCGTAGTATGACAGGGCCTTAAGCCCGGGAGAGAGAAAAAAGGGTAGAGGAAAGAGAAATGAAGAGAGTTGAGTCAAAGGACCGTGTCTCTTTGCTCTATGGTAATGAGCCGGCTAGCCAGAGTAAGAGTAGAAAGTGAAATGCTGACAGGCTCCCCCTCCTGGAACTCTTTTCAGACATTATCAAGAAGGAGCAGGGCCAGCAGAGAGGAGATAGAAAGGTGTGTGGATGAAGTGCGGTCCAGATAGCAAGCGATTGGGCCACTGCGTCCAGTACCCTTATGAACTTATTTTTGTTTGTCACAGATTAAAGTATTTTTAAATATGTTTGAAATTTACTATTCTTCCACCTATGTTTAAATGACACCCTATCAATAGTGAAACGACGGGATGACAAAAGACGGGGTGGCCGAATGAGTTGAGCATCCATCTCACAATTTGGAAGGTCGTTGGATTCGAACCCTACTCGAGTTAAACCAATGACTTAAAAATGTACTCTCGTCCCTATCTAGCCTGGCGCTCGGCATCACTAGGATAGGGCAATGAGCAGTGGAATGAGGAAGACCAATTGTCCATGATTGAAATTTCCGCTGCTTAATTAACTAATGTACAAACATATATTTTTTTTAATGGGAGAATTACTATGCAACTGTATGCTCAATGAAGGGCAGTGAACACCTGTGTCTCCTCCTTTCTTCGCTGTTGACGCTTCTGTCTATTTCAGAATCCTGCTCTCTCCCTGAACACCTACCACCCGGACGTTACCACCTGTTTCCGGCGGACGGTTTTAGTTCTATTGCCGGCCGCTTGGGTGCTGGTGACGTCACCGTTTTATCTTTACACACTCTCCAACGGGCCTCGCGTTAATTCCTGGTGGACGTGGAGCATGTTAAACATACTCAAAATGGTAGGTTTGTTTAGTTGTTTTTTGTTCTATCGCGTCCTAGCCTTTGTTCAATTTGTTCCTATTTTAGGAGACATTCGTCACATTAGTCACCGTAATTTTCATACTTATGCAAGATACCTTGTTACAAGAAATCAACAATTATTGGTATCTTTTTTATATAGGATCAGATATGCCCCATAACATATAAATATATGTAAGCATTTTACATGCATATATATATATGACTATAGGAAAAGTGATATCAAAATTAAGTAAAGTACTGATTACATGAATTATTCAAATATTCATATTTTAGGGGACATCCCCTAAATGGGATGCCCCTACCACTTTCTAATCTAATCCTACTATGTTGACGACAAGTATATTAAAACCTCTCTAACTCGATCGACCAAGGGACCAACTTTAAATGGTCCATTTAGGGAGGTGGTCGGTTTAGGGGCTTGCTTTATCATTACAATGGTATTGTATGGGCGGTTGTTTGGGACCCAAATAAAGCGATCGATATAGGGGAGTGGTCGATCTGTGGAGGTGGTCTGTTAGAGGGGTTTTACTGTGTACTATTATGTTCCAGGTGTGTGCGGTCATTGTGTGTGTAGCGTGCATGTTTCTCTTCCCTACAGACGGTTTCCATGGTAATGCTGCTCACTGTGTTCTTCCGGTTTGTGCTTGTCCTGATAATGAAGGCGGATGGGTACATGGACGTCCCTCCTTCGGCATACGCATCGTCTGTAGTCGAAGTACTATTCATGGTGAGACTGTATTCAGGTAACACAATCAAAGCAAGTGTCGCGAGGGTGATGAATATGGGAAATATTGCGCCTCGAGTAGCCTTTGAACCCGCACTTCTTGCCATTCCAGGGCTAGCTTTGATAACCATTACACTACCTAGACTCCCTGATGCAATCACCCTATCGACATCCACCTGTCTATGTGACTCCTTGCTTGAGAGGTCAGTGCAGACTACTACTACTCATTCTCCTGGAATTGTGGTAATCCTCAAGGTGTAAGCAGGTAGTCATTTAATGCTTACAATGACATACATGCAGGCAATGGGCTTACATATACACATAGGGTAGGTTCAACAACCATACAATATGAAGCTTGTACAGGGTCCTGGTCACGCCATTCAATGCCATGAAGGCGGTGATGAAAATGGGAAATATTGCGCTTTGAGTAGGATTCAAACCCACATTTCTGGCCACTCCAATGCTAGTGTGCTAACCATTACACTACCTAGGCTCCCTAATGCAATCACACTATCCACGCCTACCTGTATGTGTGACTCCGTCGTGTCGTTCTTTATGGAATATCTTAACAATGAAATTATAAAACCACTATCCATGTATTAATTATGTAACTATCCTGCCTTGTTTGCAATCTATTATTTTACTTGTTCCTAAACTATTGTCCACCCTTGTATTTGCTTATAATTGCATATTCCTATTAATAGTATATGCGCTTGTTCATTGGGTTCCCTGGGAGAAGGTGAGCAGCCTGGGGTGCGGGTTGGTCTGCACCTAAGCAGGTAGCTCGCGGTCCCCTCTCCACGTGCTGCCCCACTGCCTTCCACTCGCCCCATTTCACCACTGTCGTTGCTTTAACAAACTGTAATGGTGGGTCTTTAGGGTCAGCCAGAGTGCACATCTCGCTCCAATCCTTGTCTTGTCTCTGTCTTTATGGAATATATGAATAATAAGCACTATTTGTCAGTTTCCGCTAAAGGGCCTGTCACGCTACGATGTAGAGCATCAGCACGTGCCCAACATACGACAATTTGCCAGGACGTCGGCATTCGTCAAACTTTTCAGGGGTGGGGGATAAAAATGTGCATACACACAACATAGACGCAACATACACACAACGTACACACAATGTACGTAGCATATGTAGAATGTATCTCTGACCTATTGCTAGCATATGAGAACGTTCATGTGCCTCGCAAAACGTTTGCAAACTGTTCGCAAAATGCTCGCATACGCTCACAGTATGCTGACCAACATTACGTACGTTACTTCATCGCTAGAAGTATGGCATATACGTTAAGTACGCTGGAGAAACGACAGGCATACATTCGAAGTACGGTAGGAGTACGTTATGCTATACGCGGACTGCACTTTCCCAACAGGCTGAACGTACGTCTAACATGTTCCAACCTATTCTGACCTACCCCTAATGTGTGAATAACGTACGCCGACGTATGCCGAGTGTACGCCGAGCGTACGAGAAACATATGAGCCATACGGCGACATACATTGACAATTTTGAACATGCACACATATTTTTTAGCGGCTCGACCTACGCCGACCTATGACGACCTATGACGCCATATCCCAAGCTTACGTATACGTAACATATGACACCGTATGCCGATGTGTTGGTCGAAAATCGCATATGTCGGCATACACTAAGGCCCTACCTCCCTAGTGTGACAGCCCCTTAATAGCGCTAATACAGTAATTCCCCTTCTCACATATTAATAATACACTACATATATTTTTATCTATGTCGGATTAATGTAACTTTCTAATATGTAATTATTGAAGGTGACCCATATGCAAATTCTGTGTAGTTTCTAATTTTTGCATTACCCCCTCCCCCCCCGCTCCAGAGTATAATGACCTTCATCCTCCGCTGGGAGTTCATCAAGGGCATCCATTCCCATGGAGTAAGCGTCATCTTCTGGGCATTGCTCCTACTGTGTGACGTCATCAATTTCTCCTCTACAATTACGCGTCTCACCGTCTATGTAGGTTATCTTTTATCGCTTTTATATTTTCATATCTTTTTCAAACTCCGTTGGTGGATTACTTGGTTGCCCACCCTTTTCAGATTTCAGATTGCGTTCCGTGAAAAGAACAACCGCCTCCTTTGTTTTGCCAATCAGGGCCATTCCAAGTGCAAATCACATGACAGTGACGTCACTGGTCAACATGTCAATAGCCTCGTATCGTGTAACTGTAATAGTGCATTTTCACGATGCAACAAGTTGAACGACTTATGCAACTTGTTGAGTGCAACTAGGTGTCATATGAGTGTGTCTACCACTCTAGTGGTGCTATCGATGAACAGATCCATGCCCCCACCTCTGCCAATTTGGATTTCCACTGCTGTCATCAAAAGGCCAGTTGCTCTCATACCATGTCTATGTGGTGTAGGAAGTAACAAATCCCTTGGGTCGGGAAAACTGTAGGCTCAGGTTTTCTATCGATAAACTGTCTAATGGTGAAAACAAGTCTATTCGGAATTATCCATGATAGGCAGTATAAATCCTCAAGAAAAAAACAAAACAACAAGTCCCGCAACTTATTGCCGCTGGTAAACAAACGCATCTCACGCCATTTTCTCCCGCCGCGTGACCAGGCCGCTGACGTCGGCGTGGCTGGCCTGCTGACCTTTCTGCACTGGGCGGCATCCCTGGCCGGGTTCCTGCTCCAGCTGTTGTCGGACCGAGCCGCCCTCGGACCCGGCCACTTCGCGAACCGCGCGGAGGGGGACGACTCCGGAGAGCAGGTCGCCCTGCTGGACGTCAACTCAAGCCAACCGAAAATACTCAACAAGGGCCACGTCGTAAGACGCTTTAGGACCACACCGTCTTCTCATTCTCCTCCTTCAATTTCTTTCTAATTCAATTCTCCGCCTTCTAATTCTCCTTCAAATTATTTTCCTTCTAATTGTCCTTCTAATTCTCTTTGTTCTTCTCATTCTAATTCTCCTCCTTCCAGTTATTTTCCTTCTAATTCTCCTCCTCCTAATTCTCTTTGTTCTTCTCATTCTAATTCCCTCGTTCTAATTCCCCTCATTCTAATTCTCCTCGTTCTAATTCCCCTCCTTCCAATTCTCCTCATTCTAATTCCCCTCCTTCCAATTCTCCTCATTCTAATTCTCCTCGTTCTAATTCTCGGTATTCTAATTCCCCTTGTTCTAATTCTCCTCATTCTGATGCGCGAAAAGGAAGAAGGCAAGGCGGTGGTGGAAAGAAAAGGCGTTTATTAACGCCTCAAACAGAGCATACAGAGCAAGGTAATAAGCAGGCTGAGGAGGAAAAAAGCAAGGAAGGGCTCATGAGGAGCAATAAACAGGCTCGGGAGGAGCAATGCAGTGAGGGGCTCATGAGGAGCAGAAAGATAAATACAGGAGGGGCTCATAAGGAGCAATGTCAGAGTTCTGGTAGAGGGGGGGCCGAGGAGCCCTCCGCCTCTGAGGGTGGAGGGTAGAAAGGGAAAGTCGGGTGGGTGGGCGGAGGAAAAGAGGGCAGAGAGCTGGACGGCGGCAGGAGGGCGAGTGCCTGAGGGAGGCCGGCGGGCGGCCTTATAAGGGAAGAGGGGGGGGGGGGGCAGGCGACAGCAGGTGAGTGTGAAAGCTGCCGGCCCGGGGGAGGGTGAGCAGCAGGCGTCGGGTGAGGCGCGAATGCTGCGCGACACGGGGGGTGGGGGAGGGTCTCTTCCTCTCCTCGCATCAAACGTAATGCTTCGCATTACGACCGATGCGCGAAAAGGAAGAAGGCAAGGCGGTGGTGGAAAGAAAAGGCGTTTATTAACGCCTCAAACAGAGCATACAGAGCAAGGTAATAAGCAGGCTGAGGAGGAAAAAAGCAAGGAAGGGCTCATGAGGAGCAAATAAACAGGCTCGGGAGGAGCAATGCAGTGAGGGGCTCATGAGGAGCAGAAAGATAAATACAGGAGGGGCTCATAAGGAGCAATGTCAGAGTTCTGGTAGAGGGGGGGCCGAGGAGCCCTCCGCCAAAGAGTAAGGAGAGGGCTCGAGGCGCGCCCGAGGCGGGGGCACGGGGGGCCCGAGGCGGGAGCCCGGGGATGCAGGTCTGGTTGGGAGGAGGGTCCGGGGCCTACGTGGAGGGGGAGCGGGTGGCCAAAAAAGGGAGGCCCGCTCCTGAGATGTGATGTTGGCAGAGGGTTCCTGTGAGGCTGGGCTGGGCTGTGGTCTGCTCCTTGGAGGAGGGCAGGCAGGCAGACCTAGGTGATGGCAGGCAGGCAGACCTAGGTGATGGCAGGCAGGCAGGCAGGCAGACCTAGGTGATGGCAGGCAGACCTAGGTGATGGCAGGCAGGCAGGCAGGCAGATCTAGGTGATGGCAGGCAGGCAGACCTAGGTGATGGCAGGCAGGCAGGCAGACCTAGGTGATGGCAGGCAGGCAGGCAGACCTAGGTGATGGCAGGCAGGCAGGCCTAGGTGATGGCAGGCAGGTAGACCTAGGTGATGGCAGGCAGGCAGACCTAGGGTGCCATGGCTGGGTGACGTGGGTGACCATCAATCCGATGGTGACTGCGGTGAGGCAGGCAGGCAGGCAGACCTAGGTGATGGCAGGCAGGCAGGCAGACCTAGGTGAAGGCAGGCAGGCAGGCAGACCTAGGTGATGGCAGGCAGTGATGGCAGGCAGGCAGGCAGACCTAGGTGATGGCAGGCAGGCCTAGGTGATGGCAGGCAGGTAGACCTAGGTGAAGGCAGGCAGGCAGGCCTAGGTGATGGCAGGCAGGCAGGCAGACCTAGGTGATGGCAGGCAGGCAAGCAGACCTAGGTGATGGCAGGCAGGCAGGCAGGCAGACCTAGGTGATGGCAGGCAGGCAGACCTAGGTGATGGCAGGCAGGCATGCATACCTAGGTGATGGCAGGCAGGCAGGCAGGCAGACCTAGGTGATGGCAGGCAGGCAGGCAGACCTAGGTGATGGCAGGCAGGCAGACCTAGGTGATGGCAGGCAGGCAGACCTAGGTGATGGCAGGCAGGCAGGCAGACCTAGGTGATGGCAGGCAGGCAGGCAGGCAGGCAGGCAGGCAGGCAGGCAGGCAGACCTAGGTGATGGCAGGCAGGCAGGCAGGCAGACCTGGTTCCTGACGAGCACGGGCGGGGGAGGTAGGGGTGGAGCGGCAAATGAGGCGCACCGAGCCTCCCCGGAGACCCCCCCCAGACCTAGGGTGCCATGGCTGGGTGAGTGGGTGACCATCAATCCGATGGTGACTGCGGTGAGGCAGGCAGGCAGGCAGGCAGACCTAGGTGATGGCAGGCAGGCAGACCTAGGTGAAGGCAGGCAGGCAGGCAGACCTAGGTGATGGCAGGCAGGCAGGCAGACCTAGGTGATGGCAGGCAGGCAGGCAGACCTAGGTGATGGCAGGCAGGCAGGCAGGCAAGCAGACCTAGGTGATGGCAGGCAGGCAGGCAGGCAGACCTAGGTGATGGCAGGCAGGCAGACCTAGGTGATGGCAGGCAGGCATGCAGACCTAGGTGATGGCAGGCAGGCAGGCAGGCAGGCAGACCTAGGTGATGGCAGGCAGGCAGACCTAGGTGATGGCAGGCAGGCAGGCAGACCTAGGTGATGGCAGGCAGGCAGGCAGACCTAGGTGATGGCAGGCAGGCAGACCTAGGTGATGGCAGGCAGGCAGGCAGGCAGGCAGGCAGGCAGACCTAGGTGATGGCAGGCAGGCAGGCAGGCAGACCTGGTTCCTGACGAGCACGGGCGGGGGAGGTAGGGGTGGAGCGGCAGATGAGGCGCACCGAGCCTCCCCGGAGACCCCCCCCCCCACCCCCCCACCCGCACCAAGGCGTGGGCGGGGAGTGTCGGGGGCCTGCGTCCGCGCAGGAGGGCCCCGGCGTGGCCAGGGCGGTCGTCCGGGAGCCCTTGCCTTGTCCTGGCATGTTTGGGGCGGCCTGAGGAGTTGCAGCGGTCCGAGGTGGAGTCCGGCGAGGTGAGGTCCAAAGCAGGAAAAGAGGGCAGAGAGCTGGACGGCGGCAGGAGGGCGAGTGCCTGAGGGAGGC
Organism: Branchipolynoe longqiensis; assembly: GCA_030323885.1. Taxonomy (NCBI): domain Eukaryota; kingdom Metazoa; phylum Annelida; class Polychaeta; order Phyllodocida; family Polynoidae; genus Branchipolynoe; species Branchipolynoe longqiensis. The sequence continues at coordinate 44,697,496 of CM059198.1, forward strand.
CGGCGGGCGGCCTTATAAGGGAAGAGGGGGGGGGGGGGGGGGCAGGCGACAGCAGGTGAGTGTGAAAGCTGCCGGCCCGGGGGAGGGTGAGCAGCAGGCGTCGGGTGAGGCGCGAATGCTGCGCGACACGGGGGGTGGGGGAGGGTCTCTTCCTCTCCTCGCATCAAACGTAATGCTTCGCATTACGACCAATTCTCGGTATTCTAATTCCCCTCGTTCTAATTCTCCTTGTTCTAATTCTCCTCCTTCTACTTCTCATTCTAATTCTCCTTGTTCTAATTCTCCTCGCTCTAATTCTCCTCACTCTAATTCTCCTCATTCTACTTCTCCTCGGTCTAATTCTCCTTGTTCTAATTCTCGGTATTCTAATTCCCCTCATTCTAATTCTCCTTGTTCTAATTCTCCTCGCTCTAATTCTCCTCATTCTAATTCTCCTCATTCTAATTCTCCTCGTTCTTATCCTCGTTCAAATTCTCATCCTTCTCATCCTCCTCATTCTAATTCTCCTCCTAATTCTCTTCGTTCTAATTCTCCTCTTTCTAATTCTCCTCATTCTAATTCTCCTCCTTCTACTTCTCCTTCTAATTCTCCTTGTTCTAATTCTCCTCCTTCTACTTCTCCTCCTTCTAATTCTCCTCCTTCTAATTCTCCTCCTTCTAATTCTCCTCGCTCTAATTCTCCTCACTCTAATTCTCCTCGTTCTAATTCTCCTCCTAATTCTCTTCGTTCTAATTCTCCTCTTTCTAATTCTCCTCATCCTACTTCTCGTCCTTCTAATTCTCCTTCTAATTCTCCTCATTCTACTTCTCGTCCTTCTAATTCTCCTTCTAATTCTCCTCCTTCTACTTCTCCTCCTTCTACTTCTCCTTCTTCTACTTCTATTCTTTTTAAATTTCCTTCAAATTCTTTTCCTTCTAATTCTCCTCCTTCAAGTTCCCTACCTTATAATTCTCCTCCTTCCAATTCTTCTTCTCCTCTTTCTAATGTTCTGCTTATTGTAATTCTTCTTCGTCTCTTCTTCCTATTATGTTCTTATTCGAATTCTTCTTCTACTTTTCTTCTTCCCCTAACTTTCCCTGTTCCCTTCTTCTTCTTAATTTTCTTCTATTAATTGTTCTAATTCTAATTCTGTTGCTAATTCGTCGTCTTCTTCTCCTCCTCCTCCTGCCCCCTCCTCCATCTTTTATTTGTATTTTTACAGAAACAATCTCCAGAACTGCATGCGCCGTGGTTCATGACAATAACACACTGGTGGGTCACGAGGTGAGCCTAACGCGTCACATTAGTTTAATCATACTCAATGGTTTGTTAGTAATGCGAAGTGGATCATATTGCATTGAATAGTAAATATCAGTATTAGTTTTGTACATTAGTGGATTAAACAGGGGAAGTTTCAATCGTACACAATTGATCTTCCTCATTCCACTCACATTTTCAATTATTATGAGTGATTCCTTACTTTCCCATGATTAATTTGTTGCATTTTTTTATTTTTTTAAATATTATTTTTAGAGACCTGCTCTTCGGACGAGGCACAGAAGTGAAGTTCCGTGATCTGTATGACCTGAAGCCGCGTGACAAAGTCGAGAGCCTGCTCCTACAACTGCAGCGCCACCTATACCGAGCGTGGGGAGGCACGACCCGTCCAAAGTATGTCCACCTTTCAACGTGAGAAATCTCAAATTAATTTTCTTTGTGGGTTTGTATTTAAAAAAAATTATTTGCCTGTCACGATAACTCCAACGAAATTAAGAAGGAGAAATATAACAAATATAAACAATGGCAAATATAACAAATGGCAATAACAAGAATGTTTTATTTGGTTATCATGATAAGTCACACTGACATTTTATCATTGCTAACCAAATAGTAAAAAGAATAGGAAAAGGTTGGTCCAATTCTTTTTGTGTTTTTTTTGTAAACATTTGTATTCATTTGATTAGTCTTTTTTTTCAGTGCCGAGGTCCGTGTCATCCGGGCATGCTTAACTTCAGTCATTTGTTTATTTTATGAGGTATGCATGTCGGCAGTCAGTAGTCGAAAGTCAATAATCGGCAGTAGGTAATCAGCAGTCAGTAGTCGGTAGTCGGCAGTCCGCAGTCGGCAGTGTGTACTCCACAGTAGGAAGTCGATAGTCGGCAGCCTGCAGTGTGTAGTCAGCGGTTGGTAGTCAGCAGTCGGTAGTCGGCAGTGTGTACTCCACAGTAGGAAGTCTGTAGTCGCCAGCCTGCAGTGTGTAGTCAGCAGTTGGTAGTCGGCAGTCCGCAGTCGGCAGTGTGTACTCCACAGTAGGAAGTCGATAGTCGGCAGCCTGCAGTGTGTAGTCAGCAGTCGGTAGTCAGCAGTCGGCAGTCAGCAGTGTGTACTCCACAGTAGGAACTCTGTAGTCGCCATCCTGCAGTGTGTAGTCAGCGGTTGGTAGTCAGCAGTCGGCAGTCGGTAGTCGGCAGTGTGTACTCCACAATAGGAAGTCTGTAGTCAGCAGCCTGCAGTGTGTAGTCAGCGGTTGGTAGTCAGCACTCGGTAGTCGGTAGTCAGCAGTCGGTAGTCGGCAGTCGGCAGTCAGCAGTGTGTACTCCACAGTAGGAAGTCTGTAGTCTGCAGCCTGTAGTGTGTAGTCAGCGGTCGGCAGTCGGTAGTCCTCTGCACCACCTGGTTGTTTGTTTCCGACTGTTATGTCGGGTAGTGTACGCCCACCAGCCAGTTCGGTGTTTTCAGATGAGGCGTCTTACTCCATTGCAGGGATGTGTTCGGCGCGGAGGTGAGCTACCCTCTGATGCGAGTGCTTGCTCTTACCATCGGCAAACCGCTGGTGATTGGAATCTGTCTCCGCACAATCTCCATATCTCTGGACCTCTCCAACTCCCTACTCCTCAGGTCAGGAACTAATCCAACAGAGGGCGTGGCGATGCATGAGTGATTGGTTGATTGATTAGTTAGTTAGTGAGGGGTTAATGTCGTCTCGGCAGCAAAAGCTATATTCACAGTAAAAAGTTAGTGGCATTTATGCTGTCACTTTTGTTTCATGAAAATTTGTGCTAATCATGTTTATATATATTGACATTGAAATTTGCGTGAAAACCTGAAGTGGTCAGACAACAACAACAAAGTTCGCCAAAAAAATATCACCATTTTATTAAAACAATAAAAGTGTATGACTAACAACCCATCCCCATCATCCCGGTCGTAAACTTCATATGGCCGTGAAGATGTTGAAAACTTTGAACGAACCCTGAAGCCCCAGCCAGACAACAACAACAACAAAGTTTGCCAAAAATATATCACCATTTTATTAAAACAATAAAAGTGTATGACTAACAACCCATCCCCATCATCCTGGTCGTAAACTTCATATGACCGTGGCAATGTTGAAAACTTTGAACGAACCCTGAAGCCCCAGTCACACCATGGCTTGTGACCGCTTGCGACCACTTTAGAACAAAGAACACACAGTCATCGGTGACCTCATTGCGACCAAAACAATAGTCGCTGACCTTCTTATCACCATTATAATTACAAGGTTTTATTGCAGTCGCTGCAACTTCCTTGCGGCCATTTTGGTCAAAAGGAAGTCGGCGACCACTGAGGGACAATTTTGCAACAACCTTTGTTTGTCTTTGCAAAGTGGTCGCAAGCGGTCACAAGCAGTAAGTCGTGTGACTGGTGCTTTCGTAAGCCAAAGTAATCTGTGCCCACTACATTTCCCAGGGTGCTCATCGTGTACATAGAGAGCGGCGACCCGCGCACGTGGAAGGGAGTGTTTCTGGCCACGGCCATGATGGTGATCGCCTTCACCTCCTCGCTGCTCCTCCACAACTTCTACAACTTGTTCTGGGTGACCGGCATGAGGTGCAGGTCCATTCTCAACGCGCTCATCTTCCAGAAGGTACTGCTTCAGTCTGTCACTCCACATGCACGTAAAGGTTTATAGGTCGATTCGGACAGAGGAAGCCTGAGACGTGAGTTGGGAAAAAGGGGGTTTAAAGCTAAGATTCCATATACATGGTATGCAGCATGCGGCATTCGGCATGTGGCATGCGAATGTGAATGTGGTATATGCGGAATAGATATATGCCAACCCCCAATAGCCGATGTTTACTTTTTGTGCTGGGGGATGGTTAAACAAACAAACAAACAAACACACACCAAAAAAGTTACCCATGACATTCTTTTGGGTTTTTCCTCCAAATTTGTGAAGGAAGATCAAGTTACTATTGTTTTCTATGCCAAACACAGTCGTATTCGCATTCACATTCGCACCGATCGGTCCATGGGTCGATCCATTTGCCGCATTCGCATTCACATTCGCATTCGTATTCGCATTCGGATGTATGGAAGCACCACTATTCATTTACATGCTTTTTGATTTGTTGCCGCATTCGCATACCGCATACCGCATACCGCATATGTGGAATCTTAGCTTTATTATGTATATTATAAGGTAGGGTTACAAATATGGTTATGATGGGTTTAGTTCAAGGTAGTTCAGTCCATCTAGTCAATGTCCGCTGATGGGAGAGGGAGGACCTGGGAGTCCGAGGAGGTAGGCCCACGAGCCGACCCCCACACAGTGGGACATCTTATAAAGAGGGTGGGTGGGCATGGTAAAATGAAACCTTGCCGAAATCCGACTCCGAATGCAGGTCAGGTGGTGGGGGAAGGAGGAGGAAGCTAGTGCGTGTTTGCGCCGCTTGATGATGTGAGGGTCTCAGGCTTCCTCCGCCGGATCAACCACAATTCGGAATTATGAGCCAATCTCTAAAGAAAATTGGGCCGTAAGGCACGAACGTGGGAGATCGAAGGTGAAAACCTTCCAAATAACAGCAGAAAACATTCCAAATAATAGCAGAATCCATATTCATATGAAGGTTTAAATGTTGTATATATATCAGATTTGGAAGAAGAAAAACAACTATTTTACTTCTTTGATTTTGATCTAATACAAATGGAGCAATATGTTCAAATCACTCCTGTAGCATGGAAATCAAACGCATATCCAAAACAAAATGTTTAAATACACAATAAATTCGAACAAGATTTCTTTGATTACAGTTAAGCAAACAGAATTATGTCTTACAAGAAAATAGTTGTGGGCTGGACTAAATACATATAGTATTACTAACATACTTAACACACAGAGTCAACAGTAACTATTTGACTTGCTACGAAAAAAATATAAATAAAAAATTTCACCTTCGGAATGTGGTCAATACGTGTAGGTAGTATGATGCCACCAACGTAGTCAATGTATGCAGTCAGGATGACGTCAGTAACATACCCAATATGATAATCAGGATGACGCCACTAACATATCCAATGTCTGTAATCAGGATGCCACCAGTAATGTAACTAATACATGTAGTCAGGGTGACACCACTGACATAACCAATATCTGTAATCAGGATGACACCACTCACATAACAATACGCTTAATCAGGGTGACATCACTAATGTAACTAATATATGTAGTCATGGTGACGTCACTAACAGTAACATACCCAATATGTGTAGTCTGGATGACACCGCTAACATAACCAATACATATAGTCAGGGTGACATCATGCACTAACATATCCAATATGTGTAGTCAGGATGACAGAGCTAACATAACCAATATGTGTAGTCAGGGTGACATCATGCACTGACATACCCAATATGTGTAGTCAGGATGACAGAGCTAACATAACCAATATGTGTAGTCAGGGTGACATCATGCACTAACATATCCAATATGTGTAGTCAGGATGACAGAGCTAACATAACCAATATGTGTAGTCAGGGTGACATCATGCACTAACATACCCAATATGTGTAGTCAGGATGACAGAGCTAACATAACCAATATGTGTAGTCAGGGTGACATCATGCACTAACATACCCAATATGTGTAGTCAGGATGACAGAGCTAACATAACCAATATGTGTAGTCAGGGTGACATCATGCACTAACATACCCAATATGTGTAGTCAGGATGACAGAGCTAACATAACCAATATGTGTAGTCAGGGTGACATCATGCACTAACATATCCAATATGTGTAGTCAGGATGACAGAGCTAACATAACCAATATGTGTAGTCAGGGTGACATCATGCACTGACATACCCAATATGTGTAGTCAGGATGACAGAGCTAACATAACCAATACATATAGTCAGGGTGACATCATGCACTAACATATCCAATATGTGTAGTCAGGATGACAGAGCTAACATAACCAATATGTGTAGTCAGGGTGACATCATGCACTAACATATCCAATATGTGTAGTCAGGATGACAGAGCTAACATAACCAATATGTGTAGTCAGGGTGACATCATGCACTAACATACCCAATATGTGTAGTCAGAATGATGCCAATAACATAAGCAATACGCCTAGTCATGGTGACGTCAGTAGTTGTCATGGTGACCGTGTGAAGGTGATGCGGCTGTCGGCGCGTGCTAAGCGGATGTCCACACACGGGCAGGTGATCAACCTGATGTCGGTGGACGGCCAGAAGCTGCAGGATGTCTTCTTCACGTCGGTGCACATATGGGAGGTCCCCATGGACGTCTGCCTCTGCATGGTCACGCTTGGCAGCACAGTGGGTGAGTGGCAGCTCAGGGGGTCGTCCATGAAGCATGGCATGCTGACCCTCTTGGCCTTTAAATTGTATATGGGTCATTCTCAGGAATTGTGAATAACATTTTTGGTTTCCAAATTACGTTGTTAATGACAAGGCATATTTGGGGGGGGGGGGGAGGGTGGTAGGTCAAAAAGCTATTGGTGACTCTGTGTATTTATTAAGCATGTTAGCAATACTACATGTATTTAATCTATCACACAACATGTGTCCTAAATATGGTTATAGGATTTTGTGCTAAAGTGAAAATATGAAAATGTGCATATCAACACCACACATATACCGAAGTGGTTTTTTTCAACTTTTTCTTGTAAGAAACATTTCTTTTCGCTTGACCATACTCAATAAATTCTTGTTTGAATTTGTTGTTTGTGCTGAAAATGATGCTATGGATGTGTGTTAAAATGATGTTATGGATGGATGTTCCACGGTCAATTTTAACAGCTTTCTCAATTTGTATAAGATCAAAATCAAAAAGTGAATATAAAAGATGTCAACTCTGACATATGCACAACATATAAACCTTGATATCAATATTGATTCTGCTATTATTTGATTTGTTTTCTGCTATTATATGGAATGGCTTCACTTTTCCTCTCCATGTTATAAAAGTGGTACACAGTTTCTGAGAATGACACATAAAGTTGTCTGGTATAGTCCACTGAGACGACATATGAACTCTGAATGTAACATAATGTGTGAATGACGTCACGAGTGGGATTCCCTCATCACATGACCTAGAAGGGTTCCCCCACAGATTATTATGGCTAACTTTGAAGATCCGAATGTAATGTGTGAATGACGTCACGGATGGGATTCCCTCATGATATGACCTGGAGAGGTCCGCACAGATTATAATGGACGTATTTGACTGGGCCTTTCCATGCGGATATCAAAATATTTCTTTACAAATTCCTATTCGACTGGGACAGGAAGTGGATTTCTATATGTATGCATCGAATGTGTCTTGTAGCTACATCCACCAGGTCATATGGTGTATTTGAACATGGCTGATATGGAAAGGTTGAAAGATTCAGTAGCTTCAGCCAATCAGAGCTGTTCTTTGCGATTGCAAATGGCGGCACCCATAGAGGGCAGCCATTTGCAATGGAAAAGAACAGCTCTGATTGGTTCTTTTCGATTGCAAATGGCGGCCCCCATATAGGGCAGCCATTTGCAATGGAAAAAAATAGCTCTGGTTGGCTGAAACCACTGAAGCCATTTGACTGGTCCTATTTGCATTCGAAAACCAAGTTCACTGCGCAGGTTGGTTTAGCCTAAATTTTGCGGATGGAAAGGTCCCAATCGAATACGTCCAATGAGTAACTTTGGAGATCCGAATACGATGTGTGAATGATGTCACGGATGGGATTACCCCACCATATGACCTGGAGAGGTCCGCGCACATTATAATGGCTAACTTTGGAGACTGTTTAATTGAAAACATGCCACGTATTTGTTGCTGCACAGAAGTAAATATTAAAGTCAATTTAATAGAACCAGTTACTGCTGAACCCGAGTGAGCGTATTCGATTAAACAACTCGGGTCATCCGAATCACTTTTTGACACATGGGCATTGCCATACAACTTCGGGTTGCATAAATGAACACGCTAGGGTTGGAAAAAATGGTGGCTTAATCCAAAACTCTTTTTTGTTGTTGGAATAATTGATATAACTACAGCAAAATAGGATTTAAAGTATTTTATGATTGCATAGTTTAGTTATATTTCCATTTCATTATTACAACAACAAAAAAGCATTAAAAAGACACGTAGGACTTGTACCGGTAGCTGTTATCCTACAGGTACCAGCACAAATGTGATGTCGTCGCTCCTAGCACCCCCAACCAAGATGTGGCTTATTGGGGTCGGGTTGTTTTGCACATGGCACGTGTATTTTTAGACTCTACTTGCGGTGTTCTATTTGAAAGCCTATTGTCTCGGCTGACCCGAGTCACTCGGGCTGCCATAATCGAATATGGCCAGTGTTTCAGAGTTTCTACATCTAGAGAACAATTAATTTGGCATGTTTTCACTTAAAGTATCTCCAAAGGAAGTTATTTATAATTAAAGTTACTTCAAACTAAAGTAATATAAGGTAGATTATAACGATCAATGTATTACATATATATTTATCTAAGAAAATGGCAGAAACTGAAAACCATCAGACTATGAAGGTCTTAAATATGAGTGGTTGAGAGGTAAGTGAAGGAACATTGTTCACGTGTGCTCTACTTTTAGTGTACTCTGCAATGTGATTGGCTGAGAGATAGGTGCAGGAACTTTGTTCATGTGTGCTCTACTTTTAGCATACTCTGCAATGTGATTGGCTGAGAGATAGGTGCAGGAACCCTGTTCACATGTGCTCGACTTTCAGCGTACTCTGCAATGTGATTGGCTGAGAGATAGGTGCAGGAACCCTGTTCACATGTGTTCTACTTTCAGCGTAATCTGCAATGTGATTGGCTGAGAGATAGGTGCAGGAACCCTGTTCATGTGTGCTCTACTTTCAGCATACTCTGCAATGTGATTGGCTGAGAGATAGGTGCAGGAACCCTGTTCATATGTGTTCGACTTTCAGCGTACTCTGCAATGTGATTGGCTGAGAGATATGTACAGGAACCCTGTTCATATGTGCTCTACTTTCAGCGTAATCTGCTGCAATGTGATTGGCTGAGAGATAGGTGCAGGAACCCTGTTCATATGTGCTCTACTTTCAGCGTAATCTGCTGCAATGTGATTGGCTGAGAGATATGTGCAGGAACCCTGTTCATATGTGCTCTACTTTCAGCGTAATCTGCTGCAATGTAATTGGCTGAGAGATAGGCGCAGGAACCCTGTTCATGTGTGCTCTACTTTCAGCGTACCCTGCTGCAATGTGATTGGCTGATAGATAGGCACAGGAACCCTGTTCATATGTGCTCTACTTTCAGCGTACTCTGCTGCAATGTGATTGGCTGAGAGATAAGTGCAGGAACCCTGTTCAACTGTGTTCTACTTTCAGCATACTCTGCAATGTGATTCGCTGAGAGATAGGTGCAGGTACCCTGTTCATGTGTGCTCTACTTTCAGCGTATTCTGCTGCAATGTGATTGGCTGAGAGATAGGTGCAGGAACCCTGTTCATATGTGCTCTACTTTCAGCATACTCTGCAATGTGATTGGCTGATAGATAGGCACAGGAACCCTGTTCATGTGTGCTCTACTTTCAGCGTACTCTGCTGCAATGTGATTGGCTGAGAGATAGGTACAGGAACCCTGTTCATACGTGCTCTACTTTCAGCATACTCTGCAATGTGATTGGCTGATAGATAGGCACAGGAACCCTGTTCATGTGTGCTCTACTTTCAGCGTACTCTGCTGCAATGTGATTGGCTGAGAGATAGGTGCAGGAACCCTGTTCATATGTGCTCTACTTTCAGCATACTCTGCAATTTGATTGGCTGATAGATAGGCACAGGAACCCTGTTCATGTGTGCTCTACTTTCAGCGTACTCTGCTGCAATGTGATTGGCTGAGAGATATGTGCAGGAACCCTGTTCATATGTGCTCTACTTTCAGCGTATTCTGCTGCAATGTGATTGGCTGAGAGATAGGCACAGGAACCCTGTTCATGTGTGCTCTACTTTCAGCGTACTCTGCTGCAATGTGATTGGCTGAGAGATAGGTGCAGGAACCCTGTTCATATGTGCTCTACTTTCAGCGTACTCTGCTGCAATGTGATTGGCTGAGAGATAGGTGCAGGAACCCTGTTCAACTGTGTGCTCTACTTTCAGCGTACCCTGCTGCAATGTGATTGGCTGAGAGATAGGTGCAGGAACCCTGTTCATGTGTGCTCTACTTTCAGCGTACTCTGCTGCAATGTGATTGGCAGAGAGATAGGTGCAGGAACCCTGTTCATATGTGCTCTACTTTCAGCATACTCTGCAATGTGATTGGCTGATAGATAGGTGCAGGAACCCTGTTCATGTGTGCTCTACTTTCAGCGTACTCTGCTGCAATGTGATTGGCTGAGAGATAGGTGCAGGAACCCTGTTCATATGTGCTCTACTTTCAGCATACTCTGCAATGTGATTGGCTGAGAGATAGGTGCAGGAACCCTGTTCATGTGTGCTCTACTTTCAGCATACTCTGCAATGTGATTGGCTGATAGATAGGCACAGTAACCCTGTTCATGTGTGCTCTACTTTCAGCGTACTCTGCAATGTGATTGGCTGAGAGATAGGTGCAGGAACCCTGTTCATGTGTGCTCTACTTTCAGCATACTCTGCAATGTGATTGGCTGATAGATAGGCACAGTAACCCTGTTCATGTGTGCTCTACTTTCAGCGTACTCTGCTGCAATGTGATTGGCTGAGAGATAGGTGCAGGAACCCTGTTCATATGTGCTCTACTTTCAGCGTACTCTGCTGCAATGTGATTGGCTGAGAGATAGGTGTAGGAACCCTGTTCATGTGTGCTCTACTTTCAGCGTAATCTGAAATGTGATTGGCTGAGAGATAGGTGCAGAAACCCTGTTCATGTGTGCTCTACTATCAGCGTACTTTGCTGTACTCTATGTGATTGGCTGACATGTGGTGCAGGAAGCACTGTTCATTTGTCTGTTGCTTTCAGGGTACTCTGCACTAGCGGGTCTTGCGGTCATTTTGGTGATTATCCCGATAGCTGGAATCTTCTTGTCATACAAAATCAGAAAATTACAGGTAATTACTTAATGCCGTCTACTTTGATTGCCTTATTAATTTGCTTTCAATTAAAGATGCATGGACCGATGAAAGCATCAACATTTCAAATACAAAACAAAGATCTAGTTTTTATTCTACACATTTACCTTAGATACTGGGCTTAGATACTGGGCGACTTATCACGCATTTGTTGCCTCATATATGGGGATACTAAATCAATTTAATTTACCCTGTTGCTGCTGAAGCCTACGTTGTCAGAGATTTGACATGCTTGTACAGCATTATTTGTGTGTATATGTGATGTATAACACATTATGCAAGTACAAAGACACGTATGGGAATTATTATTATTGTTAATCTCCATAACACCCACCAGTGTACTGGGGGCGCCACCTGCGGCCTCCTTGCCTCTACTGGATGTAGCTCAGTGTCAGTCGCACCAGAGGATTATAGACATATATGTCTTAAAGTACCAATGTTTTGCTTATTTCCCTGTAATTATCTATCTATATTGTTGTTGCTTTGTTTACTGCGTAGTGGCAATTGTCATTAGGGCTAGAAGACCAGTGCATTAGCACTGACAACATGTTATTCAGAGGAATAAAAACACTTGAACAAAAAACACAACAAAGTAGATATGCTTTCAATTGTGGGATGCAAGTATATAATAGAGCCCCAGTATGGATATTCTGAGTTCTGCTGGTCCTCCAGGATAGATTGATGCTGTGACCCAGCACGCCGGGTATACCTTCTATGGTAGGTAGAGAATACACATACACAACGTGGTATTTTATCTAATTAAAATATTTGCATGGACAATTTAACGGCAATCTACATTAGAAACAAATGCAAAGCACAACCTACCAAGTTTGGTCATCAGGGAGGATGTAGTTATAGGTGCAAAGTGAGTTCCAAGTGTTGGGTCTATTCACACTATTCACGCGTGACCTAATTCGGCATCAGAACGTGTCTGAGTAAGCGTCAGTATTGGAAATGGCCATAAGACACTACTGTGTGCCGATGTGTATGAACTACTACATAAATTAAAGGAGTAAAATTTGAAGATATTAACTTTTGAAACTATCATAATCATTTTTGCTTACCTTTTTTCTATTTATTGGTCAATTTTCATGAAGATTGAGTGATGATCAAATGCATTTCAGTAGGCAATGTCAACAAAGTCACTCACCTTGGCTGCCAATCTTTTCTTAAATTCAAAATTGCATTACTTTCTTAATATAGATATATTTAAAAAATATATTTTAACCCTTTTAAAGCTTTTATTAATTTGTAATTACTAAGACTAGTTGTTTAACTGTGTTACACAGATAACTACGTTGACAGTGCTGCATTACATGATACCACCATAACTATGCAGACTTGAAGTTGACAGTCACATTGTAGTTAAAGAATGGGAAAAGCACCATGCAAGGGTCAACCAATCTTCGTAAAAATTGGCCAATAGATAGAAAACAGGTATGCAAAGATGAATATGGGAGTTTCAAAAATGAATACCCTCAAATTTGAGTGATTTTGGGAGGTATTCGTCGACGAAAAAGTATTCACATTACTTTTCCTACAGCGGCGCCTCGCAGATGCTTACTTGGCCTCGGTCTGGTTTCAACTTACAGCATCATCAAAGGCCGGTTGCTCTCATACCATGTCTATGTGGTGTGGGAGGCTAAAAATCCCTTGGGTCGGTAAAAGTGTAGGCTCGGGATTTCCATTGACCAGCAGTGGAATGAGGAAGACCTGTCGTCTATGACTGAAATTTCCCCTGCTTAAGCAACTAATGGACCAAAAAAAACAAAACAAAAAAACAACACAAAAAAACAAACATGGCCGCGGCGTGAATAGTGTGAATAGTGAAAGATAGAGCTGGGATGGGCATCAACCCCAACTTCCACCATGTAAGCTGAAACTGTGACGGGGTGTGCTGGGTCGCTGCTTCAGTCCTTCCTGAGGGACCAGAATAACTGAATACTTGTGTTGTATGGATTAACGCAATCTATATTTGAATTATTCTATTACTTCATTTTTGTGTGTGTGCATCGATGGTGATTTATTTCCCTTCTTTCAGCAACAACAAATGCAAGTGAAAGACTTACGAATTAAGTATCTGACTGAAGTCCTAGACTCTATGAAGGTGAGTCCAGCTAGAATTCTTTAACAGGTGTTCGCCATGCTACCACTGCCCTCCCTTCTCTCTGTCACGAGATGGTAACCAACAGTTTGCATCAAGCCTGGTGTCGTTTTCTTTGTTGGGGTTTAAAGCTGCATAGTCCGATGGTTTTGAGTTTCTCTCATTTTCTGAGATAAACATATTAGGTTGATCATTATAATCTACCTTACTTTAGTTTGAAGTAACTTTTATTTTAAATCGCTAACTTTTGAGATATTTGAAATGGAAACATGCTAAATTGTTTTTGACAAGCATGCCAAAACTCTATCACCATAGGCTTCTGCAGTAATAGGTTCTATTAATTGACTCAGTATCCCCTTATATGTGATGTGACGACGCATGTTTAATAACTGCACCAGCATCAAAGTTAGATATGTAGAATCAAATCTAGTTAATTGTTTTGGTTTTGACAATTTTATGTTTTCATCGCACTATGCAGCTTTAACATCCTCGCAATATCTAAGGTAATAATATCAGGATGGGTACCAACTTGTTACAGTGCGCACTCATGGCGACTTTATAGTGTTGTCCTACTGGGAGACGAGGCCACTAGACCCATGACCCGATATCCCACTCAGTCAAATTATCCTGACACTAAGCTAACCAGTCTTTGTCCTATCCTATTAATGTTGAGCACCAGGATAGGTAGCGACAAATATCAATTGTGTAAGTCATTGGTTTGACTCGGCTGGGATTCGAACGCCCAACTTTCCGCACGGGAAGCCTGTGCTCTATCGATTCGGCCACCGCGTCTGGTTTTGTCGAGTTCAAACGCACTGGTCGCACGCTTCGTGGTCGCGCTGTTAAAGTGCCTGTCACACTATGCCGGATTAAGCAATGGACAGAATTGTCTAGTCCGGTGGTGTTGGGACGTGATAAGTATCAAAATGTATTAAAATGTGTCAAAATGTTGTGATATCGGGCGAACAGACATGAAATTGACATGAGAGGCGCGTGAACATATAGCCAACGGACTATACGTGGACTAAACAGACTCAAACTGGACAAGAACCGTAGATGTCAATCCTGTGGCATCAGTTCCAAGTTTTGTGCATGTTCAAAACTTGTTAACGGATTGGGCCGGATATCAATGGATATCAACGGATATGCAATGGATATGCAATGGACACAAACCAGACTTTGCAGGATATCAACGGACTTTGTTCGGTTTCTTTCCGTTTCCCCAATCCGGTGATGTGTGATAGAGCCTTTATGCTTATGAACCATTTGACGTGAGCTACGTAGTGAACTGGTTCTAAGGGTGGTGCCATCTAGTGTGTATACTGAGTATCAGTAGTATAGAGGGACAAACGATTTGGGACCTCTTACCCGCTCTCTGACTATAGCGGGTTGGTGGAGGAAATAGAGCATTGTGACACCCCATTTGGTACGCAGACCTACCTTTATTCATTAAAGGGGTTTATCATGCCATTGCAGATCCTCAAGCTGTATGGCTGGGAACCACCATTTGTAAATCGCATCCATGACACACGTCAGAAGGAGTTGGGCCTAGTGACGGCCGCCAACGTCACCGGAGCCGTCTCCAGCGCTATTAGCATCACATGCCCATATTTGGTAAGCTTTTAGTGACCCCCAGCGTCATGAGAATCACATGCCCAAATTTGGTAAGTTTCTGTCAAGTGACTCCCATCATCATCGGCATCAAATGCCCATATTTGGTAAGTTTCTACTCACTCCAGCATCATGAGTGTCACATTCCCATATTTGGTAAGCCTCTGTCTAGTGACTCCCACCATCATATGGGTCACATGTCCATATTTGGTAAGCTTCTAGTGACTCTCAGCACCATGGGTGTCACATGCCCATATTTGGTAAGTCTCTGTCGAGTGACTCCCAGCGTTGTGAGCATTACATGCCCATATTTGGTAAGCTTCTACTTACTCCAGTGTCATGAGTGTTACATGTCAATATTTGTTAAGTTTCTGTCAAGTGACTCACATCATCATGACCATTACATGCCCATAATTGGTAACCTTCTATCCAGTTGTGATATTTCTGGATGCCCGGCCACGTTTTGGACACCAGATGATATCAACAGACTCTCCCCTTCATATCACCTGTGATGCTATCATTCGAACCCAGATTACTAACACCTTAACCATACTAAGGAAGAAAGGAAGACAAGACAAGGATAGACAGTGACGATGTTGTGCTTTATTGGCAACAACTCCTGCTCACCTATCAGTGACCTATCACCCTCACCCCTCCTGTTCTGTTCACACAGCAACTCATGGCTCTCTATAGTTAATCTCCAAAATCAGTGCCTACAGCCCATGGAACCAAAGGCCCAGGGTTGTTACACACTCTCAATTAGAATAGGTGAATTTTGCTAGCATC
This sequence comes from Branchipolynoe longqiensis, assembly GCA_030323885.1. Taxonomy (NCBI): domain Eukaryota; kingdom Metazoa; phylum Annelida; class Polychaeta; order Phyllodocida; family Polynoidae; genus Branchipolynoe; species Branchipolynoe longqiensis. Next base: position 44,713,348 of record CM059198.1, read on the forward strand.
AGACAGAGTGTCTGGGGTCCTGCTCAAGAACCGGTCTGTCGCATTCCAGAGTCAGGGATAGAGTGCCAATGTCCAGTGTGACTGGAGCATCGGTCAGATTTTCATTAGTAATTAATTTTATGCTGCTAGTGTGAACAAAGGCTTGGGGAGGAGAGAGCGACTGGCCGTCCCACAGCCCGCCAATCAAAACACCCCCCAGAGCCTGGGAGGGTGGCACCACCCCGTCGGGGTGGTGGTGACTCATCCCAGCTGCAGGCAGTGCCTCATGCATATGTTGATTAGGCTGGTGTGTTGGGCCATTCGGTACCCTGGTGACAGATAGTTGCAAACAGTTACAAATATATATATATACTAAAATGTCCTTTTTCTCCAATTGCATTCTTTATGAATACATAGAGGAACATTTCTTCAACCTTAACTTCTTCTGATATAACAACTCTCTTCATTAATCTCTAGGCACCATGCATGCACATATATTTCATATTGCCTATATCATGTCATAATTGAGTGGAACATCCTAGCTCACTAGATTACATAATCCCTTACCTATTCTTTCGCCCAAGAATAATCATGCTCTCTGCCAATATATAAATCTAAACCGAAAATCCGTATATTTTTACACAGTGACTCCCAGCGTAATGGGCATCACATGCCCATATTTGGTAAGCTCCTCTCTAGTGATGTCCACTGTCATGAGTATCACATGCCCATATCTGGAAAGTCTCTATCAAGTGACCCCCAGCGTTATGAGCATCACATGAACATATTCGGTAAGCTTCTGGTTAGTGATGTATAGTGTCATGAGCATCACATGCCCATATTAGGTAAGCTTCTGTCTAGTAACTTCCCCCCTCCCTCTCCCCTTTTCGCTCTCTTTCTCCCCCTTTTCTCTCTCTTTCTCCCCCTTTCTCTCTCTTTCTCCCCCTTTCTCTCTTCCCTCCTTCTCTCGGATTCGCTCCCCTATAATTCTCATCCTCTCGCTTCTCTCTCCTTCCTTCTCCCTCCCTCTCTCTTTATCTCGCTACTCTCGCTCTCTCTCTTGTTCTCTCTCCCCTCTATCTCTCATCTTGATCCTCTCCCTCTTACCCGTTCTCTCTATCTCTCTCGGTCTCGCCTCTCTCTGCCTCTTATCCTCTCTCCTCTCATCCTCTCTCCCGTTCTCCCCCTCTCTCCTCCACTCTCTTCCTCTCGCCCCTCTCCCTGTCTCTCTCCCCCTCTCTGTCACTAGTCTCAGTCTCGCTCCCCCACCTCTCACCCTGTCTCCCCGTCTCTCCCCTAGGTGTCTCTGGCAATCTACACAGTTTACACCCAGGTTGCAGGTCACGTGATGACGGCTCAGGCTGCGTTTGGAACGATGGCAATCATCAACGTGCTGTACTACCCAGTGTCCAGGATACCGTCTGGCTTGTTTGCCCTCGCTCAGGTAATACGCATTTCTAAGATACCAGCGTTCGTTTTCAGACCCTTGAAAGTGGCGGTGGAGCACATTACAGTGAGGGGGCTGGTGCACATACACACAGGACATGGTATTAGTCTACTGGTATTTGAACTAATGTGAAAAAAAGGATTTGCTGACACGATTGACTGCAACACAGACAAGATGGCTGAATGAGTTCAGTTGAGCTCCCGCCTCCCGTCTTGGTAAGTTATGGGATTCTATTCCGCAGGTTCAAGACTGTGGACAAGTCACACCAATGACTTAAAGGTTTATACTTGTTGCTATCTAGCCTGGCATTCAGCATTACTAGGATAGGGAAAGGAGCAGTGGATTGAGGAAGCCCAGTTGTCCACGATTGAAATTTCCTCTGCTTAATCAACAAATGTACAAACAAAGTATAAGTCATTGGTTTGACTCGACCGGAATTCGAAGTCCTGACCTTCCACACGGGAAGTCTGCGCTCTACCGATTCGGTCTGGTAGATAATAGCAAACAACTTAAAATATTTATCCACAAATATGGCAGTAACTCAAAACCATCGGACTATGCAACATTAACATGCTAATGGACTGTGTTAATCTCTTTTCTTTGGTCCTGTATGTCCCTACCCAGGCCTACGTGTCCATTCAGCGGTCCAATCGCTTCCTGAATCTAGAAGAATCGTCTGACCTCCCGAACTACTCGGACAGCCTGAAGCCTGGAAGCATCAAGCTCAAGTTCGCCAGCTTTGCCTGGGAGAGAGGCGCTGCAGATACGCTGAACACGTAAGTAGGTCACTCTACAGCATCCCAGCGATATAGCGGGAGATCTCCCTAACATATAACAAAATAACCCCAACACACTGAATGACAGGGGACAGATGCTTGGTTGTTGGAGTTTTACGTCCTGGCAGTATCTAAGGTCATATCAGGAATGGTACCGACTTGTGACGGTGCACACTTATTCCGACTTTATAGTGCTGCCCCATTGGGAGACCCGGCCACCAGTACCATGACCTGATATCTCACTCAGTCATATTATCCTGACACTGAGCCAACTAGTCCTAGCCCTATCCTAATAATGTCGAGTGACTGGCTAGGAAGCGACAAGTATCAATGTTTAAGTCATTGGTTTGACTAGACCAGAGTTAGGACCCATAGGTTCGAATCCCACGATCTACCAAAACGGGAGACGGACGCTCAACTTATATGGCCATCCCGTCTGGTCTAAATTGACAAGGAAAAAAGCACATCTCAAAATAGCAGCATTCAGGGACACGGGGAAGGAAGCCTGGGAGGGCATAGGTAACAAAAACCGCTACAAGAGGGGGTGATGCCCCCAGACTGATAAAAAAACGAACCAAAGACAAATCATATGACAGGAGTACCAAGGACATGAAAAAGGAAAGCAAGGAATGGAATGTGCTGGGAGTAGAAGAAAGATGTACAGGGACAATAGAAACATATAATGAATTAAAAGGGCGTTAAATGCACTTTTAGACTGTCACCCAATACATAAATAAATAAATATAATAAAAATACACTGATCATTCAAGCAAATGCTTAGAGGGTATATAAGCCAGGCGTTATACACCCAGAAGGTTAACTTTAAAATGAAAACTAAAAACTAATGACCACCAACGCAACAAGGTGAAGGCAGACAGGGAAGGTTACCACTGAAAGCGACAAAGCAAGGGGTACCACAAAACTATAAAGCCCTGGTCACATAGCCGTTTGTTGACGTAGTTGAACATAGGTGAACGTAGTGGAGGCTAACGTGGGTCAAACGTGGTGTAAGTTTGTTAAACTACATTGAAATACATTGAGGTACGGCACCTTTTGCCACCGAATGATACGAATAAATATGTTACGGTATGGATGCCGGTACGTTCAACTACGTTCAACTACTTTCAACTAGGTTCAATTACGTTCAAATACGTCCACTAACGGCTCTGTGACCACAGCATTCACGACGTGGAACGGCCATGGTTTTGTGCGGGTGAAAGTACGCTAGAGTAGGCTAGTGTATGTGAGAGTACACTAGAGTATGCTAGAGTACATTAAGAGGTACGTTCGAAATTCAGCCTCTAATATAGCACTCTTTTTAACATGTCCAAAAATTAAATCGGAAATCACGGCTCACCCACATTATTACCAAGTTAACATCAAGGACAAGTACGGATGCCAGTACATTCAACTACATTCAACTACGTTCAACTTCGTTAGCCTCCACTACGTTCACCTACGTCCACTGACGGCTATGTGACCAGGACTTTACTGTCTAGCGGTGAAAACAAGTTCCCCCTCGTTTTGTGACTTTCAGTTGTTGTGTAGCTATCTACTGTGTGCATCCTTTCTCTGTTTGTAAACATTCTCCCACGTCTCCCTACCCCCTGTGGGTTTGCTAGTTCTACAATTGGTTAGCTGTTTGGTTAAAACTGCATAGTCCGATGAGAACTTCAAATTTTCAAAATCAAAGAAATTATCTAGATTTTATTCTACATGTCTAACTTAGATATTGGCAGAGAGCGTGTATATAAACAGATGAGAGGGACAACTCCCATACTAGAGCATGTAACATCTGCCGACTGTGGCGCTCCAAGTGGTGGTTGTTGAACAGTCACAGCTGTCAAACTCAAGGCATTGTCAATGGTCCTGTGCAATCTTCATCCAGAAAAAGTGAAATATCTCTAAAACTACACCACCTAGAAACAAACTGATTGGAATACACATAGAAAACATGTTTACCAACAAGATTATATTAAATTGATATGGTTAGGGTTCTGGATTTCTATTAATTTGGAATAAAACTGACGTTTTTTCACTACGCGTACGGCAAACTCAAGGCATTGTCAATGGTCGTGTGCAATCTTCCTACAGAAAAAGTGAAATATCTCTAAAACTACACCACCTAGAAACAAACTGATTGGAATACATATAGAAAACATGTTTACCAACAAGATTATATTAAATTGATATGGTTAGGGTTCTGGATTTCTATTAATTTGGAATAAAACTGACGTTTTTCACTACGCGTACGGCAAACTCAAGGCATTGTCAATGGTCGTGTGCAATCTTCCTACAGAAAAAGTGAAATATCTCTAAAACTACACCAAATAGAAACAAGCCGCTTAGTACACATATAGAAAACATGTTTACCAACAAGATTATATTGAATTTATAAGGTTAGGGTTCTGGATTTCTATTAATTTTGAATAAAAACTAATGTTTTGCACTGAGCGTACCGGCAAACTCAAGGCTTGTTCAACACTAACCGCCAGGAACGCCACTGTAGCCTGTGTTACCGTTTTTCGCGGGAGTTGTCCCTCTCATCTGTTTATATACACGCTCTCTGATATTGGTGCACTTATTAAACATGTGCCATCACGTAAAAGGGAACACTGAGGGAATTTAACAGAACCTGTTACTGCAGAATGCTATGGTGTCAGAGTTTTGGTGTGCCTGCCAAAATTAATTTGGCAAGGTTGCACTTCAAATATCTCAAAGGTTAGCCACTTAAAATAAAAGTTACTTCAAACAAAAGTAAGGTAGGTTATACTATAGCGATTAGCCTAATATATTTATCTAAGAAAATTACTGAAACCCAAAACCATCAGACTATGCAACTTTAATATTTCACGCGTGGCTGGGTGTCTCCAGTATATGCATGGACATCTCGGCCGGGAAGCTCGTGGCGCTGGTCGGCAAGGTCGGGTCCGGCAAGTCCTCCATCTTGTCGGCCATCTTTGGGGAGATGCTCATCACTCGAGGCAGGGCAAAAGTAGGGGTAAGCAGTAGACTTGTTCAACAGCGCATGCCCAGTGATTTGCTACTCACATTAGTTCTTGCCACTGCCACCAGAGGGCTGATTGCGGGTGGAAGTCGTCTATAAGACCTTTCAGCCGAAGAACTGATTCTGATATTAATTCTTACTACTGCCACCTTAGGGTAGCGTGGTGATGGAAGTCGTCTATAAGACCTTTTCCGCAGAACATTATGCACAGTGAACTGCTGCACGATTATTAGTTTTTTTTTACTAAACTAAGACAAACTTACATATTCTGATGATTTTGAGATTCTGCTATATTTTACTCTAAAACCACGGCTTCCGTTTTGCAGACCGTGTTAGTTGTCGCTAACCCGTTCAAATCCCTTCGCTGCAGGGGAAGATCGGATATGTCCCCCAGAACCCGTGGATCCTCCACGCCACCTTGCGGGAAAACATCCTCTTTGGGAAGGACCTGCTTCCGGCACACTACCGAAAGACGCTCGACGCATGCGCACTCCAACGAGACATCGCGCTGCTCGAGGACGGCGACGTCACAGAGATTGCTGAGAAGGTGGGTGAACTAAACTCGCATAGTCTGACGGGTTTTGAGTTTCGGCCATTTTCTGAGATATTACGTTAGATTGATCATTATAATTTACTTTACTTTAGTTTGGAATAAGTTTTAAATTTTAAATCTTTAACTTTGGAGATACTTGAAGTTGCATGGTCCGATGGGATTTTAATTTGTTAGTTATATTTGAGATAAATAGCTCAGGTTGACCCTTATATCCTAATACTCATTAGTCCCGAGTAACTTTGATGAAAAATGGCTAGTTTTGGAGCAATTAGAGCTGAAAGAACCCAAAATAATTTCGACAAGCTTGCCTAAAGGCCTGTGGCTATGACCCAGATGGTGATCTTGAGGTGACCATGTGATGTGAGATGACCTATTAATCTTGGAACCTGACAGGGCTGTAGGTAGGTATTTCTGTTTGGGTTTGAACATTCTGGGATCCAATTGCCCGTGGGACTAGGGTTTTTAGCAAAATATTATTTTGTAGAAAGGTTAATTAGATTTATATCTATCGAATTGACCAAGTAGCATCGAATATCCAACATCACATATACATCAGTATATGATTGACATCATCCTAATGGCAGAAATTTCAAAACATCAAACTATGCAACTACTCACCAAACTGCATGTTCTATGATTCAGCTGGGCCTGAGCATTAATGGTTTGACCGGAACCGCCGCAATTGCGCAGGTTTCTGGATTCAATGCTATGATTGCAGCAGTCGTTCTGGTCATGCCAATGTCTTATCGTTTGGACGGGATCCATCGCAAATGCGCCGTTCCACAGTGTTTGCATCGGAGGGTGGCCTGGGAGTCGTAGCACCATATCAGTTTCTACACTCACCTATGATGAATTGCACGCGCTGCGATCCCAAGCCATCTGCCGGCATACACACTGTGGAACGGCTGCTGCCGTCATAGCGTTAAGCCCAGAACCCGGTGCATTTGCGATGGATCCCGTCCAAACGATAGCGCATGACCAGAACAGTTGCTGCCATCATAGCATTAAACCTGGAGATCTGCACATTTGCGGCAGATCCTGTCAAGCTATTCTATTAATTCTCAGGTCTGGCTGGATCGTAGAATATGGCTGCTGCCATCATAGCATTAAGAGCAGAACCCTGCACATTTGCAATCGATCCCATCCAAATCATCGCATTAAAACCGGAAACCTGTGTATTTGCGGCTGATCCCATTAAACTATTAATGCTCAGGCCCGGCTGATGTGGCCAGCATGGAACGGTTGCTGCATTAGCTAATACAAAAGATCTGAAAGTCAAAAACTTTCAAATGCACATATCTCACTCCACATGGTTCACTCCTTTTAAATTCAATAACAAAAAAACGTTTTCCTTTTATATCCAGTGTGACTGACAAATTTCAAATGGATGGATGCAAAACACATGCGTGCGCATCCTCACATACATTTAGACCACCAAGGATATGCGTACTGCTTGCATTTCTCATGTACATATTATTGCTGTTATTATTTACTGTTATGTCATCCATGTCTCATCCTCCCTCATGCCATACATAGTCCCGATGGCACATGCAATTTTAATTGACAAATGTATAAATTTCAAAATGTAAATTAGCCAAATTGATTAATTATATTTATAGAATTGACCAAACAGCATTGAATATCCAACATGGAGGGGCGGGGCAACATCCACCTCATTTCCCCTTTCCCTCTATGGCCCTACACAGTAGGCCTACTTGTTTGGGGGAGGCTAATGAGGTCATGAGATTGGCCTAATTGGTTAATGGCCTTCCTGCATAATAGGTGTTTCAAAGTGAGTGTCCAAAGGGGTGATGTTATAAATTCACTGGTTATTCTGTATATGCTGTCCCAAATCATTATCTAATACACCAGTCTAAGTTGGATATATAGGATCAAATGTAAGTCGTTGTTTTAATTTTGACAAAATTATATTTCATCGGACCATGCAACTTTAAAGTGAAAACATGCCAAAGTAATGTTGGCATGTGCGTACAAAATCTGATGCCATAGGCTTCAGCAGTAATAGGTTATATTGAATTTACTTAGTGTTCCTTTCTATGTTGCGAAGTTAAAGTTGCACAGTCTGATGGTTTTGAGTTTCTGTAATATTCTGTGATAAATACATTAGGTTGATTGTTATAATCTACTTTTGTTTAGTTTAAAGTACGGTTTATTTTCACTGACTAACTTTAGAGATGCATATATATATATATATATATATATATATATATTTATATATATATATATATGTGTATATATATGCATATATACATATTTATATGTATATATATATGCATATATACACATTATGTAATAATATGATAATAATTCCCCTCCATAGCTTTAGACTTGCATAATACGTTATACAAAACATATATATATATGTCATACGTATATATTTGTTATATATTTGTGTTATATACATATGCTATATATATATATATATATATATATATATATATATCAGGCTACACAATATAAGAAAAATAAGCAAAGACAGAGAGAGAGTGTGTGTACTGGATGTATTATAAGAGGCTCTTGGCCGAGCAATAAATAGCCCTACTGGTAATGAAAGTGAAAATTCCTGTCGCATGACGTTACATGGTTGAGGCACCCCTCGCTGTTGATGGTGGGGGCGCCACCAGCACCTATGCAAATACATCAACATTACGCGAGAAATAAATAATAAATACAATTAGGCAGTTACGGCCATTTATATAATAAATATAATAAAGTTTATAATAAATATGTGAGGTATAAAGTATTTATGCAAATATTATTATGTATGTAATTCTCCTGTCTTATTCTTCTTCTTATTTCGATTGCTCCTGTAACCGTCCTTTTGATATGCTCCTTTCTACTATGGGTTACTGGAGGCTGGGGAGCGGCCTGGAGACCGGGGGGCCTGCTTCCAAGCAGCTCCCCCAATTCCCCTCCTTTCCTCCAGGCGGCGCCTCATTCACCTACTAACGGCCCATTTCGCCAACGACCACTGTGTGTGTTACCACGTGAGCCCCACGTATTGATCCGCCACCTGACTGCCTCGTGACCTACTTACCTGACCCCTGGCTGACCTCCAAAGGGCGACACGCTGTCGGGCGGACAGAGGGCGCGGGTGTCGCTGGCGCGCGCCGTGTACGCTGCTGCCGACCTGTACCTGCTCGACGATCCCCTGGCGGCCGTCGACGCCAGCGTCGGGAAGCACATCTTCACGAACGTCATCGGACCGCGCGGGGTGCTCAGGGACGCGGTACGGCCACCCACTCTGCTCCCTTCCACTCCCTGCCACCCACCTGCCATTCCCTGCTATCCACTCTTCTCCTCCCCCTGTCCCATCCTCTGCTCTCCTCTCCCCTCCCATCCTCTGCTCTGCTCTCATCCCCTCTCCCATGCTTTCCTCTCCTCTCCTCTACCATCCCCTGCTATGCTCCCCTCCACTCTACTATCCTCCCCTTTGCCCTCCTCTGCTCTCGTCTTCCCATCCGCTGCTCTGTTCTCCTCCCCTCTGCCCTGCTCTGCTCTGCTCTGCTCTGCTCTGCTCTGCTCTGCTCGCCCATCCTCTGCTCTGCTCTCCTCTGCTTTGCTCTCCTCTCCCATCATCTGCTCTCCTCTCCTCCCCCATCCTCTGCTCTGCTCTGCTCTGCTCTGCTCTGTTCTCCTCCCCTCTCTGCTCTCCTCGCCCATCCTCTGCTCTGCTCTCCTCTGCTTTGCTCTCCTCTCCCATCATCTGCTCTCCTCTCCTCCCCCATCCTCTGCTCTGCTCTGTTCTCCTCCCCTCTGCTCTGCTCCGCTCTCCTCGCCCATCCTCTGCTCTGCTCTCCTCTGCTTTGCTCTCCTCTCCCATCATCTGCTCTCCTCTCCTCCCCCATCCTCTGCTCTGCTCTGCTCTCATTCTCTCCTGTCCCCTCCCCTCCGCTTCCGTCATCTCTCCTCTCCTCCCCTTTTCCCTCCCCGTCTCCTCCTCTTCCCCATATGCTCTCCCCTCCCTTCCTGCCTTCAACATGTCCCATTCCCTCTGCTCCCCTTCCCTACCATTCCCTTCTTTTGATGCTCACTGTACACTACACGACAATCTCTTAACCCCCTCCTCTTCCTTTCCTTCTCTTGATGCTTGCCGTAGATCGTGTGATTCGGTGGGTTCGAACCCTGGTCTAGTCAAACAAATGATTTAACGATTAATACTTGTCACATCCTGGCCAGGCGCTCAGCATAATTATGATAGGGCAGGGACTGATTGGCTCAGTGTCAGGATAATGTGAATGAGTGGGATATCACGTCATGGTGCTGGCAGCCTGATCTCCGAGTGGGTCAGCACTATAAAATCGCCATGAGTGCGCACTGTCACAAGTTAGTAGCCATCCTGATATGACCTTAGATGTTGCCAGGACTTAAAACTCAAACAACCAACCATGTTTTCTCTTCTAGACTCGCATCTTTGCAACCCACAGCATGACTTTCATGCCCAGCATGGACCTGATAATTCTGATGGATGACGGGAAGATTGCTGAGATGGGAACCTTCGACGAGCTGTTGGCCAAAAAGGGGGAATTTGCTGCCATGTACATGAATACTTTGAACAACCCGGAAGGTAATTTTCTGCCATTTTTGCAAATAGCGCCTTAACCATTAGACTCTCTAGGCTCCAAAATGTGCCCAACCTACCCATGCCTACCTGTATATGTGGCATTCACCCTGGGAGGCGAGTGCAGCTCACTACACTCGTCCCAATATTTTTGCTTAACAGTAATCAATCAAATCTTGTTTGGATTTGTTGTGTGTGCTAAAATGATGTTCTGGATGTGTGTTAAAATCATGTTATTGATGGATGTTACACGATTAACTTCAACAGCTTTCTTAAACTCCAACAACCAAAAATCACAAAGCGAAAAGAAAAGATTTTCAACTCTGACATATGCACAGCATAGAAAGCTTCATATGAACATGGATTCTGCCATTATTTGGAATGTTTTCACTTTTGGCTTCCATATCACAAAAGTGGTACGCAGTTTCTGAGAACAAGCTATATATCGTTCAATAACTGCTTAATGACTAACTGCAGATGAAGTAGATTCGCTAGCACAACCGGAAGTGGGGACGTCGGAGGAGTCCAAACCAGCGAAGGTCCCTCAGAAACTTGTTATGGAGGAATTGGAAACCACAGGAATCGTAAGCAACACTATTTATTTTGTCTCCTGACCGGACGCGGTGGCCGAATCTACAGAGCGCAGGCTTCCCGTGCAGGAATCGAGAGTTTGATTCCCGGTCGAGTAAAAGCAATGACTTACAAAATTTATACTTGTCACTACCTTGCCTGGCAGTCGGCATTAATAGGATAGGAGAAGGATTTAGCTCATTATCAGGATAATGTGACTGTGTGGGATGTCAGGTCATGGTTCCAGCGGTTTGGTCTCCAAGTGGGACAGGACTATAAATCACCACAAATCAGAACTACAGTTAGAGTAGATTACAGTTGTCGTCCCAGCGGCTTGCACTGGACAACGTATGAAAATACTATGAATATAAATACACAATCCTGATGGCTGATGGCTGAGACGACCTGACCTGCACCCCACCCTGCCTCCTCCTCCTGCTCCCATTCACATACCAGAGGCACCAAGTCTCCCGAGTTGGTGGTGTAATAGACGTGTGAACACCGTGAGCTATGTAATGTTGATTTTTGATTGATTGATTGATTGATTGGTGGTTGCTTTACGCCCTGTGTGCAGCATAGGCCATATTCACAGCGAGAAATGTTTGTTTTTTGTTCAAACCATCGCTTTTACATGTAAAAGCAGACAATCAATTATGTGCCAATAAACACTCATTAAATTAGAAAGCTCACAATCATATATTTGTGGTCAAGGGAAACAAATTACCATAGAAAAAGAAAAGTCTTATTAATAATTGATAGAATCTATTTAGTAAACTATATGAGGTGGTACAGTCCAGCTGCCCTCAAAAAGGCTAAAATGTTTTTCCTGTTTTACCGTAGTAAAAAGGTTGTGCATACTGTCTGCAGTCTAGAACTGTTGGTGCAGGGCCAACAAATCAACGCAACTTAGTAAAATGTGTTTGAGTGTCAGCGGAGACTGACACCCAATACATTCAGGGGAAGGTTCCCCCTTGAGCAGAAAAGCATGTGTAAGCCACGAGTCGCCAATATGGCAGCGGCTAAGGACCACTTGGTCCCGCCGACCTCCCGCATGAATCTGTGGTGGCTTTCCCACAGATGGTTCAATTTCTTTAAGTTTATTAATGTTTTCATCCCACTCATGTTGCCATTTGGATTTTATGTGAGTGGCTATTAGTGGTTTCAGATCAGAGTGAGGGATCAGACACGGTTCAAGATCACAGTTCAGGGCCTTCTTCGCAGCCCGATCAGCTCGTTCGTTTCCTTGTATGCCGGCATGGCCAGGCACCCAGCACAGGTGGATGTCATACCCATCCGTTGTCAGTTGGTTCATTTTATAAATGACCGTTGCTAGAATAGGGTGATTCGTTTTCAGTCCAGCAACAGCCAGGAGGCAAGAGAACAAATCACTGTAATGTAACTGACATTATTAGGAACGTTAACCCAGCATGCCTCGGTCATGACTCATGCATGGCCTTTGACCCAACGTATATATAACATCTCCATTTCAATATCCTTAATTAACTTAACTGTACATTTCTGGGTATATGCTTTTGAACATGTTCTGGCTACCTTGGCATCTTCCTTTCTTCTTTTTTTTTTCTTCTTTTTTTCTCTTTAAATTTGTTTAAACTTAGGCTAGTACATGTAATATTATATTACACAAAGTGTTTTACTTGAGTTGAGATTTAGTGACAATTTAAAGACAAAAAATTGAATTTCTCCCTCTGTACAAATGAAACCGATATCCACGTTTTATGTTTCTTATGACTAAACCTTTTATTATTACTGGCATATGACTGCAGCTGTAAGATGCATGCTTACTTATGTTGCTTACAAGATTTCTTATCTTACTGTAAATTGTGTAATGCAGTATACAATTATTCCTTTGTTTGTTGTTTGTTTGTTGTTGTTTTAAGTCCTAGCAACATTTAAGGTCATATCAGGACGGAACAATTATTGCAATAACATTATAATACTTATACAATATTATTCTTAATTCAATACACTGTGTACAAGTATTCTTATATACTGGCTCTTAAGTTCTATTCACCTTTCACTTGGTGCATTTATTTCATACTAATACCCAAAACGGGCTGTCAGCTTACTTATTCTGCCGTATCGTGTAGTGTATTGTGGTGTTTTATTAATTAATTCAGCTGTTTTGTTATATTCTTTGGTTTTGCTTGACTGTAGTTTTTGTGGTTTCTGTTCGTTTGGTCATTTGAAAATAAATAAATATCGAGCAGAGGGTGCAATTAACGGTCCAATCTTTTCTCTGCCTGAAGCTTCAAACTCAAATGTCCTGTGTATTTTGTGTCCTTCGCTTCCAGCCACATGCAGACAAACACAACACTGAACTTTCTCCGACTTCGCCGATACTGCTGCTGCTGTATTAGTTCAAATTCCTACCGTTCGCGTCGCCACTGAACGAGTGGGCCTGAACTGCACACTGTAATAATGCAAACTCAATGGCTATGAGCAATCTTCATACAGAAAAAGTGAAATATCTCTAAAACTACACGACCTAGAAGCAACCCGCTTGGAAGACATATAGAAAACATATTCAACGAATAGATTATATTAAATTTATATGGTTAGGGTTCTGCATATCTATTAATTTTGAACAAAATAGGCGTTTTGCACTGCGCGTACCAGCAAACTCAATGCATTGTCAATGGCCGTGAGCAATCTTCTTTCAGAAAAAGTGAAATATCTCTAAAACCACACCACCTAGACACAAACCGCTTGGTACACATATAGAAAACATATTCAACGAATATATTATATTAGATTTATAAGGTTAGGGTTCTCCATTTGTATTAATTTGGAATAAAATAGACTTTTTGCACTGCACGTACCAGCAAAGTCAATGCATTGTCAATGGCAATATCTCTAAAACCATACCACTTAGAAACAAACTGTTTGGTGCACATATAGAAAACATATTCACCGAATAAATTATATTAAATTTATATGGTTAGGGTTGTGCATTTCTATTAATTTTGAATGAAATAGACGTTTTTCACTGCGCGTACCGACAAACTCAATGCATTGTCAATGGCAGTGAGCAATCTTCATACAGAAAAAGTTTAATATCTCTAAAACCACACCACCTAGAAGCAACCCGCTTGGGGCACATATAGAAAATATATTCAACGAATAGATTATATTAAATTTATAAGGTTAGAGTTCTGCATTTCTATTAATTTTGAATAAAAATTGACGTTTTGCACTGCGCCTACCGGCGAACTCAGTGCATTGTCAATTGCCGTTTAGGACCACTGGTACCGATGCGCCATCTAGTGTCAACAAATGAACTACCCCGGATGTCCCCCATTAACGCCCATCTTTTTGCCTAAATTCAACGGACCTGGGGGTTTCAATCCCGACAGGGCCATAATGTATGGTTCGTCTGTTACATCTGACACCATGTAATACACATGTGAGCACAATGAGCCATGCAATGTAACTGACTTTATTAGGAACGTTATCCCAGCCTGCCTCGGTCGCGACCCGTGCAGGACCTTTCACCCAATGTATACATAATAGGCGGGAGATCTCCCAATAATATAGCAAAATAACAACCAATCTCCCGATTCTTTTGCTTTTAATTTGTAGTCTCCTGCTAAGGAATGTTTTCCTTTGGCTTACCATTTTTTATTTTTAGGCATATTTATATTTCAAAATGCACCAGAATCCATCATTTTGTATCCCCTCCCCCCCCCTCCCCCCTTCGGCCACACTACTTCGCCCTATTTACAATTTGTGTATGAGGGAGATCTCCCTACTCACACTCTGATCTACTTGGCACCTCTGACACTCACCAGACGGGATAGCCGAATGAGTTGAGCGTCTGTTTCTCGTTTTGGTAGATCGTGGGATTCAACCTCATTGGTTCGTACCCTGGTCAAATCAAACCAACGGCTTAAGAATTTATACTTGTCGCTTCCTAGCCAGGCACTTGGCATTATTAGGACAGAGCAAGGAATGGTTGGCTCAGTGTCAGGATAATGTGACTGAGTGGGATATTAGGTCATGATGCAGTCAGCCTGGTCTCCCAGTGGGGCAACACTATAAAGTCGCCATGAGTTCACACTGTCACAAGTCGATACCCGTCCAGATATGACCTTAGCTGTTGCCAGGACGTTAACCTCCAACAACCACCCACCCAACACGCCTGTGTGTTGCTCCAGGTGCCCTGGTCCGTCGTGTGGCGCTACGTCACGTCCGCCGGCGTCTCACGCTTGCTGCTCATGGTCACGTGCATGACGCTCTACATCGCCAGCCAGGTGGGCTGCCAAGTGTGGCTCTCTGATTGGTCGAGCGACAGCGCCAATCACGTGACGAACGCCACCCACGCACTCAAGTTCTCCACCCAGTGGCGACTTGTCGGCTACGGCTGCCTCGGAATCGCCCAGGGTGAGTCGGGTATTTTTAACGATCTGGTCCTTTTGGTTGGCTAATTCTTCCTAAAAATAAATATTTAAATATTTATATTTATATTTCTTTTTGTTCAAGTGGTCTTATACCTCTGAATAACATGTTGTCAGTTCTGATGCACTGGTCTTCGAGCCCTAATGACAATTACACTAAACAAAGTTGTGGCAATATAGATAGACAATTACGAGATGATAACAAAGCATTGATATCAATTATGGATAAAGAACGAGATACGAGAAAGAAAGAAGCAATGGGGGTGGGGTAATTATGTTTGACTAGTATGGTAAAAATTATTACAGCGGCGGGGATAACTGAGTATCTTTCTCGATGTTTCTTAAAGTTGCATAGTCCGATGAAAACATCAAATTTTCAAAACCAAAACACTTATCTAGATTTGATTCTACATATCCAACTTAGATACTGGTGCACTTATTAAGCATTTGTTGCCCTGCAGAGTTGTAAACCAATGGCTTGTTGTACAGGTTCTTGACAGAACCGAAGGCTAAGGGAGCAAACCCTAAACAGAAAACCATGTCACTGTGGCAGCATTAAGGGCGGTTGATGTATGGAACTCCCAAAATCTCCCGACCAGCCACTGCAGGGACAAATAGTTTTGCGCCTGTCTGGACATGTTCTTGCTGGTGTGAAACCTCTACTTGCTCTCCGAGAGAGTGCCGCTGGTAACTTGCAAAAGCCAGCAGCACTTCAACACTTTTGCAGGCAGCTTTCATGAAATGTACTTAGCTAAATTGAGAGCGACAGTCAAGTAATGAAAGCAGTCTTTATCGCATCGCGACCGACAGCATGATGATAATGATGATGTTGCTGCATAGAAGGGCATAATAAGTCAATTAATAGAAACTGTTACTACTGAAGTCTATGGTGTCAGAGTTTTGGTGTCCAAAATTATTTTGGCATGTTTTGATGTCAAATATCTCCAATGTAGCCATTTAAAATTAAAGTTACTTAAAACTAAAGTAAAGTAGATTATAGCGATTAGTATAATATATTTATCTCAGAAAATATCAAAAACTCAAAAGCCTCGGACAATGCAACTTTAAAGTTGGATAGTCCGACGGTTTTTCCGCTTTTATTATCTTTTAATTCTTTTGTATTAATATATCAAGTTAACCAGTATAAGCTATTCTTTATTAATTAGAGAACTATGCTACACTTGTGTGGTAAGGATTTGTGTGGGCGGAATAAGTGAATAGCTTTCTAGAAGTGATGTATCTCAGGGTTGCGTAGTCCGATGGCTTTTGAGCTTCTGCCATATTAGAAAATTTGGTATAAAATTAATCTATAAAATAATATAAAATAGTATATAATGGCTCTGGATGGAGAATGCTTCTGCAGGCAGGAAGAGTGAATGACAAGGAGACCTTCTGGTTGCAGCAAATCTGTGTGTCTGATTATTATCTTTTAATCACCAGCCTTATGAAGGAATACATACAACATAGCTCCTCCCACAGCAAGATAGGAGATTCAGATATTTCAGTGGCCTTAAAAATAACAATGAGACTGACTTGTGGACACAAATAGATAGAATGATTGAATCAGTACAATTTTTATCTCAAATATAATATATCATGGTCACCAGGTTTTGGTATTATTCCAAAAGCATAAGTCACTACATAAATTATAGACACCATTGACACACCAAATTTAATAAATGTGTAGATATTTTAGAGGGCCAGAGTATCCATCCAGTAAGCTGGGGCCATATGCATGGAGCAGTGTTAGCGGCGTGTGGTGTTATACCTCTAACACCGGGTAGCTATCACTGTTTATCGCAGGCATCGCGAAGGAGGTCAAGTCGTATGCATGGTGGCCTAAACGGTGAGTGTTAGCTAAACGTGAATGTATTTATAGATTTGGGAAATCTCTCTGCATTTGTAGCCATATATTAGGCTCAAATCTATTAAATGCTATCATATTTAACAGAATTACATACGCAATAAGTGAAATTTGATTAATTTAACCCTAAATTTGAACCCTCCTTAAGGCTACCGCCGCATTGGCGGCGATATTAATAGTAATATTTTCGAATCAACGAAGGTACAGTAAACAAACCGCCGCCGCCGCCAGTATGGAAAGCGGCGGCTGCGGCGATTTGTTTACTTTACGTTCGTCGATTCGAAAATATAACTATTAATATCGCCGCCAATGCGGCGGTAGCCTTAAGGAGGGTTCGAATTTAGGGTTAAATTGATCAAATTTCACTTATTGCGTATGTAATTCTGTTAAATATGATAGCATTGAGTAGATTTGGGTTCCATCCTGACACTAACCTAAAACTAACACCGCTGTAAACCAGATATTAGCTGGTGTTAGAATCTCCGACTTTGAACGCGCGGTGTTTGCCTAACACTGCTCCACGCATACCAACTTTTCCGTGCTAAACCAGAAATCCCACGCTAAACGTGTTTTGCCTCCCTAACACTGCTCCATGCATATGGCCCCTGGGCTCTCATTGGGGTGACTCAAACCCCAGCAAGACTGATAATCAGGAGAGAGAAGGTGGCCTGTGGATGACAGCAATGGACAGCTGATAGTGGAGACTGACTAATAGGTATATAATTGTCATGATTTACCTATAAATGATGAGTATTGGGAAAGTTATGAATTTACACACTAGGTAACATTACCATTATTCTTAGAATTTAAAGGGGATATAAAACATACCAAATATATATCTTTAGTAATTATAGAAGGGAATTATATTATTTCAGATTATTTCATCTAATATTTCACCATATATATAATACAAGTAAAATATGCTCTCATTACAATAGATAAATTTAAGGAACAGATAACATCTCTGGAATGTTGGCCAATATAAACCATTCCTCAGTATCTTTTGATAGTGACACATATAAAATCCTATAATATTACAGACCAAGTATATTATGACACCGACCAGATGTATATAATACAGGCCCTAATTTTGCCATATTTTTACAATATGTTTGAGATAGATACATCAAGTTGACCATTACAACTTTTTCTTGATTAATTATTTATGTGCTAAGATGATCTTCTGGATGTGTGTCTGATTTCAATGTTACATGAGTGATATCACCATATTTTTCAATTTACATAAGATCAAAATCAAAAGAATTAAATAACTTTTGATCAACTCTGACATATATTATATACACAACACGTAAAACCTTCATATGGATGTGGATTCTCCTGCTATTATTTGGAATATTTTCTACTATTATTTGGAAGGTTTTTCACTGTTGTTTCCATGTCACATGTTAGTGCCCAATTTCAGAGAATGATCCACATTTCTGTTTCCGCCAGTTGCGTTCATGGGGGTAGTGCTCCTCACCACCGCCTTCGGGTGCGCTTCGGCTGCCCGCATCATGCATGAACAGATCATCGGGCGCGTCGTCAGGGCACCGATGTCCTTCTTTGACACCACACCACTGGGAAGAATTGTCAACAGATTCTCTAAGGTGACATTGCATTTGTTGGATTTATAAAACTTATAATTCTGTGTTTCAGGGATGTGAATTTTCTGCCAATTTCCCTCCAATTGGCAGCTTTCCAACTTTTGGGGATTGCTTTTGACACTTGTCGATATGAGAATTTCGCGGCGATTGGCGGTTTTCTGACTTTTGGGGATTTTGATTTTCGCCAAAAGTCGGGAATCCCTCACAATGACCTGCCTTTTTAGGTTTGATCTGTTCTCATCCCAAGTGTTTGCATGAAATTGTTCAAGTTATAGCTGCACTAAGCAACTTATAATGAAGTGATAGTCTCTACTAACCTCTCAGGCAAGGTGCTACATACGCAGGTAGGCATGAATCATCATCATCATCATGCTGTCGGTCGCAATGCGACAAAGACTGCTTTCATTACTTGACTGCCGCTGTCCAACATTTCATGAAAGCTGCCTGCAAAAGTGTTGTAGTGCTGCTGGCTTTTGCAAGTTACCAGCGGCACTCTCTCGGGGAGCAAATAGAGGTTTCACACCGGCAAGAACATGTCAAACCAGGCGCAAAACTATTTGTCCCTGCAGTGGCTGGTCGGGAGATGGTGGGAGTTCCATACATCAACCGCCCTTAATGCTGCCACAGTGACATGGTTTTCTGTTCAGGGTTTGCTCCCTTAGCCTTCGGTTCTGTCAAGAACCTGTGCCACAAGGCAGTGGTTACAACTCTGCAGGGCAGGGGCGTCAAACTCCCTGAGGTATTTCTATACCTGCAATACCTGCAATACCTGCATACCTGCATACCACTATGGCATGACTATGGTAATTGTATCAGGGAGACAAGACAGTGGAATGGTTATGACGCTAGCCCCGGAATGGCAAGATTGTGGGTTTGAATCCTGCTCTAGGTGCAATATTTCCCATTTTCATCAAACCCATTACACTGGTTGCCATAAGCATGATCCTGTACAAGCCATGTGGTGTATGGTTGTTGAAGCTACCCTGTAAGTGCATTGCCTGTATGTATGTAATTGTAAGCATTAAATGACTTATGGACATAAACCATTTGAAAGACTTACACGGCCCCTTACCTCTCAGGTAATGGTGCAGTCACACTACGACGCTTCTCCCGGCGACCTGTCAGCGTTGAAAATAAAATCTTGCACGTCGAGAAACGTCCAACTTTTCGGCGGTTTGGGGAAAAAGTTCGGCGTCAGCACGGCGCGTTATTCGCGCGCGGCCAACGGGTGTCGACGCGTGAGGAAAAAAAAAAAAAGTTTGGCGCGACGTCTTCATCTAACCTTAAATGTTGCTAGGGCGTAAAACAAAAACGCCCCAGTTTGCCGCAACGTGTGAGCAACAACCCTCCCGCGCGCGCGCCGTCTTCCTAGCGTTTCCATAACGTTATTCCGGCGCGTCCAACGCATTGCAATGCGCGCCTAACGTCCTTACCCATATATTTGTGCGCGGTGCCGGTCGTTGTTTTTTTTTTGACACGCTTAAAACCTTGGGCGACCGGCAACGCGCGCCGACGTTGTCCGCCGACCATCAACGATAGTGTACCGAAATGTACTGACGCCCACATAACGCGCCCCCAGTGCGTCCCGACGTTTCACTTATTATCGCCCAAAAACACCACACGTCGCCGTGTCGCCGGCGAGAAGCGTCGTAGTGTGACTTCACCATAAGGAGCCGCATAGGCAGATGGGGGTGATTGCATCAGGGAGCCTAGATAGGCTACTGGCTAGGACGCTAGGCCTGAAATGGCAAGAAGTGTGAGTTTAAATCTTGCTCTTGGTGTAAAATTTCCTATTTTTATCTCCCCGGGCGACAATAGAATCATTGCATTATAAGTTTTAAATTTACTTTTAATGTAGGATCAAATCTAGGTCAGTGTTTTGCTTTCAGAAAATTTGATGCTTTCATCGGACTATGCAGTTTTAACAATAATGAAAACAACAATTGTGAAATTTGCACAGTCCGGTGGTTGTGAAGTTTGGCAGTTTTCTGATATTTATACATTAGATTGATCAGTATAATTAAATTTACTTTAGTTTGAAGTAACTTTTATTTTGAATGGCTAACTTTGGAGATATTTGAAGTGAAAACGTGCCAAATTATTTTCGGCACCATAGGCTTCAGCAATAACAGGTTCTATTAAATTGATTAAAGCTGCATAGTCCGATGAAATATCAAATTTTCAAAACCATACCAATTATCTAGATTAGATTTTATGTATCTAACTTAGATACTGATGCACTTATTAAACATTTGTTTCTGCGTAGAAGGCAATACTGAGTCAATTTAACAGAACCTGTTACTGCAGAAGTCTATGGTGTCAGAGTTTTGGCAAGCTTGCCAAAACTAATTTTCCATGTTTGCACTCAAAATATCTCAAAAGTTTACCATTTAAGATATAAGTAACTTTGAACTAATGTAAAGTAGATATTAGTGATCGATCAAATATATTTATCTCAGAAAAAATACAGAAATTCAAAACTATCGAACTATGCAACTTTAATAATATCCCATTTATATATACCACGACAAATGCTTACTAAGAGCCCTAGTATCCAAGTAGGATATGTAGCATAAAATCTAGCTAAGTGTCTTGGTTTTGAAAATTGATGCTTTCATAAGACTATGCAACTTGAAAGTAAAACAAAATGAGCATTTCTCCCCCACGTGGATTCAGGACATGGACATTGTGGACACCAGCATGTTCATCTACATCACAATATGGCTGTTGTGCATTGCGCCAATCGCCGCCGCCCTGGCAGCCATCTCCTACACCCTGCCCATCCTCCTCATCCTCTTCTTCTTCGTAGCCATCATCTACATTGTTGTCCAGGTAAGGAAAGTCGGTATGTCCAACCTGATACATGCATAATTGCTGCCACGGGCACATATAATGAGACGAGAGGGTTAGGATAAACTTTACGTTATTACCGGAAAAGAATAGCAACCTCGGCCCGCAGCCTGCTGATGTGTGTGGAGAAAATGGAACGGAAGGGGCTCCCTTGCATAGCCAATAAGTAATGCTGGGCCGCGTTCAGGCTCCGTCTCAGAGGCGCCTCGGTGACGGGCATGACGTCACGCCAGTCTGAATGACAAAAGCAGTTGGTCGCCTCGAAAATGGCCACCCCCATAGGCGGCGGCCATTTGCAATAGACAAGCACTGAATGCGGTGGCCATTTTCGAGGCGCTTTTCATCTCCAGTCTGAAAAGAGAGGCGTCTCCGAGACGTCGCCGAGATGCACTCTGAACGGTTTTAGACCAAAAAGCATCGCCGAGACGTCTCCGCGGCGCCTCCGAGACGGACCCTGAACGTGGCCCAGGTAACTATGGCAACATGGTAGACGATGACAGACAGAATAATTGAGGACATAGGAAAGTAAAGTAGCAGCGACTGGTCAATATGGCAATCGGCAAATAAATCAATCAACAGTTAATCAGCAATACATTTTCAATCATTCACATTTATATTTAAGGTTTAAGAAATTATTTGTCTGATTGGTGTAGTATGTGTTCACCAAATCAGGTTGAGGTGTGGTTGGGTGGGTAGAGGAGATGTGTGCTGTGTTCGGCTGGGTGACGAAAAGTGGCCAGGATGAGGTGGCCCGAGTGGGACGAAGGGAGTAGGAGGAGTGAAGGCCTGTGATAGTCTGAGGAGGTGGGCTAAGCTGTGAGGGTCGGATGACGTGATTGGTTGGTGGGTTAGTGGTGTGGCAGTAGTGAGTGTGGGTGGATGCTGGGCTGAGTTGAGCTCAGGCTGTTGGACCCCCGCCCCCTCCCATTTTTTGCGAGTTGATAAAGTCTTGTGAAATTGAGTTGCTGACAAAGTTCCATCTTGCTGTATATTACCTGTTTTTTTCACAGCGCGTCTATATGACCTACTTCCGGCAGCTGCGGCGCATCGACTCGGTCCGCCGGTCGCCGCTGTACACGCACTTCTACGAAACCCTGCTGGGAACCAGCTCCATCAAGGCCTACGGACGCCAGGCTGACTTCCTGGAGAAGTGCTATGACCTCATAGATCAGAGCCAGCGGGCATGGTACCTCATCATAGTGTCGCGCAGGTTGGTGTAGCAGCGAATTGGCGTAGTCACACGCTAATATGTGGGTGTACAGGATACCAATTGTATGTGTGCACGCTGACAACTGTATGTGTACACACTGGCAACTGTATGTGTACACACTGGCAACTGTATATGTACACACTGACAACTGTATGTGTACACACTGACAACTATATGTGTACACACTGATAACTGTGTGTGTACACACTGACAACTGTATGTGTACACACTGACAACTATATGTGTACACACTGACAACTATATGTGTACACACTGACAACTGTGTGTGTACACACTGACAACTGTATGTGTACACACTGACAACTGTATGTGTGCACACTGACAACTGTATGTGTACACACTGACAACTGTATGTGTACACACTGACAACTGTGTGTGTACACACTTGTAAGATATTTAAGTATCCGAACGCCCCCCCCCCCCACCGACAGGGTGTGACGTCATGGAAGTCGAGAACCAATAAAGTCAGTTGTATTACAGAATCCTTGGTGTCGATACATCATTACATGGTGTCAGATGTTACAGACGAACTATGGCGCTTCACGGATTGAAACCACCAGGAAATCTGAACCTGGACGAGAAGATGGCGATAAATTGGCGTTGCTGGCTACAGGCATACAAAATATATGCTGTAGCGGCTGGTGTATCGACGAAAACAGAGCGGATTCAGTGCTGCGTGTTTTTACACGTAGCGGGTGTGGAAGCACAAAAGGTTCATAGGACATTCACACTGGAAGGCGCGGACAAGGACAAGATAGTCCCATTAATTGATGCGTTTGCACGATATTGTGAGG
This sequence comes from Branchipolynoe longqiensis, assembly GCA_030323885.1. Classification (NCBI taxonomy): domain Eukaryota; kingdom Metazoa; phylum Annelida; class Polychaeta; order Phyllodocida; family Polynoidae; genus Branchipolynoe; species Branchipolynoe longqiensis. The sequence goes on from CM059198.1 coordinate 44,737,020, forward strand.
GAAAAACGAATTTAACAGTCATTCGTTATGAGTTCAACTCGTTTAATCAGTCTGGACAGAATATGGATTCATTTATTAGAGAACTGAAACACCGAGTGCAGTACTGCTGCTATGAACAATTTGAAGCTTTGTTGTTATGCGATAGAATTGTGTGCGGTGTAACGGATGATGTATTAAGGAACAAGTTGTTACAGATGCTGGATCTCAAATTGGAGGAATGTATACAACTATGTCGATTAAGCGAGATCAAGTCCGCCCAAGTGAAGCAGAGGGACATACATCAAGTCGATGCGGTGAATACAGGATATACAAACAGACAACGGCCTACAGCAGGAACATCTCCTTGGTTACGGCGATCAGCTGGTCGAGGTCAACAACAACAAGCGAGTCGAGGTGCGGGTAACAAGTGTAATCAGTGCGGCTATACTCACGCGGGAGGAACATGTCCAGCGAGAGGGAAGGAGTGTTTAGGGTGTCGAAAAATTGGACATTTCGTAAAGATGTGCCATTTACAACAAGCTCCAGGAAGGAATGCAGCTGTCTACGAAATTGATGTTACGGATGACATCATCACTCGCCAAGAAAGAGACAATCCCAATGACGATTTGAATGGTGACTTGTTTGTGGGCACATTATGTACTAGTAACAGTGATGACACGGATTTATGGTACACTATGTTTTGTGTTGGTGGCCTAGATATCCGTTTTAAATTGGATACAGGATCAGAGGCGAATATTTTACCATTGAAAATGTACCATAAAATAAGTAAAGCATGTTTGGTTCCATCATTGTGTCACTTAGTGACATATGGTGGACATAGGATTCGCCCGCATGGGGAGGTATCCCTTAATGTCGAGGGTCACTATATAAAATTTCAAGTTATGGATGCCGGGTGCGCGATACTGGGAAAACAATCGTGTGTCCAGTTAGGCTTGTTGGCGTGGTTAGATGTCGTGGGCGCCGTAGAGGGTGATACTGTCGCAAATCAATTGGTAAGACAATATTCAAAGGTTTTTCAGGGTTTAGGTCTCATCAAAGTTAATGCTAAGATTTACATTGATAAGGAAGTATGCCCTGTAATCGACCCCCCCCGTCGAGTGCCATTAGCAATTGTGGACGATGTAAAAGTGGAACTAAAAAGGTTGTTAGACCTAGGGGTTATCGTAAAGCAGGACGAGCCTACCCCTTGGGTGAATTCTGAAACAATAGTATGGAAACCTGGAAAATTACGAATATGTCTAGATCCCACACGGTTAAATAAAGCTATCCTACGAGGTCCATACCCTGTAAGGACTGTCGAGGAAGTAGTAGCAAGGTTGCATGGTGCCAAGTATTTTCGGTACTTGACGCAAATAGCGGCTACTGGAAAATTGAACTAGACACTGATAGTTCTAAGTTATTCACATTCAACACCCCGTGGGGCAGGTTCAGGTTTACTCGACTCCCATTTGGCATCAAAACAGCAGGAGATATATTCATCCAGGAGATGAATGTCATTCTAATGGATCTCCTGGGCGTGCATGTTATCACTGATGATATTTTGGTACATGGTTCAACAATAGATGAGCATAACTCACGGTTGGAAGCTGTTCTGAAGCGAGCTGATCAAGTAAACCTGAAACTGAACCCGAAAAAGTCGAAAATATGTAGGACAAATGTAAATTATGTAGGACATGTTATAACGTCAGAAGGTATTCAACCCAATGCAGACAGGATACAAGCAATTGTCGACATGCCCAGCCCATCAGACAAACCGGCATTACAACGTTTCTTAGGGATGATTGGTTATGTCCACAAATTTATCCCAAACATGGCGCATATAACGAAGCCCTTAAGACAAGTATTAAAAAAGGATATAGCTTGGCATTGGGATTCGGAACAGGAAATGGCTTTTAAAAAATTGAAATATTTATTAACTACCGCACCAGTGTTGAGATTTTTCAATAGTAGAGAACGTATTGTTCTGCAAGTAGACGCATCCAAATTTGGATTGGGTGCTACCTTGTTCCAGGATAAATTACCGGTAGCTATGGCATCCAAAGCGCTAGACAACACCCAAATCAGTTACGCGGTAATAGAAAAAGAATTATTAGCTATTTGTTTCGGTTGCCATAAATTTCACGATTATATTTATGGGAACGAGATCACAGTCATTACTGATCATAAACCCTTGGTAGCAATAATGATGAAACCGGTGCATTCCCTATTGGCAAGAATGCAACGGATGCGTATGAGGTTGCAGAATTATAATATTGAAGTACAATACTTGAAGGGTACTGAATTATTCTTTGCAGATACCCTGTTGAGAGCCCACACGTCGAGTGTGACCCCTGACGACCTATACGATCGGGACATATCAATAGCTTCCATTGGGATTGATCCAGACGTGGTCCAAGCCGTTAAGCGGGAAACAGTGTTGGATTCGACATTGAAAAAAATTATTGACTTGTCAGTACATGGATGGCCTAAAGAGGGAAAATCCCTCGACTCAGATGTTCAAATGTTTTTTAGATTTAAGGATGAAATAACCATGTCGGAAGGGGTCCTATTAAGGTGTTCACAAATAATTATCCCTAAATCCATGAGGACAGACATTTTAATAAAATTGCATGAGGCTCATTTAGGGATCATAAAAAGCAAGCAATTAGCGAGGGACACGGTGTTCTGGCCAGGATTGATGGGAACGTTAGAAGAAACTGTATCCCGATGTAATATTTGCCAAGAGTGTCGAAAAATGCCAGCTAAAGAACCATTAATCAGCCATGTTATAACCGATATACCATATAATAAAGTTGGAGTTGACTTGTTTCATGTTGGGGATAAGGATTACATAGTAATTGTTGATTATTACTCTAAGTTTCCCGAAGTTGTCGAATTGTTAGAGACTACCAGTAAAGCTGTTATTAATGTTTTGAAACAAATATTTAGTAGGCATGGCGTTCCACGGTATGTAGTATCGGACAATGGTCCCCAATTTTCGAGCAGGGAATTTCGTGAATTTGCTGTGTATTATGGATTTGAATCAATCTTTACTAATCCCATGCACCCGCAAAGCAATGGACAGACTGAACGTTCTGTCCAGACATTCAAGAACATGATAAGAAAATGTCATAAAGATGGAACTGATATTAGCATAGCCATGCTTAACTACAGAAACACAACGTTAGAAGGTATAGGAGCATCACCAGCTCAGATGCTGATGTCGAGACGTTTAAGGTCTCGTTTACCGATATTGAATAATCGACTCAGAGCTACAATAGAACCGTCAAAGTCAGTACAATTACAACGTAAGCAACTTATCCAAAAAAGATATTTTGACAAACACGCAGGCAGGGAACATTCATCTTTACAAGTAGGAGACAAAATTAGATACAGAAATTATAATAATGATTGGGAGGTAGGTCAGATCGCGGACACGGATGACACTCGAAAGAGGGATTATACAATTTGTAATGACAAGGGTAATCTGTTAAGGAGGAACAGGAAATTTATTTTCAAATGTCCGCAGGCAAATATAAATGAACCAGTAGCAAAGAGAAGTCTAACACCCACAACAAACTCACCTTACACTACGCGATATGGTAGAATTAGTAAGCCTCCGAAACGTTTTGACGTGAATGCCACGTAGTACAATGTACAATGGGTCAAACAACGAATGGTCACGTTAATAGATTTATAAGAAGAGACAAATACGCAGACGGGCATAATTCAACCAACGCAAGACAAGTACAGTATAAGGTGGCATTTATTCTTACTATTCCCTTGTTACATTAAAGTCATGAGATGTTTGATTTATTAAGATTTGAGGATTTCAGGCACGTAGCCCTATAAATGTCACTTGTAGCTTGGGTGGGTGGGACGGCAAATCCAAGGAGAGAACACGTCCTATCGATAGAAATGGTCTGGTCGAAGTGTCTATAATGAAACTGGGTCGCATCTTGTTATGCAAAATTACAGAAGATGGCGCCACAATCGGAGCATTTATTATTAAGCAAGACATTATAGATGGCGCCAGTAGTCGCCTCCATATTTAGTATGTACTTTTTCTTGCGGGTTAAATTACCGATGTTGAAATCAACATCCACAATTCAACCAACGCAAGACAAGTACAGTATAAGGTGGCATTTATTCTTACTATTCCCTTGTTACATTAAAGTCATGAGATGTTTGATTTATTAAGATTTGAGGATTTCAGGCACGTAGCCAAAAGTATAACTCAAGTGCCTGGAAGCCGAGAGTGGAAGCTGCATGTTGACAACAGCAGAGGTCCTCGTGACCAGTCGTCTTACGTCCCGCCTCGATGTGCCTTGGAGGCAGAAGTATGGAGAGTTGAACACATGGTGAGTAGCGTTATAGCACCGGGTGCTAAGTGGCCCACCAGGGACAGGGCTAGTCTTATGATTGAAAGCACCGGGTGCCAGGAGGCCCTCCACGGGTAGGGCTAATGTTATGATTGAGATTAATCCACGAACATGTGAGTGGTGCCCACATGAGTGAAGAGGCCGTCCGTCGTGCCAATGTGGTGTCCCGGACACGTACTCGCCCCAGGCAGGTGCTGGTCAGAAGCCGAAGCAGAATCGCTGAGCGCGATGTCTCTAGGAGACGATGAGTTGAATGGTGTCTTGAATGACGACACGGACATTGATGCCCAGGAGTGTTAGCCTCAGATCCTCGCGCGACTTGAGTGACCATGAAGGCCACCGGATGTCGTGAACAGATTGCTCTGCAGTACCTTATTGTCCATGTACAGTTGGGAGGCCAGCCGCTATGGGGTGTCGGAGGCACTGGTGTGGTTTTGTGGATAACCTGGGAAGAGAGGCAAAATAATGCAGTCGAATCCCAGGTTATAATATGTGGTTTTGGGTGATGGTGGTTAGTAGTTGGGAGCATACACCTTGCAATGTATCGAACCACCCGACCTTCGGCAAGGTCCTCCGGTGATGCGATGATGCTTGCGATGATATGCTGGCATGTGCCTTTGTTGTTATATGATCGCCAAGTTGAAGATGGCGGCCTCATGGCCCAGTTCCTAGCTAGTTGATGCATGGCCACCATGTGTTGACAAGCACAGTATTGAGAACAATTTGTCAAGATGTTAGGACATGGTAAGGCCAGATGTTTAACCAACACGAGCAGTTATTCTCGGTCGATTTTAGTTGTGGCTATGGCCACTTGTCCGTTTGGTGACTGAGTAGGACCAGCCCAAGCACAAGCTCTTTGGTATGCGGGCCTGATATGGCAGTGTCAGTAATGAGATAGCTTTCCCATGTTGAGGGCCTATCTCTGATTGCTTAGTGTGGGTGCACCTTAAGTTGTTAGAGGAGCACATGGTGATAAGGCATCATGGCCTATTTAAGCGATATGAACATCGTCCGTATGGGTTTGAACATCATCTGTAGATGAATTCAGGTTCCGTGTAGGAGGTTGCTATACTCGTGACTTTAGCGTGGCTATGTATACTTAAGCCTGTGTCACTTGGTTCTACGAATACAACAACAGCGCACGGGATGATTGCTTAGTTGTTTCCGCAACAGTCTATATGCACAAGCTCTTGGTGTGCGGCCTTAATATGAGTGGAGCTGTGGTTGTTAGAGCGCCATGGTGATGAGGCTTATGGCCTAGTAAGTATGTGGACATCGTCCGTATGGATGTAATAACGACATGTCACTTGTTGTCAATAAGGCTAAGGTGCGTGCATGGCGGGGAGACTGCATCTCATATGGCCCGAGCATGGCACCAGTGGAGAGTAAGTGCTTAGTGTAGTACACCTTGGTTGTAAGAGGAGCACCATGGTGATAGGCTTCGTGGCCTATTTTAGCTTATGAGGTAAGCATGATGATAGTCTGACAGTTGATATTTGTTTTTGTGGCTATGTTCTAGTCATTTTTGGTGACCGAGTACCACTGGCCCTCCTAGCACAACCTCTCCAATGTGCGGACCTTGAGAGTGTTATTAATAGGAAATAACGTGCTCATCTAAGTATGGCATTGTCAACATATGAGCGCAGCCTCTTGGCGCATGATGATAATGTGCGCTTATTAGTGGTATTTGTTGTGCCCATGACTAAGTGCCTGTTAGCGAGAGCCAGAATAGTCGAAGGAACGGCTTATGAGGTAGTGAGCAAGATTGTTGTGCATACCTTGTTGTCACGGTAGGACCCATGCTCTGGTGAGAAGGTTGAAATGACACAGAAGACCGCAGCTGATTTTACCAACGGGACGGTTAGCATGTCGGGGACCTAGGCATCTTGGATGTGATGCCCCGAGTATGCTGTCATGGCCGCCTCCACGTGGCGTGAAAGTCTTCATGATATCGTGGGAGATTAATCGAGATAGAACTGAACTCGTCCTACCCTAGCTTTAAGGAGTTTACAGGAACCACGTCCATGATGACCGGCGTCAAAACGAAGCAGCTGGTAACCGAACTGACGTTGAACGGTAGTGTGTCATACCAAAGCTCCTCCAAGATGATCGAGCAAGGTGTCATGGCTGCCTCCATGTGTCATGAGATCACCATTATCTTCCAGGCGTAGTAGACCCGAAACGACATTCAGCATTTTGTAACCGATCGATCTAAGCATCGATCCCGTCACTGACATTGACCATCCATCTGTGCAAGGTAACCAGGCCACAGTTAATCCGACGTCCGTAGCTCGATTTTTTGTGTCGGTGCGTTGATGTTATGGTCTTTCCAGGGCTTGCGCCAGACCGTCGTTCAACCAACCCGAACAGTTATTTTTCCTGGTGGCGTGCCACAGTGGTCCAGAACGTCCCCGAGGCCAACCTCTGGAAGTAGGTCAGCACTCAGGGCACTGGGAACGGGTAGATACGAACCCAGGTCAAAACGATGTTATAAATGTAAGATTGAACTCACGTTCTTGCAATATCGTCCACCATGACAGCGGGCACCATCACAGCAAAAACACAGCCGACTGACCCGAATGTGATCGGTAGGGTGCCGGTCCGACAGATCGTCTTCGCCGTAATGCATCGAGCATGCTGTCATGGCCGCCTCCACGTGGCGTGATGTCACAGAGCCACATCGCAGCATGCCTCGACCCTCGACGATCGGCGTCTCAAACCCGATCGATCCGAGCATCGATCCCGTGATTTACATCGACCATCAGTTTCCGCAATGTAGCCAGGCCACGCGAATCGACATCCGTAGCATCGGTTTTTAGTATCCATGCGTTAATAGTGGTTGTCGTATTTCCAGGGCTCGCGCCGATCCTTTTTTCGAACACGAGCAGTTATTTTACAGAGATTCGTCGAGTATAGCCACTGACTTCGTCCTACCTTTTCTTTTTCTTGTCAAGAATTACAGCTCGTTGTTCCTGGGTGTTTTATCCCGATCTTTGAATCGTACGTTCTTGGCGAACGGCATCCTTGCTGAATCTTTCAAATCCAAGGAGAGAACACGTCCTATCGATAGAAATGGTCTGGTCGAAGTGTCTATAATGAAACTGGGTCGCATCTTGTTATGCAAAATTACAGAAGATGGCGCCACAATCGGAGCATTTATTATTAAGCAAGACATTATAGATGGCGCCAGTAGTCGCCTCCATATTTAGTATGTACTTTTTCTTGCGGGTTAAATTACCGATGTTGAAATCAACATCCACAATGTGACGTAACACTTCGTCCGGTAGGTCAAATAAAGAAGGTGAACAATAGTGTTAGGTTAAGAATAGACGGTCTTTAGTGACACTCATGCACGAACGTTCATCGGAACGACCGTCTAGTCGAACATAAAACATCGTATTAAGTAAGTTATAGATACTAATTAAGCATTACTGTTATACAAACGTCGGTGTACGATATGATGTAAAGGCGGGAGTGTATGTTACATGATGAAATATTACTTGTTAGTAAAAGGGGAAGATGTAAGATATGTAAGTATCCGAACGCCCCCCCCCCCCACGCCCCCCACCGACAGGTAGTGACGTCATGGAAGTCGAGAACCAATAAAGTCAGTTGTATTACAGAATCCTTGGTGTCGATACATCATTACAACACTGACAACTATATGTGTACACACTGACAACTATATGTGTACACACTGACAACTGTATGTGTACACACTGACAACTATATGTGTACACACTGACAACTGTGTGTGTACACACTGACAACTGTATGTGTGCACACTGACAACTGTATGTGTACACACTGACAACTATATGTGTACACACTGACAACTATATGTGTACACACTGACAACTGTATGTGTACACACTGACAACTGTATGTGTACACACTGACAACTGTATGTGTTCACACTGTCAACTATATGTGTACACACTGATAACTGTATGTGTACACACTGACAACTGTATGTGTGCACACTGACAACTGTATGTGTACACACTGACAACTGTATGTGTACACACTGACAACTGTGTGTGTACACACTGACAACTGTATATGTACAGACTGACAACTGTATGTGTACACACTGACAACTGTATGTGTACACACTGACAACTGTGTGTGTACACACTGACAACTGTATGTGTACACACTGACAAATGTATGTGTACACACTGACAAATGTATATGTACACACTGACAACTGTATGTGTACATACTGACAACTGTATGTGTACACACTGACAGCTGTATGTGTAAACACTGAAAACTGTGTATGTACACACTGACAACTATATGTGTACACACTGACAACTGTATGTGTACACACTGACAACTGTATGTGTACACACTGACAACTGTGTGTGTACACACTGACAACTGTATGTGTACACACTGACAAATGTATGTGTACACACTGACAAATGTATGTGTACACACTGACAACTGTATGTGTACATACTGACAACTGTATGAGTACACACTGACAGCTGTATGTGTACACACTGAAAACTGTGTGTGTACACACTGACAACTATATGTGTACACACTGACAACTGTAGGTGTACACACTGACAACTGTATATGTACACACTGACAACTGTATGTGTACACACTGACAAATGTATGTGTACACACTGACAAATGTATGTGTACACACTGAAAACTGTGTGTGCACACTGACAACTATATGTGTACACACTGACAACTGTATGTGTACAAACTGACAACTATATGTGTACACACTGACAACTGTATGTGTACACACTGACAACTGTATGTGTACACACTGACAACTGTATATGTACACACTGACAACTGTATGTGTACACACTGACAAATGTATGTGTACACACTGACAACTATATGTGTACACACTGACAACTGTATGTGTACACACTGACAACTGTATGAGTACACACTGACAACTGTATGTGTACACACTGACAACTGTGTGTGTACACATTGACAATTATATGTGTACACACTGACACCTATATATGTACACACTGACAACTATATGTGTACACACTGATAACTGTATGTGTACACACTGACAACTGTATGTGTACACACTGACAACTGTATGTGTACACACTGACAGCTGTATGTGAACACACTGACAACTGTGTGTGTACACACTGACAATTATATGTGTACACACTGACAACTATATGTGTACACACTGACAACTGTATGTGTACACACTGATAACTGTATGTGTACACACTGACAACTGTGTCTGTACATACTGATAACTGTTTGTGTGCAGTTGGCATGGTACCAACAATGACCTGACCACTGAGAATGTGTGCACTGCGGACATTGACCATGCCCCAAGCGCCATGATCTCATGTAGCGTTAGCCCCATGACTGCACAAGCCTGTGTTCCTCCTCTTCTGAGCCTGTGGAGAGTGTGTATGTGTCATGATGGGAAACATTGGCTGCCTTCAATCAAACCTAGGCTAAGGGCAGCCTCCATAGAGAGTATGTTGTCAGCCCTATTGGGCATTAATGAGTGACTTCCCTTAATTGCAGGTGGATGGGTGTTACCATGGATACCGTTGGCTGCATCATCCTCTTCTTTACTGTGCTATTCGTCACACTGCGTCGTGAACAAGTTGGGGCAGGGTTTGGTGGAATGGCTGTCACATACGCATTACAGGTAAAATGAATTTGGTGGTATGCTGAGGTTTTGTGATGTCCGGGCTCAACTCTTTGATTTCATGTCCCTAAACTCAAGTGTAGGGGCTAGTACTGAGAAATGTGAGCAGGGAAGACATTTGAAATATGCCCCAATATGGATGCATGGGGTTTTCGCACCTTCTGTCCCCCTCTGTGCATGCTACTGTTTATACTATGAACTTATTGCACAACTTGTGCCCATTACAGGATAATTTACTTACAAGTTTTCTGTGTTAAATAGTTAATTAAGTTATGTATTAATTAGGATATGTAACAATCTTGGGGCGTAGCCAGAAATTGTACAATTCTAGGAATAAAGTTGTTTGCACGTACTTACCGGAAATAAGAAAATTGTGAGCACAAAATAAAAAATGCATATTATAAAAGATTTAGTGGGGAAAAAATAGGACTCTGATAAAATTGTTTGCATGTGCTGACCATGTGACAATAGAGGGTATTCCCGTGACATCATCAAACGGAAGTGCAGCCATTGTGGCAATATCAACTAGTAAACAGATTGCTCACAGCCATGGACAATGCATTGAGTTTGCCGATACTTGCAGTGCAAAACGTCTATTTTATTCAAAATTAATAGAAATGCAGAACCCTAACCTTATAAATTTAATATAATCTGTTCCTTGAATGTGTTTTCTATATGTATTCCAATCAGTTAGTTTCTAGGTGGTGTGGTTTTAGAGATATTTCACTTTTTCTGTATTAAGATTGCTCACGGCCATGGACAATGCATTGAGTTTGCTGGTACGCGTAGTGCAAAACGTCTATTTTATTCAAAATCAATAGAAATGCAGAATCCTAACCTTATAAATTTAATATATTCTGTTCGTTGAATATGTTTTCTATATGTGTTCCAAGCGACTTGTTTCTAAGTAGTGTAATTTTAGAGATATTTCACCGTTTCTGTATGAAGATTGCTCACTGCACAATGCATTGAGTTTGTTGGGTTTGTTGGGTTTGTTATTGTGGTTGTATCACCACAATGGCCGCACTTCCGTTTAGTGTGATGTCTGTGCGTACCCTCTATGTAGCTATATGCCTTGTAGTAATCAAAAACAACAACAACAAAACACATCAAAATTGAATAAACCAGAACAGAATATATGGTGGAAGGAGGAAGATCAATTGTACACAATTGAAATTTCCCCTGATTGATACATGAATAAATGAGTATATTATAATGAAATGGTCATTACTAAATCATCACAAAGGATGTTTTTCTGTAATTTCGGTGTTATCGGTATCGGTGTACTGTATGTACACAGCAGTGAAGAGTCGAGATTAACTAAAAGGTCTTGTAAAGAAAAGAACTAACAATTAATGTTGACTCTCACCATCAATTAAAATTATTATTAATAAATTTCATTATAAAATCAGCATTGTTTTGACAAATTATTAGCAGTAATATATTTTGCTATTATAAAACAGCCAGTGTTTTATTAAATTATCACTAATATATTTTGTTATTATAAAATCCCCATTGTGTTCTTAAATTATTATCATTGATATATTTAGTTAGTTTTTTTTTATAAAATCACTATTTCTTTCTTAAATTATGAGCATTAACATATTATGTTTTTCTGAAATTACCATTGTTTTCTTTAATTGGTATCATTAATATATATTAATATACTATTATTGTATTAAGTTATTATTATCATAATTATTATTTTGTTCAATTTGTAACAATAGTATCACTTATTACTAAATTACGTCAATATCCTTGTCATCTTCATTAAATTATTATTAACGTAATTATTAGTGTTGTCCAATTACTAATATATTAGAATTTCTTTCTCATAATACTATTACTAATACTACTAATTCTATATTATATCAGTATCCTAGTTATCGTCATCATACTCCCAATCGTCACAATCCTTTACTAATGCTATTAACAAATATTATTTCAGATAATTTATTTACAAAACAAGGTCATACGCTTTTCTGTTGAGTTGGAGACATTCCTAACATCGATAGAGCGGATACATGAATACACAAAACTGAAGCAAGAGGTGAGTGAGAATCACAAGTAGTTGTTTTGTGTTCCACCTAGCTTTAGTCCCCTATTTCTTAAAATACTCATTGTGGCATAATTCTTTTTTTGTGTGTAAAGTATTTATTCATCTGAATATGACATTTTTCAGTGGCAGAGCACTGGTCTTCCGGCCATCTTACTATTGGAATTGACTGTCTATATAATCTAAGTCTGATCAGTGCAACAGTGTAGAATTAAGAGAGTGGCTCCTGCTGTATAATGTACAGCACCAGTTACTTTAGTTCATGCAAAAATGGGGAGCAACACCGAGTAGAAATTCAATAATTCATCTCTTTTATTCAGAATAATCAACAGTACCATAGACAACAACACAAACACTTATCACTTTCAAACCCACCCGTTAAATAGTTCTTTGTAATGAGGGTTCTTAGCAGTTCTTAAGCAGCTGAGAGGTGGGAGGTGTCCAAGCGGCGATTGGTGGAGGAGACTTGACATGATGTGTGACGTCAGTGCCTGGAGGACCAAACCCGCAAGGTGGCATGACTGAGTTCGAAAGTCAATCGCTAGGTGGCGCTGTTGGTAGTGGTGGTGGCCCTGGAGGAGCCAAGTTATGAACACTAGGTAACAGCCATAGTACTGAGTTAATTCGTCCGGAATACAACAGATGGCTGCAGGGTTGATATCAGTAGTGGGGAAACCCCTAACACTTCCCACCCTGTCACTAATTACCCATCTTTGAGCCAACATGAACAATTATAAATTAAGTGTACTTTGCGAAGGCCCAGCTCACAGCATCCTTCACACTCAACTTGCCGTCGCTGCTTTTTTCGGCTCTTGAGCCACCTCAGTCAATCAGTGCCTCAGCCTTCTGGTTCCCGAACATTCTCATCCAATCACATGTTTACTCTTGTACCCTCACTTTAACACTTAACTTGCTCATTGGCCTTCACACCTTAGCCAATCAGCACCTTCCACTGTCGTCTCCCATCTCCCAGACTCATCTACACCTGTCCTCTCGCCATTCCCAAAAGCAGCACCACTTGCTGTCAGGACTCCACCTCATCCACACCTCTTCTATCGACTCTCCGTTGCGCCAAACTCCTCCTTGATAGATGTCCAAAAAGAGTTCCTGCAGGGGGAGCTGGCCAGCATTTCACTTTCTACCTCTTACTCCATCGGTGTCTCCAGCTCGTCGACTGGTCACCACAGGGCAAGGAGGCACGGCCCTTTCACTCAACTCTCATTTCTCTTTCCTCTATACAACTTTTCCTTTTTTTTCGCCCGGGCTTACTCCTCCCCCTGATCAAGGGAGTTGTTTGCTTGAGTGGGGCCCTTTTCCTTTTTCACTGTCTCACTTTCCTTCTTGCTGCAGATCCCACCTTTCCCCCTCCCTTCCTCCTACCCTATCCGCGATTGTACACAAGTGCACAGCTACAATCGGACTGGAGTGAACCAGTGCTGCTCCAACGACTTGTCGTTATTGTTGTAAAGAACCACCCGAGACTCATACAACCGTCCCCTCTGAACTTTACTCTTCATCCACAAATCGGACCCAATTTATCGGGGCTGTTTTCTATTTCTGCAGTCCTGCAGCCTGTAACCGTCAAGGTTACCAACCATCCAAAAGTCAGTCCTAACAGCAGCGTTTCATTCACCACCAACATGGCAACACCTTCACCCCTTCACGCTTGTCTCTTCTGAGCCCTTATTACATCTATTCCCTTTCATAAAGTTAAACTCATCTAGGCTTTCCCCTTTGTCTTCTTTGTTGCTGTAGTAAAACTGTTCACCTCCACTCCTCGCGTAGTACTGGTGCTCACTTCATGAATTGCTGAAATGATCGAATACAGTCGCTGTCAAATTGACTGATATCTTATGTATTTGGTTTGTTTGGGTTTTGCATCCTGGCAGCATCTAAGTTCATATGTTAATTAAAGCTGCATAGTCCGATTGAAAGCATAAAACTTTTCGAAACCTGAACAATTACCTAGATTTGATTCTATATTTCCAACTTGGATCCTGGTGCACTTGACCACTTGACATCACTTGTCCTGTGGCCACATGTATATACTATGCATGTAAAATGCTTGCATATAATTATGTATGCATACAGGAACATATGTGATTCTATGTAAAAATATCAATTGCTGATTTGTTGTAACAATGTATCTAGTATAACTATAAGTATGAAAATTACAGCCATGAATGTCTCCTAAAGTAGGAACAAATTGAACAAATGTTATTCATGGAATCACTATCATGTAAGTTTGACATCACTTGTCATGTGGCCATATTCATATAAGAATGTGAAATGGTTACATATAATGATATATGTATAAATACAGGGACATAGCTGATTTTTTTTTTTTTTTTTTTTTGGTCCATTAGTTGTTTAAGCAGGGGAAATTTCAGTCATAGACGACTGGTCTTCCTCATTCCACTGCTGGTCGAGAGAAAGCCTGAGCCTACACTTTTACCGACCCAAGGGATTTTTAACCTCCCACACCACATAGACAAGGTATGAGAGCAACCGGCCTTTGATGACGCTGTAAGTTATACACAGCGGTGGAAATCCAAATTGGCAGAGCTGGGGGCATGGGGAATCGAACCGCCGACCCTCAGATTAGGAGTCTGACCTAGAATAAAAGCCAGACACTCTAACCACTGCGCCACCGAGAACAAAAGTTTCAATTGATAATTTGTTGTCACCATGTATTTTGCATAATTATGAACTTTAATTTAATGTAACATTAGTTGCTTGGCTGGAAGATCACTGCTTGGGGAAGCCATACAGTCATCTTTGTACATGTTTGTGGTTAAATAAAACTTAAATTAAAAGTTATTTAGCATCTGTTGCTGCATAGAACACTGATTCAATTTAATAGATCCTTAAGCCTATATATTCATTTACGTGACTTCCAACATTATTTTTGTCTGTTTTCACTTCAAATATCTCCACATTTATCAATTCAAAATAAAAGTTACTTCAAACTAAGACAGATTCCAGCAATTAGTCCATTATCTATATATGCAAAATAAGCCATTATACGCGTATAATAAGGCCAGAAGCTTCCATTTGCTCCTCAGCCCTAACTCCTCCCTCCGTCATCGGCTGGAGGAGCCTTGATCTAGTCATCTACTGTTCCAGCCTAGTCAACCTCATGTCCATTGGGGGGCGCCACCCGTCTGTGCACGCACCACTGGGCCCCGTGCCTACACTCACTGTACTGCCCTTTTTTTTTTAGGCCAAGGGTGTTAGTTCCTCTAGCCAGAGATTACAACTCTTACCCAATCATGTCTTGTGTCTTCTTTATTATGAAGGACAGCTGTTATAAATATATATTAGATGGATACTCAAAACCATTGGATTTCACAATTTTAATGAACTTAACAAACATAATCTTCTACTTGCCAGAAAATGTGGCAGGATCCCAGCCTCGCCCCACCTGACAGTTGGCCCAATGCAGGCTCTGTTCTGTTCGTCAACTACAGCACTCGCTACCGGGATGGGCTGGACCTCGTTCTGAAAGAGATCAACATCGAAATCAGTGCGGGAGAGAAGGTAAACACAAACCCAACTAGTCGCGACTCTGAAAACTGATGTCAGATCGAGGCAGGCACAGCAAGCAAATGTTGATGTTGATATCATGTTTGATTACGGGTTGCTTAAAGTTGCATGGTCCGATGACATTTGAATTTGTTAGTTATATTTTAGATAAGTAGCTCAGGTTGACCATTGTGTCCTAATATTCATTAGTCCCGAGTAACTTTGATGAAAAAGGGCTAGTTTTGGAGCAATTTGAAGCTGAAAGAACCCAAAATAATTTCGACAAGCTTGCCAAAAGTCCTGTGGCTATAACCAAGATGGTCATCTCGCGGTGACCACGTGATGTGAGATGACCTACTAATCCTGGAATCTGACAGGGATTGAGGTAGGTATTTCTGTTTGGGTTCAGAACATTCTGGGAGAGGATTGGTGCCATAGGCCCGTGGCACTAGGGTTTTTAACCAAATATTATTTTGTAGAAGGGTTAATTTTATTTATATCTATCAAATTGAGCAAGTAGCCTCGAATATCCAACATCACATATACATTGGTATATGATTGACATCGTCCCAATGGCAGAAATTTCAAAACATCAAACTATGCAACCACCCACCAAACTGCACATTCTATGATTCAGCCTGGCCTGAGCATTAATGGTGTGACGGGATCCTCCGCAATTGCGCAGGTTTCTGGGTTTAATGCTATGATTGCAAATGTGCCGTTCCACAGCATATGCGTCGGAGGACGGCCTGGGGTTGTAGCACCATATCAGTTTCTCTACTCACCTGTGACAAACTGCATGCTCTGCGATCCTGAGCCGTTCGCCGGCGCATACACTGCGGAATGGATGTAGCCATCATAGCGTTAAACCCACAACCCTTCGCATTTGCGATGGATCCCATCCAAACGATAACACATGACCAGAACAGTTGCTGCCATCATAGCATTAAACCTGGAGATCTGCGCATTTGCGGCGGATCCCGACAAGCCATTAATGCTCAGGTCCAGCTGGATAGTAGAATATGGCTGCTGCTATCATAGCATTAAGCGCAGAACCTGGCACATTTGCGATGGATCCCGTCCAAACGATAATGTATAGGCACAACCAAAATGGCTGCTGCCATCATAGCATTAAAACTGGAAACCTGTGTATTACGGTGGATCCCATCAAACTATTAATGCTCAGGTCCCAGCTGATATGGCCAGCATGGAACGGCTGCTGCATTAGCTAATACAAAAGATCTGAAAGTCAAAAACTTTCAAATGCACATATCTCACTCCATATAGTTCACTCCTTTTTACATTCAATAACAAAAAAACGTTTTCCTTTTATATACAGTGTAACTGACAAATTTCAAACGGATGCGCACAAAACACAGTCATGATTGATTGATTGGTGGTTGCTTTATACCGTGTCGGCAGCATAGGCCATATTCACAACGAGAAATGTTTTTTTTTGTTGTTCAAACCATCGCTTTTACATGTAAAAGCAGACAATCAATTATGTGCCAACAGACACTCATTAAATTAGAAAGTTCACAATCATATATTCCCATAGAAAAAGAAAAGTTTTTTTAATAATTGATAGAAATTATTTAGTAAACTATATGAGGAGGTACAGTCCAGCTGCCCTCAAAAAGGCTAAAATGTTTTCTTGTTTTACTTTAGTAAAAAGGTCATGCATACTGTCTGCAGTGTAGAATTGTTGGCACAGGGCCAAAAAATCAACACAACTTAGTAAAAATGTGCTTGAGTGTCAGTGGGGACTGACACCCAATACATTCACGGGGAGGTTCCCCATTGAGCAGAAAAGCATGTGTAAGCCACGAGTGGCCAATACGGCAGTGGCTAAGGACCACTTGGTCCCGCCAACCTCCCGCATGAGTCTGTGGTGGTTTTCCCACAGATGGTTCAATTTCTTTAAGTTTTTTAATGTTTTCATCCCACTCATATTGCCATTTAGATTTAAACCCACACTTCTTGCCATTTCAGGCCTAGCATCCTGGCCAGTAGCCTATCTAGGCTCCCTGATGCAATCACCCCCATCTGCCTATACGGCTCCTTACCTGAGAGGTCATTGCCATTGTAAGTCTTTCAATTGTGGCGTTCTCTGTGGCAGAGTGGTTAGAGTGTCTGACTTTTTTCTAGGTCAGACTCCTAATCTGAGGATCGGTGGTTCGATTCCCCGTGCCCCCACCTCTGCCAATTTGGATTTCCACCGCTGTGTATAACTTACAGCGTCATCAAAGGCCGGTTGCTCTCATACCATGTCTATGTGGTGTGGGAGGTTAAAAATCCCCTGGGTCGGTAAAAGTGTAGGCTCGGGCTTTCTATCGACCAGCAGTGGAATGAGGAAGACCAGTCGTCTATGACTGAAATTTCCCCTGCTTAAACAAGTAATGGACAACAACAACAAAAAAAATGTGGGTGGCTATTAGTGGTTTCAGATCAGAGTGAGGGATCATACACAGTTCAAGATCACAGTTCAGGGCCTTAAAAACACATGCATTCGCATCGTCAAATACATTAGAATTTAAATTACCCAAATTAATGAATTATACTTATAGAATTGACCAAATAGCATTGAATATCCAACATGGAGGGGGGGGGGGCAACATCCACCTCATTTCCCCTTCCCCTCTATGGCCCTTCACAGTAGGCCTACTTGGTCAGGGGAGGTTATGAAGTCACAAGATTGGCCTAATTGGTTAATGGCCTCCCTGCATAATGGGTGTTTCAAAGTGAGTGTCCAAAGGGGTGAGTTTATAAATTCACTGGTTATTCTGTATATGCTGTCCCAAATCATTAGCTAATACACCATTATCTAAGTTGGATATATAGGATAAAATGTAAGCAGTGGCTTTAATTTTGAAAAAATTATATGTCATCGGACCATGCAACTTTAAATATTACATAAGCTATTTTTGTCTAAATTAGATCCCCTCCCCCACGTTCAGTTCATGGAATGCTTTAGATAAAAGATTCACCCCTACGCAGAGTAGTGACTGTGAAAGCGCTGTGTGATGTCATATCTTTGCCACCAGGTGGGGGTGGTGGGCCGGACGGGGGCCGGCAAGTCGTCGCTGCTGCTCGCCCTGTTCCGCATCGTGGAGGCGGCGTCTGGCAGCATCATCGTCGACGGACTCAGCATCGCCCGCCTGGGGCTGCACGACATCAGGGCGCGCTTCGCCATCATACCTCAGGTACATCAGCCAACCGTTGCACTGTCACACCATCACACTGTCACACACACAACTACATTACACTGGGGCTCCATGCCATCAGGGTGTGCTTCACCATCATACCTCAGGTACATCAGCAGACCATTGTACTGTCACACCGTCACACACAACTACATTACACTGGACGACGTCAGGGCGCACTTTGCCATCATACTTCAGGTTGGGCCTCACTCACACTGTTGCATCAGCAGACCGTTACACCGTCACATTGTCACACAACTACACTACACACCAGCTGACCTCCGCCAGGTCATCCACTACCTCTCCTTGGCGGGACCCACAGCACGAGTGCTGAAGGCAGCACTTCTGATAGGGTACAACACCCTCCTCCACCAGGGGAACCTCGTCCACACAGGGGCTCCCACCGACCCTGGCCATGCGCTAAAATTCCAAGACATTACACCATCGCCGGCTGGCCTCAGCATCACCGTACGCTCTACGAAGACCAGGTGGAGGCTCGGCCAGGCATACAGGGTGCTAGTCCCCGCCATTCCCCGATCCCCATGCTGCCCCCTAGCAGCCTGGACAGCATATGTCGCCTACCAGCAGCCGCCCCCCCCCTTGGGCCGGCATTCATCGCGGTGGGCGGGGCCCCCCTCTTGGCGCCGGCTCTCCTGGGAGCTCTCAGGCTGGCCCTAACCGCCGCCGGAAACCCTCAGGCCAGCCGATACACACTCCACAGCCTCAGGAGAGGGGGCACCCAAGCATGTGCAGCTTCCGGGGCCTCCCTCGGGGAAATCATGGAACTGGGGACGTGGTCCTCAGCCTCCGTGCACACCTACCTCGAGAAAAAACAGATCACCACCGCCCCACGAGCCCTATCTACCCTACTTGGTTAAGGGCTTGTTACGGCCAGGACCACCAGCACTGGGACACATAACAAGGGGAGGGGAGATAACGAACGAACATAAGACTAGCATCCTGAAAAAACTGTCGAACGTAAATGTAAACGAAAAATGAATAAACCCACTATATACCTACACCTGTCTCCGCATTGGTGAATTGTGCATGTTAACCTAACATGGATAATTCGCCAGCGGAGATAGGCCCCACCTGACTGAGCTAATCCGACTCCACCCTCCACGAAAGAACACCCATACACACAACCCCGATGCCCCACCTAGCGTGGAGACAAACCTCCCCCACCCTACGGGAAGAGACCCCCCCCCCACCTTCCACCAAAACACCACGTGACCAGCCCGAATCAGACCTCCCTCCACGGTCACAACTCCTCTAGCTGCCGCCCCGATAACACTACCACCACCTTTCCTTTACCCACCCACCCACACCTCAAAAGAATGAGTATCGGAAGGGTTAAGGGCTCGTTACGGCTAGGACCACCAGCACTGGGACACATAACAAGGGGAGGGGAGATAACGAACGAACATAAGACTAGCATCCTGAAAAAACTGTCGAACGTAAATGTAAACGAAAAATGAATAAACCCACTATATACCTACACCTGTCTCCGCATAGGTGAATTACACTGGGGCTGCATGCCATCAGGGTGTGCTTCGCCATCATATCTCAGGTACATCAGCAGACCATTGTACTGTCACACCGTCACACACAACTACATTACACTGGACGACGTCAGGGCGCACTTTGCCATCATACTTCAGGTTGGGCCTCACTCACACTGTTGCATCAGCAGACCGTTACACCGTCACATTGTCACACAACTACACTACACTGGGGCTGCACGACTTCAGGGTGCACTTTGCCATCATACTTCAGGTTGGGCCTCACTCACACTGCTGCATCAGCAGACCGTTACACCGTCACATTGTCACACAACTACACTACACTGGGGCTGCACGACGTCAGGGCGCGCTTCGCCATCATACCTCAGGTTGAGCATCACTCACATTGCTACACCAGCAGACCGATGCACTGTCACACCACCACACTGTCACACTGTCACACAACTAGGCCTACACAACACTGGGGCTGCACGACCATAGGCTTCAGTGATGACAAGTTCTATTAAATTGCCTCAATATTCCCTTCTATTCAGCAACACATTCTTAATAAGGTTTAACTTTATTTCTTTTAAGGAATAGTGTCTATAAATGGTTTGCTGTTCTTCTTCGATTTCGACTTCGACAGGACCCTGCCATCTTCACTGGCACTCTAAGGATGAACCTTGACCCCTTCTCCTCTTACACCGACGGGGAGATATGGGCGGCGCTGGAGGCTGTTCAACTGAAAGCTGTGGTGCTGGAGTCGGCAGTTGGACTGAATCTGGTGATCGGCGAGACTGGCCACAACCTCAGGTAGTGAAGAACAGGCTCGATATCAGTTGCAAAGCTGCACGGTGTTGCGGTGGTGTTTGTTTGTTTGTGTGCTTGTTGCGATGGTGAAGTGCCGTTAGTTACTTACTGTACTGATCATTTGATAGGTTATTTATTGAAGTTTGCATAGTGCGATGGAATCATCCAATTTTCAAAAACACTTACCTAGATTTGATTGTACATATCCAACTTTAAGATACCGTCCAAGTGCCCTTCCTGATATGACCTTAGATGTTGCTAGGACGTAAAACAACAACAAACAAACAAACCGCCCAAGTGCTGCTGTCACTGTGTGCACTAACCATTACCTTACTGTCATTGTTCAGGCTACACCACCAGACCAACTCTACTGTCATTGTGACTGTCATTGTGTTTACTAACCTGTCACTGTTCACCAAACCCTACACTCAGTAACCCTGCTGTTATTGTGTTCTGGTAAGCTATAAGCCTGTATTAGGATGTCTACAGCGCCCCCTATCACCCTACTGTAACTGTCATTGCCACCGTCACTGTCATTATGTCAACCAACCCCCAACCCGGCAGTCGCTGTCACTATGTTAACCAATCCTCACCTTCTATCACTGTCTGCCGCAGTCACTGTGTTTACCAATCCTCACCTTCATCACTATCTGTTGCTGTCACTGTGTTAACCAATCCTCACCTTCATCACTGTTGCTGTCACTGTGTTAACCAAACCACACTCTTCCATCACTCTTACTTACTGCCATTGTCACTGTGTTTATGGTAAGGGATAAGCCCTATTAGGATGTCTACAGTGCCTCCTAACAACCTACTATCGCTGTCACTCGCACTGCGTTAACCAAACCCACCCTGCTTTCATTGTGTTAGTTATAAGCCTGTATTAGAATGTCTAGAGTACCTCCTATTACCCTACTGTAATTGTCACTGCCGCTGCCACTGCCATTGTCGCTGTCACTGTTACTGCGTTAACCAACCCCCACCCTGCTGTCATTGTGTTCTGGTGAGCTATAAGCCTATATTAGAATGTCTACAGCACCTCCTCTCACCCTACTGCAACTCTAACTATTGCTGTCACTATCACTATCGCTGTCACTATCGCTGTCACTGCTACCCCTGTGCCCCCAGGCTCGGTCAGTGTCAGTTGACACTGTCACTTTGTTAACAAACCCCTACCCTGTTGTCATTGTGTTCTGGTAAGCTATAAGCCTGTATTAGGATGGCTACATCGCCTTCTACCACCCAACTGTTGCTGTCACTGTCACTGTCACTGCGTTAACCAACCCCCACCATGCTGTCACTGTGTTCTGGTAAGCTATAACTAGTATAAGCCTTTATTAGGATGGCTACAGCTCCTTCTAACACCCAACTGTCGCTGTCACTGTCACTGTAACTGTGTTAACCAACCCCCCACCATGCTGTCACTGTGTTCTGGTAAGCTATAAGCCTGTATTAGGATGACTACAGCTCCTTCTACCACCCAACTGTCACTGTAACTGCCGTTGCCACTGTCACCCCGTTCCCGCAGCCTCGGTCAGCGTCAGTTGGTGTGCCTGGCTCGCGTGCTGCTGCGCAAACCTCAGCTGCTTGTGCTGGACGAGGCAACGGCGGCCGTGGACTTGGCGACGGACGAGTTGGTACAGCGGACCATCCGCCGAAACTTCCCCGAGAGCACCGTCATCACAATAGCGCACCGACTCTCCACGGTCATGGACTATGACCGGTGAGTCACTAATTTGTATCTTCTTGAAGATTTATACTGCCTATCATGGATAAGTCTGAATAGACTTGTTTTCACCATTAGACAGTTTGTCGATAGAAAGCCTGAGTCTACACTTTTACCGACCCAAGGGATATTTAACCTCCTACACCACATAGACATGGTATGAGAGCAACTGGCTTTTGACGACACTGTAAGTTATACACAGTGGTGGAAATTCAAATTGGCACCACCGACCTTCAGATTAGGACCACCAACCTTCAAATTAGGAATCTGACCTAGAAAAACATCAGACACTCTAACTTAGTAACTTCTAACCACTCCGCCACAGAGAACACCACATTTTATTATATTAGTTGATTAAGCAGGGGGAAATTTCAATCATGGTCTTCCTCATTCCACTGCTCCTTGCCCTCTGCTGATCCTTACCGCTCGTGTCTGAAAAATCGCCTGCCCCTGATTTTTGTTAATACAATTTTTTTTAACTAACACTAGGTATCGACAAATATTTAGTTTTAAGTCATTGGTTTGCCTCTGCCAGGGTTAAAACCCAGGAGTTTGAATCCCATGAACTACCTGAACAGGAGGCGGATGCTCAACTCATTTGGCCATCACGTCTGGTTACGTATTACATCTACGTCATATGCCAGAAAATAACAAATACAAATCAAATCTGCCCACCCAACCCTGATTTGTGTGATCAAAAGGACGATCACCACCAACTTTGAAAAAATATTTATTTGGCCTTATAAACATTTTCATAAGCGTCCTCCCCTCCCCATCCGTGCCCTCCACTGAA
The DNA here is from genome assembly GCA_030323885.1 of Branchipolynoe longqiensis. Classification (NCBI taxonomy): domain Eukaryota; kingdom Metazoa; phylum Annelida; class Polychaeta; order Phyllodocida; family Polynoidae; genus Branchipolynoe; species Branchipolynoe longqiensis. The sequence goes on from CM059198.1 coordinate 44,760,667, forward strand.
AGTATACAATAAAATGCTGATATTGTAGTAATGGTTGTATCATTTTTAACCCAATAGCCCTAGAATGGCAAGAAGTGTGCATTCCAATCCTACTTAATTTGACCGATCAACATTTTGATAAGTTTTATAAAGCGTATGTACAGTGGGTTTGTGCTCTAGTTAAAATGTTGATAATTGCGAAGGACCACTAAGTACCAACCACCGTTACAACCACACCGGTCAGTCATTAGGCACTCTACTTAGAGTGCCTAATGACAGTCACACCTGCAGTAATGACAGTCGTGACGACAGTAATGACAGTCGTCGTTCTGTGCTTGCAGGATTCTCGTTATGGACGTGGGGCGGGTGTGTGAGTTTGACTCCCCCAAGGTGCTGCTCAGCACCCCAACGTCCCGCTTATTCAACATGGCGCACCAGGCAGGGATGCATGTCACCACTTCCGGTATTGCCACGGCCATTATCGAGCCTACCGGAAGTGTGGAAGAGATACCACCAGAGGGCACCACCGATGATCGTAAATGTTGCTAGGATGTAAATCCCCAACAAGAAAACATCTTATGCGGGAGGTCGTTGGTTCAATCCCTGATCACGTCAATCCAATTGAGCTGCATTATTTGATGAAACATCACATTTTCAAAACCAGAAAACTGAACTAAAATAGATCCTACATAGTGGAGAATTTATTAACAATTTGTTGCTGTATATAATGGAATGCTGGATTAATTAAATGGTACTATTCACTGCTGAAACCTATGGTGTCCAGTATTTTAAGGATCATGTCAAAATTTAATGTAGCATCTTTTCACTTAAAATATTTCCAAAGTTAAAGTTGCATAGTCCGCTGGTTTTGAGTTTCTGTAATTTTCTGAGATAAATATATTAGGTTGATCGTTACAATCTACCTTACATTAGTTTGAAGTAACTTTTATTTTAAATGGCAAACTTTTGAGATATTTGAAGTGAAAACATGCCAAATTAATTTTGGCAAGCACACCAAAACTCTGACACCATAGGCTTCTGCAGTAAGAGGTTCTAATAAATTGCCTCAGCATTCCCTTCTATGTGGTGACAAATGTTTAATAAGTGAACCGGTATCTAAGTAAGATATGTAGAATCAAATCTAGATAATTGTTTTGGTTTTGAAAATTTGATGTTTTCATCGGACCATGCAGCTTTAATATAACCCCTTAAAATAAATGTTACATTAATCTAAAGTAAAGTGTGTTCTAATAATCAAGGTAATATATTTATCTAAAGTAAATGGCAGAAACTCAAAACCGTCAAACTATATAACTTTAAATATATATGTGTTCTGTATATATGTATTCTGTAGATATATATATATATATATGTGTGTGTGTATATATATATGTATGTATATATATATATCAACTGCTTGTGATATATCGGGCATCTGAATGCATTATATATGCATATATGTAACATATGCATGCATTGTATATACATAAATATATATACTCGGTATAGACTATGTACACTTCATATATACTATGTATGTGTACTATGCATACTATGTATGTGCACTCATTCATGATATATATGTTATAAGTATGCCTGCATTATGTGAGATATAACGTATTATATGAATATAAAGGGGCGGAGCATCTTGTGATATCCTCGGTCAATAAATCGGAGGCTTCCACCACTCCTCGCTTTGTCTCTTTTCTCCTACGAGGGCGTAGCCATCTCTTATACACATATCTCTATTGTATATACTATATATGATATATATACTGTATATATGTATGTGTTGCATACATTTATTTATATCCACTATATATAGTATGAATATTGTATATATATATATATATAGATTGTATATATCCTATACATAACATATATTCTATGTATGTATGTGCATTATGTATATATATATAATATGTATAATAATATAATATATATAATGTATATAATATACCTTATATACATCATGTGTTGTATAAGCAATATATGAGTATAATTATCTGTAAACTGATTATCCTTTAATGGTGCCTCTGGTTGCACCTTATCTGGACACCTCACAACTATTGACACTTAACAAATCAGGCGAATGGACAGGCTCTCTGCCTTGCCTGGTGCTGCCACCTGGCCTATTCAGCTGTCACGACTCAGCCTCTTGCCTGTATATAATATATATTATATATACATATATATAATATATGTATTGCATAAACATACATTTAGTGGATATACTACATATAGAGGTATGCTTAATATGTATATATAATTATCTTCTATATACATTATGTATACATACTCTTCATTAACTATATATATAAATGTATTACCCACATAGATGCATCTACTGTATATATTATGTGTATGTACTCAATGTGGTTGCATTACATGTATATGTACATATACACAGTGGAAATACGGTATGAACTTTATGCACAACTGTACACATTCCGTATATGTACTCCATATATATATATATATATATATATATATATATATATATATATGAGTCAGCCTCACGCAAACGGGCCAATCAGTGGTCAAGTGAAGATGTCGACATCGCAATTCTTAAAAGTGTAGTGCATTTCTGTGTTTCAAATTAAATTATCCTAGAAACAAATAAGCTTGTTGTATTTTCTCGACCTTTACATTCACTATAAATTTAAGGACTTTCCAACATGTCTGTCAATGCTAAACTAAAATTATACCGATCGACCCCGACATCCAATGATTGACGCCGACAATTTTAACAGATGTCGGCATCACAATTCTTAAAGTCTTGTGCATTTCTTTGTTTTATATTAAATTATCCTAGAAACAAGTAAGGTTGTTGTATTTTCTCGACCTTTACATTCAGGATAAATTCAAAGACTTTCCAACACCTCTGTCAATGCTAAATTATAATTATACTGATCGACGCCGACATCCATGCTCGATGCCAACAACTTCCCCCAATTGGCCTCTTTTAGTGATCCTGACCCATATATATATATATATATATACATATATATAATATATGCCACCTATATATATATATATATATATATATATATATGCAGTAAATGTATATATATATGTAATGAATATACTATATGAACTATATGTACTGATCTACAGAAATTCTGCTCTAATTATATTTAACAGTAACCTTTCATTACACTCCTTGAACAAGTTTAATTATTTCGGCACTTTTATTTATTTATCTTCCTTCTTCTACAACGATACCCAGTTAGTGTGACACACATAAACAGATAAAGCATGCATGTTTCTTTCCCATCACGTACAGTGGCCAGCAGCAAGCATGTTATTCGTCTGTTCTGTGAGAATGTGACTCTGTGAAACTAAATAACAGGCAATCTCCGCAGTCCGTGACCTTTGCCCCCAGTGCATGTTTATAGAGTGCAGCACTGTGACCTCTGACCCCAGTGCATGTTTATTGAGTGAAGTACCGTGACCTTTGCCCTCAGTGTTTGTTTATAGAGTGCAGCACCGTGACCTTTTCCCTGAGTGCATGTTTATAGAGTGCAGCACTGTGACCTTTGACCCCAGTGCATGTTTATTGAGTGAAGCACCATGACCTTTGCCCTCAGTGCATGTTTATAGAGTGCAGCGCTGTCACACTCTGTGATCACGCGTCACAACTCAACCATGCAATTACCACAGGTGCCTAGTAGATGAGAGTGCGAGTAGGGACATCTCTCTAATACACTAATTGTAAATAGGGAGAAATAGCATGACTGAAGGGGGCAGCATGCTGGAGGGGGCAGCATGCTGGAGGGGGGGGGGTCCATCCTACCGAAAGAAATTGACAACAAAAAGTGATACAAAATGGTGCATTCTGGTGAATTTTGACGAAAGATATGCAGCAAATCTTCTTTTTTTTTAAGGTAAAATAATTCTTTGGTGGGAGATTACAAATTAAAAGCAGGAAATCGGGAGCGTGGGGTTATTTGCTATATTTTAGGTAGATCTCCTGCCATGTTGGGAAACTTGGCACCTCTGGACTACCAGTCAGCAATGAATACTACCTCTCAACCGATGCCATAATGATTTGTGTTTGGTGCTCTAGATTGTGTCAAGTACAAGTACAGTGGACAAGTATAGGGAAGTAGCAGGAGAAGATACTGAAGAACTATGCAATTATATTCAGTCAAAGTCCTATTTATGGAATTTGTTCAAAGGTGGTGTAGGGCCTACAGCCTCTTTGCTAGATGCGGGATTCCTTCTTGCGAGAAATGTAAATTTCACATCCTTCATCCAAGCGACGTTGTTGCCACTGGAAACGAATTAATTAAAGGTTAATATCGGTGTACCTCATCATGTTGTTTTAATTTGGCGAATTTGTGGTCGGAATATAAGAGTTTATAGTTAAATAGTTGATTGGGTTTTAAGTTTTTGCCATTTTCTGAGATAAATCCATTAGATTAGTCGCTAAAATCTATTTTACTTCAGTTTGAAGCAACTTTTATTTCAAATGATTAACAACTTTATAGATAAGATTTACTGGTGAACTACTATATTCACTTGGATATCTAGCAAGAGTTTCAAAATTAATGTTGGTAAGCACGTCAAAATTCCAAGCACATTTGCCAAATCATTTATGTACACAACCGTCCATGTTATATGTAAAATGGGTAAGTGTTGGTGCAGTAAAACAAACTGCGACTACACTGCCACCTACTGACCTACTGGTGAACTACGATGTAGCATGGGTAAGTGTTGGTGCAGTAAAACAAACTGCGACTACACTGCCACCTACTGACCTACTGGTGAACTATGATGTAGCATGGGTAAGTGTTGGTGCAGTAAAACAAACTGTGACTACCCTGCCACCTACTGACTTACTGGTGAACTACTATGTATCATGGGTAAGTGTTGGTGCAGTAAAACAAACTGCGACTACACTGCCACCTACTGACTTACTGGTGAACTACTATGTAGCATGGGTAAGTGTTGGTGCAGTAAAACAAACTGTGACTACCCTGCCACCTACTGACTTACTGGTGAACTACTATGTAACATGGGTAAGTGTTGGTGCAGTAAAACAAACTGTGACTACCCTGCCACCTACTGACTTACTGGTGAACTACTATGTAGCATGGGTAAGTGTTGGTGCAGTAAAACAAACTGTGACTACCCTGCCACCTACTGACTTATTGGTGAACTACTGTGTAACATGAGTAAGTGTTAGTGCAGTAAGACAAACTGCGACTACACTGCCACCTACTGTCTTATTTGTGAACTACTGTGTAACATGGGTAAGTGTTGGTGGAATAAAACAAACTGTAACCGCCCTGCCACCTACTGACATACTCGTGAACTACTTGTCTGACTGGTGCCCCACTACGTACATTCTGACAACCTCACCAGGCCTGAAGGCGTTCACTCGCTCCCCACAACCAAAATGGGCATTGTGTGCGACAAGAGCAGTAGCTCAACTTTACCATCCACCAACCCAACTAGAAAGACTAAATACACCCACCAATGAATCTGATGGCAACACCACTGCAACAAATCTAGGCCTCCTGTATTTAACAGCCATTGTTAGCTCACTTTAATACATATATACTCTGAGATAAAAGATTCACCCTGATCCAGAAGAGGGGTGGACCCTGCTTAAATGAGCACAGACTGCTTCAGTAGCCATTAACTGTGGTTGTGATGGTACCAGTGCGCAGTGTTTATCTACATTGGTTTAAAGCTCGGAAATTGAGAGGGTCGGCGGTTCGATTCCCCATGCCCCCAGCTCTGCCAATTTGGATTTCCACCGCTGTGTATAACTTACAGCGTCATCAAAGGCCGGTTGCTCTCATACCATGTCTATGTGGTGTGGGAGGTTAAAAATCCCTTGGGTCGGTAAAAGTGTAGGCTCGGGCTTTCTATCGACCAGCAGTGGAATGAGGAAGACCAGTCGTCTATGACTGAAATTTCCGCTGCTTAAACAACTAATGGACCAAAAAAAAAAAAAAATGACAAAAAACATGGCGGCCAAAGAAGGCTCTCGACTCGACTTTCAAAGTTTATCAATCTACATGATTTCATTAATTATTCACCCTAAAAGTAGCAGGTTCTGGTGGATGAGTATTTGAACAATATATTTAAAACATTAGATTGTAAATGTCAAGCAGTTATTTCCTTTTTGTGTGTTTAGCAGCCATGTCACAGAGACAGTGCGACGGGAGTAAGTAATAATAAATATAGAATTTTGACTTAATAAAGCAGAGGGGCCTTTTAAGCAGGGTCCAGCCAGAGATAACTCAACCAAGCTAATTGTATTGTCTTCTCATTACGTAATAGATCAATAATATACCCTCGATACCAATATTGTGTAAATAATCCTTAATTGAAAAATAGCGGAAAAACCAGTGCTCTGGCGCTGTCAAAAGAACATATTCAGCAGATTAATCATATTTGCTATAAAAAAAACCCACTAAGAAACATTATCTCGGCCAGTGGGGGTCTAGGGGGATATGAATCACAAGGACTCTTCTGACAGCATGAGATATTACCACAATGAACTCAAACTGATTCATAAAAACCCATAAAAAGCCACACATCTCCGCGTAGTGAATTACCTGTTGTAAAGACTGCATCAATTGTTCCATTTCCGTTGACCTTCTCAGTGGCGGTTTCTGCGAGTACTTGAGTTACTGAAAAATAGAGTAGTAGAGTTCTACACGTCCATATATTCCCTTATCCGAAATCCTTGTGGCCAGTTGTATTTTGGATTTCAGAATAAAGGTATTTACGGAGCATTAATCCTACAGTTAAAATGTATGGATAGTCACACTAAGTGGGATAAAAAAAACTTGCATAAATTATTACAGTTTATTTATAGAGTAATATGCCAATAAATCAAATAATTATAGACAAGATATACAGTAGTATAACAGTTGGTGCAACTTAAGCATATACAGCTTCAAATAAATCATAATCAAACACACTAATATTTCTCCAGAGAAATGTATGAATATCCACACGAGGTGGGATAAATAAAGCCCAGAAATAATATTAGAGTTAATATATATATTATATACTTCACAGAAATAAAAAACCTTCGGTTTTCAGAACATTTTGGATTTCAAAATTTCGGTTAAGGGAATAATCAGAGTAATATAGATAAGTGTTAATATATGTGGATTCCAACTTGGGTTACTGAAAAATAGAGAAATAAATCCCCACTAAGCAAAGAAATATTGTTAGTGTTTTTAATTTGAGTTATCAATAAATGGAAAAATAGAACTCTACTAAACAAAGGAAATAAGTTAGTGTTTTTAGACTTGTTCTCCAAAGCCGTGTTTACACGGGAGAGTTAAATCGCTTCATATAAATCGCCTTGCCTAGTTCGCCTCACATTCGCCGTGTAAACGCGCCACTGAAGCGGATTAGGGCTGATTCGCTTCATATGATTCGCTTTATGAATACCTGGTCGCGAGGTGGTTTATTTGAAGCGATTCAGCTGGTTCCCAGGCGGCGATAGTGTAAAATAGCAGTGCTCGGCGGCTGCAGGCTCAGCTGTAACTATCGCTGGTGCCCGGCAGTGTTAGGGACCGATTAGGCCGAAATCTATTGAATGCGATCATAGTTAACAGAATTACATACTCAAATAATGAAATTTAATTAAATTAACCTTAAATTCCAAGCGATATTAACGTAGCAGCTACATCGGCGTCGAATCGCCGAGTGTAAACTAAACAAATAGCAGTGCTCGCCGGCTACAGGCGGACCACTAAGGCTGCTGGTTCCCGGCACCGAAACACTTTCAAACTCGGTCCATGTAAACACGCCACTACATCGCTTCATATATATCGATTTGCCTAATTCGATTCACAATTGCCCGTGTAAACACGGCTATTATTGAGTTACTGAAAAATAGAGAAATCGTCAGCAAAGGCCATAATCAGGGTGAGAAGTGTTCAACTTGTATTCTGTCTATATATTATTTTATTCAACCATTGCCTTTACACTGAATGTAAAACAAGAAGCAATTCTAGCGTATCACCACACAACGCAGTGAACTTACGAGTGAAGTAGAGTATGACGGCCATGAGGATGGCCCCTGTCACTAGTCCCAGCAGGATGTAATAGGTGCCGCACCTGGCCGACTTGGTCCCGTCCTCCAGGTCCAGATTCACCTCTGATGAAGTACCTGCGAAATCAGAGAATGACTTTTGAGAAAAAAGGAAATCAAGGAAAGGAAAACCTCCCACACATACTGAAACCCCCTTCACCCTCATCCTACCCCCCCCCCCACAAATTACCTCCCCTCCTCCGCCACACACTGAATAGGTATTACAATAGAAAGCACGTTTTAAAAATGATTTTGAAGAAAGGGGGAAAAAAGAATGAAGAAGAAAAAAACGGAGTAAATGGAAACAAATTAATATAGAAAAAAGCGTGGGAAAAGTCATATATTACATTTAAAAAATACTTAGCGATGTCTAAAATAATTACTTATACTAAGTTAGCGTGGCTTTGAAGAGAAATGTAAAAGAAAAACATAAGAAAAACAAAAGAAACACCTTTACTGAAAATATAAATAAACATTGAAAAAAAACCGCTGACTGATAAAAAAAAGTAATACAAATAAATGGAACTAATCCTGCTTTGTTTCAAAGTAAAATTGGATTGCAGCAGTAGGCCAAACATTCCTGCAAAGAAAAGCCCTGCATCCAGACCAATGTCGTCTCAATATAGCAAGTGTCCTCTCATCGAGCGGACAAATAACAATGTCAATGCATACATTGAGAAGTTGTTCGCTCAGGGAAGTAGTCTGCCAATCACGGGAATTCTTGAAAATAGACATAATTATTGTATATAATCGATTAACATGATAAGAAAAGTAAAGAAACAGCAATATAGTATTATCGATATACTAAATGTCTATACTCTCTCTGTGTCGCTTGTTTAGTTTATAATTTTCAAGTAGAATGTCATGTTGAATCCAGCTATAGAGGGTATTCCCGTGACGTCATCAACCGGAAGTGCGGCCATCGTGGCAATATCAACTAGTAAACACCCTGTCGGTTACAGTAACATAGTCCATAGGGAGGTAGATCATTCTTTTAGTTTTATTCCAAATTAATTTAAATGCAGAATCCTAACCTTATAAATTAAATATAATCTTTTTGTTGAATATCTTTTCTGTATGTTTGCCAAACAGTTTGTTTCTAGATTGTGTAGTTTTAGAGATATTTAACTTTTTTCTGTATAAAGATTGCTCACGGCCATTGACAATGCATTGAGTTTGACGGTATGCGCAGTGCAAAACGTCTATGTTATTCAAAATTAATAGAAATGCAGAACCCTAACCGTATAAATTTAATATAATCTATTCATTGAATATGTTTTCTACATGTGTTCAAAGCAGTTTGTTATCTAGGTGGTGTGGTTTTAGAGATATTTCACTTTTTCTGTATGAAGATTGCTCACGGCCATTGACAATGCATTGAGTTTGCCGGTATGCACAGTTCAAAACGTCTATTTTATTCAAAATTAATAGAAATGCAGAACCCTAACCTTATAAATTTAATAGAATGTGGTTTTAGAGATATTTCAATTTTTCTGTATGAAGATTGCTCACTGCCATTGACAATGACAATGACAATGCGTTTATTATTGCGGCTATTATCGCCACAATGGCCACACGTCCGTTTAGCATGACGTCAGTGCATACCCTCTATTGTCATTGTTTCTTGTCCCAACTCTAGACTACAGCCAGAGATTGTGGAGTATCACACTAGTTCAGTTAGAACTGGTCTAAATTGAAAGTAGCACCAGCCAAAGTAGATAAAAGATTCACCCGGTACTTGTAGTACACAGGTGAAGATCAGCCTTATATAAATACGGGCGAAAATAGCATTAGTATGGAACATCACCTAGAAACTGTGGCTCCAGTATCAAATGGCTACCCATGTAGGCACAGAGTTGGTGAAATGGGAGAGAATGCAAAAAGACAAGATGGCGGCCATAGAATGCCGTCGATTTCACTTTTAAATCTTATTAAACTATATATTATATTATATTTTTCAACTCAAAGGTAGCGGGCTATCAATAAGATATATGTAAAGAATAATTGTTGCTTCTTAGATTGTAAAATTAGGCTCTCAATTCGTTGACCCGCATTTTCGGCAGCTTTTACATAGGGTTGGTTTGCACCCCTACTGCAGCAGTACGGGGTGAATATTATATCTACAGCCAAACAGGACAAGTACCATTATCAATGAAGTCTGAATACCACGTACGGTGGGCTACCATACAGGTTTGATGCGTAATAAGCAGCATTGCGTTTGATTCACGGTTGGGGGGGGGGGGGGGGGGGAGCCTTGGCTCATCTCCTCACCTCCTTCTGGACCCTCGCCTAGGACCTCGCTCACCCGAGGCGCCACCTGTCACCTCCCACTGGAACCTGCTGCCACATTACTTTCTTCTTCCTGTTCCCTTTTGTCCCCCTTGTTCTTGTTCCATTACTCTCCACATAACCTGTTCCCTTGTGTCCTCCTTGTTCTTGTTCCATTACTCTCCCCATACCATGTTCCCTTGTGCTCCTTGTTCTTGTTCCATTACTCTCCCCATACCATGTTCCCTTGTGCTCCTTGTTCTTGTTCCATTACTCTCCCCATACCCTGTTCCCTTTTGTCCTCCTTGTTTTTGTTGTACTACTCTCCCCATACCCTGTTCCCTTGTGTCCTCCTTGTTCTTGTTCCATTACTCTCCCCCATACCCTGTTCCCTTTTGTCCTTCTTGTTCTTGTTGTACTACTCTCCCCATACCCTGTTCCCTTGTGTCCTCCTTGTTCTTGTTCCATTACTCTCCCCCATACCCTGTTCCCTTTTGTCCTTCTTGTTCTTGTTGTACTACTCTCTCCATACCCTGTTCCCTTTTGTCCTCCTTGTTCTTGTTCCATTACTCTCCCCATACCCTGTTCCCTTTTGTCCTTCTTGTTCTTGTTGTACTACTCTCCCCATACCCTGTTCCCTTTTGTCCTCCTTGTTCTTGTTCCATTACTCTCCCCATACCCTGTTCCCTTTTGTCCTCCTTGTTTTAGTTCTACTACTCTCCCCATACCCTGTTCCTTATTGTCCTCCTTGTTCTTGTTCCATTACTCTCCCCATACACTGTTCCATTTTGTCCTCCTTGTTCTTGTTCCCTATACCCTGTTACCCGTAGGGCTTGAGGGCTTGAGGGCCTACAAGAAGCTGTTCTGACCCCCACCTCACGCTCCTCCCCCGTTTGTTGCAAATCGATTATGTAATACATATTTCAACATAAATAATCTGATCATGAACACAACCATGCATTTATTGTAAACTGGGGTTCACATTGCTGTTAATTTGTTATCTTCGCATTGATTTCCTCACCAGGGTTTGCCTCTTCGACATCTGATTCGAAGCCCTTATTATCCGACCCTGCCGACTCATTCCCGTCTGGCCTGGTCTCCTCGTTACCCTTCGCCTGAAGAAATAGAATCATTGAAGGCAATGTACACAACTAATGCGCCCTCATTTTAAAGCAGACCAGATGGGATGATCGAATGAGTTGAGCGTCCGTCTCCCGTGTTGGTAGATTGTGGGATTCCTGGTCGAGTCAAACCAATGACTTAAGAATTGTTACTTGCCGCTTCCTAGCCAGGCACTCAGCATTATTAGAATAGGGCACGGACTGGTTGGCACAGCATCAGGATAATGTGACTGAGTGGATTATCAGGTTATGGTGCCGGCAGCCTGGTATCCCAGTGGGGCAGCACTATAAAGTTGCCATGAGTGCACACTGTCTCAAGTCAGTACCCGTCCTGATATGTGCTTAGATGTTGCCAGGATGTAAAACTCTATCAACCAACCATTTTGAAGCATCTAACAGTATTCATGTGACAAACTGTATCCAAACACTAACTACACCAGGCAGGACAACTTGAGTGTTTGTTTTGTTGGAGTTTTAAATCCTGGCAACATCTAAGGTCATATCAGGACGGGTACCGACTTGGGACAGCGCGCGCTCATGTCTACTTTATAGTGCTGCCCCATTGGGAGACCAGGCTGCTGGGAGCATGACCCAATATCATACATACTCAGGCACATTATCCTGATGCTGAGCTAACCAGTCCTTGCATGTCCTAGTAATGCCGAGCGCCAGGTGCAGTAATGACCAGTATAAATTTGGTAAATCATTGGTTTGACTCGGCCGGTATTAACCGCCTACCTTCCGCATGGGAAGCCTGTGCTCTAACCGATTCGGCCACCGCGTCCGGTCCCAACACTGGGGGTGAATTAAATTGATGCTATGCACCACCTGTGACGCTATTGGGAACTACTGCATGAATATTACTGCGAAATGAAATATGCAATCCCTTTAATTTCGTTTGTAGGATGAAAGTCCCTTTCGCTGTAATAACCCGTTATAACAGGAGCCTTCCTACCGGGTGTGGCAAGGGGTGGTGGTGTCTGTTGTTTACTGGTCGCCATGCGATGGAGGAATCAGGGTTGTACGGTGTCGTGTCGTGTAGGGCACGGCTGATAGGCGTGCAAGTATGGGCATTGGGTGGTGTTTTTTTATATAACTTCGCTGTTTGAAGCGAAAAAAACCTGAAAACAACCAAACTTGTCAGGTAAAATTTGATGCTTTGATATTCGATGTTAAAGGGCTGTCACACTACGACTTAAGAGCCAACATAAGCCTGGCGTAGGTTACTTTCCGTCATTACATTGAGGTACGTTGGATTACGTTATGATGATGTTAGAATGATGTTAAACTGATGTCGAGCTACGTCATGTTACGTCGTGTTACATCGGTGTGGGTCAAGGTTTTCAACATGTCCAAAACTTTTGACGTAGCTCGACGTGATGCTCTGACGTTCGGGTGACGTCACACTCACGTTATGCCGACGTTAGACGTGCGGGAGGGATGCGTCAGCTACGTTAGATCAACGGTAGTTGTTTGGTTGTTGTTTGTTGGTTGATTGTTGGCTGGTTGGTTGTTGGTTGGTTGTTGGTTGGTTGTTGGTTGGTTGTGGATTGGTTGTTGGTTGGTTGGTTGTTGGTTGGTTGGTTGGTTGTTGGTTGATTGGTTGTTGGTTGGTTGTTGGTTGGTTGTTGGTTGGTTGTTGGTTGGTTGGTGGTTGGTTGGTTGTTGGTTGATTGTTGGTTGGTTGTGGATTGGTTGTTGGTGGTTGGTGGTTGGTTGGTGGTTGGTTGGTTGTTGGTTGGTTGTTGGTTGGTTGTTGGTTGGTTGGTTGGTTTTTGGTTGATTGTTGGTTGGTTGTGGATTGGTTGTTGGTTGGTTGTTGGTTGGTTGGTTGTTGGTTGGTTGTTGGTTGGTTGTGGATTGGTTGTTGGTTGGTTGTTGGTTGTTTGGTTGTTGGTTGATTGTTGGTTGGTTATGGATTGGTTGTTGGTTGGTTGTTGGTTGGTTGGTTGTTGGTTGGTTGTTGGTTGGTTGTTGGTTGGTTGTGGATTGGTTTTTGGTTGTTTGGTTGTTTGGTTGTTGGTTGGTTGGTTGGTTGTTGGTTGGTTGATGGTTGGCATGACGCTAGACCGACGTTACGACCATGTTGGCTACGCTGCGGTGTCGTCCAACTTGGGCACGTAATTGCATATCACATCGGGAATTTCGATACATTTCACGTTGTCCCTACGCTGACGTCGTTACGTCGTAGTGTGACAGGGCCTTAAGACTGATATGCATCAAGTCTATGACTGCAAAGGGCGGGGCTAAATCACCACCACCACCAAGTCCGCACCTAACTAAGCCCCCCCCCCCCAACTAAGTCACACCTAACTAAGCCCCACCTAACTAAACCACACCTAACTAAGCCACACCTATATAAGCCATACCTAAATAAGCCACACCTAAATAAGCCATACCTAAATAAGCCACACCTAAATAAGCCACACCTAACTAAGCCACACCTATATAGGCCACACCTAAATAAGCCACACCTAAATAAGCCACCCCTAACTAAGCCACACCTATATAAGCCACATCTAACTAAGCCACACCTAACTAAGCCACACCTAACTAAGCCACACCTAAATAAGTCACAAATAACTAAACAGCACCTAAATAAACCACACCTAAATAAGCACCACCTAACTAAGCCCCACACCTAACTCAACCACACCTAACTAAGCCCCACCTAACTAAGCCCCACCTAACTAAACCACACCTAACTAAGCCCCACCTAACTAAGCCCCACCTAACTAAGCCCCACCTAACTAAACCACACCTAACTAAACCACACCTAACTAAGCCCCACCTAACTAAACCACGCCTAACTAATCCACACCTAACTAAGCCCCACCTAACTAAGCCAGACCTAATTAAGCCAGACCTAACTAAGCCCCACCTAACTAAACCACACCTAACTAAGCCCCACCTAACTAAGCCCCACCTAACTAAACCGCACCTAACTAAACCACACCTAACTAAGCCCCACCTAACTAAGCCCCACCTAGCTAAACCACACCTAACTAAGCCCCACCTAACTAAGCCCCACCTAACTAAGCCCCACCTAACTAAACCACACCTAACTAAGCCCCACCTAACTAAGCCCCACCTAACTAAGCCCCACCTAACTAAACCACACCTAACTAAGCCCCACCTAACTAAGCCCCACCTAACTAAGCCCCACCTAACTAAACCACACCTAACTAAACCACACCTAACTAAGCCCCACCTAACTAAACCGCACCTAACTAAACCACAGCTACCTAAGCCCCACCTAACTAAGCCAGACCTAACTAAGCCCCACCTAACTAAGCTCCACCTAACTAAGCCCCACCTAACTAAACCACACCTAACTAAGCCCCACCTAACTAAGCCAGACCTAAATAAGCCCCACCTAACTAAGCCACACCTAAATAAGCCCCACCTAACTACACCCCACCTATCTAAGCCCCACACCTAACTCAACCATACCTAACTAATCCCCACCTAACTAAGCCCCACCTAACTAAACCACACCTAACTAAACCACACCTAGCTAAGCCCTACCTAACTAGACAACACCTAACTAATCCACTTCTAACTAAGCCTCACCTAACTAAGCCCTCAACAAACTAAGCCTCACTTAACTAAGCCACGCCTAACTAAGCACTATCTAACTAAGCCCTCACCTAACTACGCCCACATCTAACTAAGCCGCACCTAACTAAGCCCCACCTAACTAAGCCCCACGTAGCTAAGCCCCACCTAAGTAAGCCCTCATGTAACTAAGCCTCACCTAACTAAGCCCACATCTAACTAAGCCGCACCTAACTAGGCCCCACCTAACTAAGCTCTCACCTAACTAAGCCCACATCTAACTAAGCCCCACCTAACTAGGCCACACCTAACTAAGCCACACCTAGCTAAGTCCCACCTAACTAATGACCCTCACATAGCTAAGCCCCACCTAACTAATGGCCCTCACATAGCTAAGCCTCACTTAACTAAGCCCTCACATAGCTAAGCCTCACCTAACTAAGTCCCACCTAACTAAGCCCCCACCTAACTAAGCTCTCACCTAACTAAGCCCACATCTAACTAAGCCCCACCTAACTAGGCCCCACCTAACTAAGCCACACCTAACTAAGTTCCACCTAACTAAGCCCCACCTAACTAAGCTCTCACCTAACTAAGCCCACATCTAACTAAGCCACACCTAACTAGGCCACACCTAACTAAGCTCTCACCTAACTAAGCCCCACCTAACTAAGCCCTCACATAGCTAAGCCTCACCTAACTAAGCCCCACCTAACTAAGCCCTCACATAGCTACGCCTCACTTAACTAAGCCCTCACATAGCTAAGCCTCACCTAACTAAGCCTCACCTAACTAAGCCTCACCTAACTAAGCCCCACCTACCTAAACCTCAACTAACTAAGCCCCCCTAACTAAGCCGTCACATAGCTAAGCCTCAACTACCTAAGCCACACCTAACTAAGCCACACCTAACTAAGCCACAGCTAACTAAGCCTCACTTAACTAAGGCCCACCTAACTTAGCCCCACCTAACTAAGCCTCACCTAACTAAGCCACAACTAACTAAGCCTCCACTCTGCTCACCGACTTGGACAGTTCTTCAGCCTTCTTGCTCTGCTTCCTTGGGTATGGAGTCAATGAACGCTTCTTCCATTTAAACGACTTGGCCAGTGTCGCGACAGTCTGCATCGATGTCCTGCTCACTCCGCCTTCCTGCAAAATGGTGCAAGATTTGCGGTTCAGGGTGCAAGGTTCCACAATTGAATTTTTTTAACATTTTAATTCTTAGGTAAATACTTCTATTCCTCTGAACACAAATAATAAAACCCGGGGAAAATACTCATTACCACAATGTTACATTGATCTCGATGTTAGCTTAAGACAATATATAGCATGATTCAAATAACACAAAAACATGACAGAAATGTGTCGACTAAATTATGCTTATCCGGCATCCAACATAAATGATCCATGACTGGGGTGGACACTTACTACACACAGGAGCGTTCGTTGCATGGACTGTGGACAATGGTTAAAGTGTGTCACTTAATACTTATCAAACCTTATTGACAGTTTGTTGAATTTAACCATTAACATAAATATAGGTTAGTTTCATAAAATGGAGATGTAATGTACTAATGTATACAGATCATCCTGGCGGGTGACAACGCGATCACGTGACCAGTGGTGGGCTGAAGGCGATAAGTAACATGTAATGAAGGCAGGAACAGAGCTTGATAAAGTAACTGTTTATTACAATTAAATACAAAATTCACTCCTACGCAGAGAAGGGGTGAATGACAACGTAGTGCAAATACGGGCGAAAATTGGGTTAAGGTGGCATTCCTCACACGTGTTATGCGTAATGCGTTATGGGTCATGCGTTATGCGGTATGCGAATGCCATCATTCCTTACACATGTTATGCGTAATGCGTTATGCGGCACACGACTGGCTATATTTAAAAAATATAAATAAACAATTATTCTCCATACTGCTCTGTATATGACCAAATATTGCATTTATATCTATGTAACTTTTTGTACATGACATGGGGGTTCCTACCTTTATTATAACCAAATTATAGATAAGTATTCATATTTTTGTGGCTCTGGTAGCATTTTTACCAACCTGAACCCCCACCACCACCACTACCATATGTTTCCACTCAGAAGCCTTGTGCGTGACCGTTCCGTAATGCTCAGTCGCCTCTCCTAGTGTTAAACTAATGGACACGTCAGACTCAGGTTTCTATTCACACCCAGCTTGACGGATAACGCATTACCCACCGATCGCTACATGGACCGATCGGGATAATGCATTCGCATTCACATTCGCATTATGCGTGTAAGGAATGTAGCTCATAGGTTTCAAGGCGTTTAGATTTTTTGTCGCATTCGCATTCGCATTACGCGTGTAAGGAATGCGCCCTTTAGTGTGGAACAGGAAGTGGAATTTGTGGTCCCAGTATCTAACGGCTAGCTGTATCGGCACAGAGTTGGTGAAAAGAGGGAGAATGCAAAAAGACAAGATGACGACCAGGGAATGCGGTCGATTTCACTTTTATAATCTATTAAACTACATGTTTTTGGGCGGGTTTTCAAATCAAAAGTAGCGGGTAAATGTGAAGATGTATTGATGTGTTGATTCCATTTACCCAGCCTTTCGCCACTTTTTCTAATGGGTTTGTTCTTCACCCCTACTCAGGCTCCTGTAGTATGGAGTGAATCCTTTTATCTATGATACTATCAGTAGCCCTGTACACGAAACAGGGTTGGGGGTATAACTAGGGCTGCATGTGTAACTAACAAAACTACAGCTTTTCTCCAGTAGCACCTGGAATGTTTATTCCCCAAGACAGTAACCCATATCTCTGTGTTTTTGTTGTTGTATACCAGTTGATTAAGCGTCGAAATTGCAATAACGGAAATTGGTCTTCCTCATTCCACTGCTCCTTGCCCTATCATACTAATGCTGAACATCAGGCTTAAAGTTGCATAGTCCGATGGTTTTGAGTTTCTGTAATCTTTCTGAGATAAATATATTAGATCGATCACTAGTATCTACTTTGAATTAGTTTAACGTTACTTTTATTTTAAATGGTCAACTTTTGAGATATTTATATGTTCTATTAAATTGACTCAGTATTATTCCCTTCTATGCAGAAACAAATGTTCAATAAGTGCATCAGTATCTAAGTTAGATATGCAAAAATCAAATCTAGATAATTGTTTGGTTTTGAAAATTTCATATTTCATCAGACTATGCAACTTTAAGTAGTGACACGCATGGCGGTTTATGCTAGTACTTGATTTACTGAAAAATAGAGAAATAGGGCACTACAGGTCCATATTCCATTATCCGAAAGCACTGGGGCCAGTTGTAATTCGGATTTCAGAATAAAGGTATTTATCAAACATTAATACTGCAGTTAAAACATATTAATAATCACACTAAGGGGGATAAATAAAGAGTACATATACTATTGCAGTATATTTATGCACATACAGCTCCAAATAAACCATAATCAAACACATTCATATTTCTCAAGAGAAATGTATGAATATTCACACGAGGTGGGATAAATAAAGTCCATAAATAATATTACAGTTTACATATATAGGCCTACTGTACAGAAAAGAATTACAAGTATCAATTTTGTGGGCTCAGTGTCAGAATAATGTGACTCGGTGGGATGTAATTTCATGGCACTGATGGTATGATACACCAGTGCGGCAGCACTATAAAGCCACCATGAGTGCACGCTGCAGGAAGTCGGTGTACACCCCTAAAGACCTGCATAACACAGAACACACACTACACTGCTGAGTTTGATTCGGCCAGGATTCGAACCCAGGAGTTCTGGCGCTCAACTCATTCGGCCACTCCGCCTGGTTTCAACGGCATATATCCCGGTAGGTGGCATCATTGACAGTGTGATCAAACTGTAAGCGATCAACATGTTCGCGAAGATTTAGGTTAGTTACTGCAGTGTCAGCATGAATTTAAGAAAAAGCCCTCAGTCAGCATTTTAAAGTTGGTTGGTTGGTTGTTGGAGTTTTACATCCCGACATCTAACAGTCATATCAGAAAGGGTACCGACTGATGACAGTCCTCACTCATGATGACTTTATAGTGCTGCCCCACTGGGAGAGCAGGCCGCCAGTATCATGGCTTGATATGTCTAATCACATCAAGACGGTGTGTAGGGCATCATTTATGCAACTGAGACATCTCAGATCCATCAAGGATGCCCTGACACATGACTCGTTAGAGAAGGTTACTCATGCTTTCATTGGTTCATGCCTGGATTATTGTAATGCTCTCTTGTATGGTCTGCTGCTGTCAAGTATCTCAAAGCTGCAACGTATACAGAATGCGGCTGCCAGTTTGTTGACGGGTACAAAGAAATTTGATCATCTCACTCCTGTGCTGAAATCATTACACTGGCTCCCTGTGGACAAGAGAATCGATTTCAAGGGGCTGCTTCTTGTATATCGTGCCTTGCATGATCAGGCTCTAAAATATATGAGAAATATGCTCCAGGAGAGAACAAATGTTCGAATATGTGCGCTCCACAGTCTCCAGCCAGTTAGCAGTTCCTCAGAGCAGACTCAAAGGCTTTGGGGATCGTGCTTTTAGTATTGCTGCCCCGAGACTGTGGAATGCTCTGCCAGGATATATCACAGATGATAAATCTGTTGGTGCTTTTAAGAAAGGTCTTAAGACACATTTGTTTAAATCTGCTTTTAAGTAGGTGAAATTTATTTTCCTGTGTATTTGTATGTTATGTAAAGCGCCTGAGAACAGCTTGCTGGATCGGGCGCTATATAAATGTTTTATTTATTTATATTTATTATGACCTGACATCCCACTCAGAGCGAGACGTAGCTCAGGTGGTAGAGTGTCCACCTATGAAGGCGTCGGTCATCCTATGAATCCTGCTCAGTGGACCCATTTGCAGTTTGAGCTATTTTCCGTTCCAACCAGTGGTCCACAGCTGGTTCATCAAAGGCTGTGGTATGTGCTGTCCTGTCTGTGGGAAAGTCCATATAAAATACCCGTTGATGCTTATTGGAAAGAGTAGCCTATGTGGCAGCAGCAGGTTTCCTCCAAAGAAATATGTTTGAATGACCATTTGTTTGACGTCTAATAGCCAATGATACAAAAATCAATGTGCTCTAGAGGCATCATTAAATAAAAGAAGCTTTACTCTTTTTGTTATATCCCACTCAGTCACATTATCCTGACACTGAGCCAACCAGTCCTTGCCCTATCCTAATACTGCCAAGAACTTGGCTAGGAAGCGATAAGTATACATTTTTAAGACATTGGTTTGACTCGCATGCTGTTCTGAACTCATTTCCAAGCTAAGCTAAGCAGGATAATATGTGACTGAGTCGGATATCGCGATATGTTGCCGGCGGCACTGAATCCCAATGGGACACCATTATATTACCTCCCCTGACAACATGAGCTCTTACTAGCAAAAGGTGGTGCCCCGCCATGACATTACCTCAGATGCTTCCAGGACGTAAAACTCCAATAAACCCAACATATCCTTCACTTGTATTTGTTTCTTCCTTTATAATTGACAGTAGGCCTACTCTGTATTTATATAGAATATGCCTACTAATGTAAATAAAGGAATTTTTTTTTTTTTAATCCTACAGACCCCCCTCCCTCCAACAACATAAAATGCAACTACAATATTGTTTACGTATACACAGTATTAATATAAATAAATAAAATTAATAATAATATTTTTAAATACTAGACACCTCATAACAAAAATGTAACAACAGTAGGCCGGCTGTGTATTTATTCACAATATTAATATAAATAAATAAAATTAATATGTTTTTTAATCCTACAGACTCCCACCCCCCCACGACCCCAACGAAAAACACACAAAACACATCAATACTACCCAAGAGAAGCTCAGTTAATCCCAGTCACACGAGGCCTGTATTCACTTACGATCGATTAGCGATGTCCATACATCCTTCTTCCGCCCTCCTTAAGTGCTGTCGCCGCTAGGTTACCGACCTCCCAGCAACCATTTCAGAAGTTTTCGTCGTAAGAAGGATCCATCTGTTGCACTTGTAACCTCCTTGCGACCAGTGCGGTAGGCGCCAACCTGGCGCCGACCTGGTGCTGCCACGACACCAACCTCTCCTTAGTCGGCGAGATGGCGGCAACTGCTTGCGACTGGCGCCAACCTGGCAGCGAGCTTAGTCGGCGAGATGGCGGCAACTGCTTGCGACTGGCGCCAACCTGGCAGCGAGCAGTCGGCGCCAATACGTGCAATGGTGCGCTCACCGTTTTGGTTGGCACCAGGTCGTGAGCGGTCGGCACCATGTCATGAGCGGGCGGTGCCAGGTCGTGAGCGGACGCCGCCAGGTAGTGAGCAATCGCCGCCAGGTTGCGAGCGGACGGCAAAAACCAAAACGACACCCAGCTTTTCCACCGACAAAGCGGTCGCCAAGCGGTCGCCAACCTGTGACCGACCTGGCGCCGACTACTCAACACCGGGTCAGGGTTATACCCCAGTCACACGAGAGACAGCGTTCGCCGCCAACCTCCCTACGCCCACAAGGACCCCAACCACCCAGCGTTCCATTGGATACATTGATTCAAACACGTTTTAGGCGTGATGTCGGCGCGATGTCGGCGCGATGTCGGCGCCGACCACATTGTGACTGCAGCATCGCATGTGTTACCACCAACCCAAGACGGCGCCAGGGTGGCGCCAGGGCGGCGCCAGGGCGGCGCCAGGGCACCAACCATTTTGAATGGCGCCGCCGGAACAGGGCGTAAGGAGGTTGCACGTGCAGCAGCAGCAACCTCCTTGCGTCCAAAATTCGCGAAATGGACGCCGGGAGGTTGGCGTCCTCACGCCGACAGCACTCAATCAGGGCGTAGGGAGGGCGCAAGGAGGAAGTTTTGACGTCGCGAATCGATCGTTAGCGAACGCAGGCCTCGTGTGACTGGGGTATTAACCCGGTGATGACTGCGTTTTTGAATCAATGTATCGAGTGGGACGCTGGGAAGTTGGTGACCTTTTGGTAGTAAGGAGGTTGGAGGCGGACACTGCCGCTCCTGTTACTGGGATATTAAGGCCCAGTCACACCAGGCCTGTGTTCGCTTACGATCGATCCGCGAGGATTTTGCAATGGGGGACCTCCGACTTTTTAGTTCAAATTCCTGCCGTTCGCGTCTCCACTGAACTAGTGGGCCTATTCGGCACACTGTCACACTGCAAACCCAATGGCTATGAGCAATCTTCATACAGAAGAAGTCAAATATCTCTAAAACCACATGACCTAGACACAAACCACTTGGTATACATATAGAAAACATACAACGAATACATTATATTAAATTTCTAAGGTTAGGGTTCTGTATTTCTATTAATTTTGAATAAAATAAACGTTTTGCACTGGGCGTACCGCCGAACTCAGTGCATTGTCAATGGCCGTGAGCAATCTTCATACAGAAGAAGTCAAATATCTCTAAAACCACAAGACCTAGAGACAAACCGCTTGGTATACATATAGAAAACATACAACGAATACATTATATTAAATTTCTAAGGTTAGGGTTCTGTATTTCTATTAATTTTGAATAAAATAAACGTTTTGCACTGGGCGTACCGCCGAACTCAGTGCATTGTCAATGGCCGTGAGCAATCTTCATACAGAAGAAGTCAAATATCTCTAAAACCACAAGACCTAGAGACAAACCGCTTGGCATACATATAGAAAACAAACAAAGAATAGATTATATTAAATTTCTAAGGTTAGGGTTCTGTATTTCTATTAATTTTGAATAAAATATACGTATTGCACTGCGCGTACCGGCAAACTCAAAGCATTGTCAATGACCGTGTTGGCCCACTACTACCGATGCGCCACCAAGTGTCGGAAAATGAACTACGCCACATGTCCCCCATTAAATTACGACCATCTTACGACCACCTTACGACTAATCGCCGAATGCTCTGCGAGCAATCGCCGACTGATCGCCTACCATTTCGTCTTTTTTGGTCGCAAGGAGATTGTCGCTGCAGCACCAACAATCTCCTTACGATCGCCGACTGATCTGCGACCATAGTAGCAGTACTCAAGCATCACATGAGGCATTTTGCAGTTAAATTACGATCATCTTACGACCACCTTACGACAACCTTACTACAACCTTACGACTAATCGCCGAGCGATCGGCGACCGATGCGATGTGGCGCGTCGCCTCGTGCATAATGGTCGACATGGCGACGTATTAAATAGTTTGTAACAAATTGTTTCAATTTTGTCGCAAGGAGATCGTAGACTTTTGGTTGCGGATCAGTCGTAAGCGAACACAGCCCGTCGTGTGACTGAGGCATTAGGGAGAGATTACTTGTTGTCAATTGAATCAGCTTATATCAACGGGCCTGCCTCAATATGCTAAACAACAATCAGCCAATCAGCTGTATCTATGTATATCGCACGGTTTATACAAGGCCCCAGATTGGCGCTAATATGACACAAACACATAACACTAACGACGTTGTCGAATTACTGACGGCCTTGTTACCAGTTACGTCAGCGTGGTCAATGCAACGTTCCCCGCATTTACATGCTCACTATTAGTCATAGGTGTGACGTAACCGTAAATTGTGTGATTCACTGGGGACCGGCTCACCACGCCCACCACCCTCACTCCGCCCACCAGGCCCGCTTCGCCAACCCGCCCACCCTGCCTTCCTCTGTCTGTTGTTTTTATCCTCCTGGGCCGTATGCAGGTGTCGGTGTTACGGATCCAAAACGCGTTTAAACGGGATTTCTGGTTTAGCGCCGAAAAGTCGGTATGCGGGAGGCGTTGTTACGCTAACACCGCGCGTTTAAGGTCACGAAACTAACCCCGTTTCATAGGACGTTTACGGGCGGTGTTAGCGTAAGATTCTGCCCAATTCTATTTGATGCTGTCATATTTAACAGAATTACATACGCAATGGGTGAAATTTGAGCGATTTAACCCTAAATTCGAAGCGTTATTAAGGCTGCCGCTGCGTTGCCGGAGATGTTGGTGGTTATATTTTCGGGTCGACGGACGTGGAGTAAACAAATTGCCGCCGCCGCCGCATCGACGTCGCTATCCATACTGGCGGCGGCGTCGGTTTGTTTACTTTGCCTTCGTCGATTCGTAGATATAACTGTTGGTGTCGCCGCCGTTGCAGCGGCGGCGTTAATATTGCTTCGAATTTAGGGTTAATTTCGTAAAATTTCACTTATTGCGTATCTAATTCTGTTAAATATGATAGCATTTAATATATTTAAGCCTAATATATGGGTACAGACCCAGAGGGATTTCCCAAATCTATAAATAAATTCACGTTTAGCTAACACTGACCGTTTAGGCGCTTCTGCATACCACTTGACATAGTTCACCCGGCCGGGGATAGCTATACACGTTTAACGGCTAACACCAATTTCCCGTAACACCGTTTCCTGCATACGGCCGCCATATTCATGTAGTCGTGCCAGGCTTAGCCGGTGCTACACGCTAGCTCTGGGGTAGCTATCCGAGGCTAGAGGCGGGTTGGAGAAATAGGTCAAGTCTTATTCACCAATGTCCAAGCAGCCGCGGATAGCTAACCGTGAAGTTATTTATAGATTTGGGAATTCCCTTGAGTCAACAATATGAATAACGCCGCCAATGCGGCGGGAGCATTAATATCGGTTCGAATTTAGGGTTAATTTGATTAAATTTCACTTATGGTGCATGTAATTCTGTTAAATATGACAGCATTTAATAGATTTGGGCTTAATATATTCCCCCCGCCGCCGCCGCATCGACGTCGCTTTCCATACTGGCAGATGAAAGCAACGTCGGTGTGGTGGCGGCGAATTGTTTACTTTACTTTCATCGATTCGACAATATTAATATCGCTGCCGACTCGGCGGCAGCATTAATATTGCTTCGAATTTAGGGTTAATTTCATGAAATTTCACTTATTGCATATGTAATTCTGTTAAATGTGACAGCATTGAATAGATTGAGAGCCTCACACGCACACTAACCGGCGCGTCTAGCAGTTAACCCTGGTTTGAAAACGGGGTAGCTTAGCCTAGGCTATGGTCGGCGGTTAGCGCTGGCACCGGCACATGAATAAGAATTTTCCACCATTAGCTGTGTGGGGTTACCGTAGCCGCGGTTAAGGCCTTGGCACCACTACATGAATATAGCCCCAGGTTACACACTGAACCATATTCCTCTATCTTTGGTTTCCATCTTCTAAGTTACACACTGAAAACATAGTCCTTTATCTTTGGTTTCTACCTTCTAAGCTACACACTGAAAACATAGTCCTCTATCCTTGGTTTCTATCTTCTAAGTTACACACTGAACCATAGTCCTTTATCCTCGGTTTCTATCTCCTAAGTTACACACTGAACCATGGTGCTCTATCTTTGGTTTCTATCTTCTAAGTTACACACTGAAAACATAGTCCTTTATCTTTGGTTTCTATCTTCTAAACTATATACTGAAAACATAGTCCTCTATCCTTGGTTTCTATCTTCTAAGTTACACACTGAACCATAGTCCTTTATCCTCGGTTTCTATCTTCTAAGTTACACACTGAACCATGGTCCTCTATCTTTGGTTTCTATCTTCTAAGTTACACACTGAAAACATAGTCCTTTATCTTTGGTTTCTATCTTCTAAGCTACATACTGAAAACATAGTCCTCTATCCTTGGTTTCTATCTTCTAAGTTACACACTGAACCATAGTCCTTTATCCTCGGTTTCTATCTTCTAAGTTACACACTGAACCATGGTCCTCTATCTTTGGTTTCTATCTTCTAAGTTACACACTGAAAACATAGTCCTTTATCTTTTGTTTCTATCTTCTAAGTAACACACTGAAATTCTTACCTGGGAGCCTTCCTTTACCGTCATCTACATCTGCCTCCGCAGTAATCCTCACCTTGCCACACCTTACCACACCTGGTCCCATCAGACAATCCCTCCACCATCCAATACACAGGTAATCATGTATGTGGCTCCACACCTGTTGCACACTCCAGTACGTCGCAAGCAACATGCCACCAATAAGAGTACACTTTGGTTAGTTAGTTAGTGGTGCTCATCGCCCCTCCCTCATTCTTTCAGTCTTTCCCTCTCCCTCTTTCTCTCTCTCCCTCTCTCGGCCTCTCCCTCTCACTGCCTCCTTCTTGTGCTTTCTCTTACTCCCTCTCCCCCTCACTCTCTCTCCCTATATCTCCTTCTCCCCCTCTCCCTCCTTATCTCTCTCCCTCTCACTCTCTCCCCCCTTCTCTCTCCCTCCTTCTCTCTCCCTCTCACTCTCTCCCCCTCCTTCTCTCTCCCTCTCACTCTCTCCCCTCCTTCTCTCTCCCTCTCACTCTCCCCCTCCTTCTCTCTCCCTCTCACTCTCTCCCCCTCCTTCTCTCTCCCTCTCACTCTCTCCCCTCCTCTCTCTCCCTTCCTCTCTCTCCCCTTCTCTCTCCCTCTTCTCTCTCCTCTCCCCCCTCCTTCTCTCTCCCTCTCCCTCTCTCCCTCCTTCTCTCTCCCTCTCACTCTCTCCCCCTCCTTCTCTCTCCCTCTCACTCTCTCCCTCCTCTCCTCTCTCCCTCTCACTCTCTCCCCTCCTTCTCTCTCCCTCTCACTCTCCCCCTCCTTCTCTCTCCCTCTCACTCTCTCCCCCTCCTTCTCTCTCCCTCTCACTCTCTCCCCTCCTTCTCTCTCCCTACTCTCTCCCCTCTCCTCTCTCTCCCTCTCCTCCTCTCTCTCCCTCTCCCTCTCCCCCTCCTTCTCTCTCCCCTCTCCTCTCTCCCCCTCCTTCTCTCTCCCTCTCCTCTCTCTCCCCTCCTTCTCTCCTCCCTCTCCCTCTCTCCCCTCCTTCTCTCTCCCTCTCTCCCTCTCTCCTCCCTTCTCTCTCCCTCCCTTCTCTCTCCCTCTCACTCTCTCCCCCTCCTTCTCTCTCCCTCTCACTCTCTCCCTCCTTCTCTCTCCCTCTCACTCTCTCCCCCTCCCTCTCTCTCCCTCTCACTCTCTCCCCTCCTTCTCTCTCCCTTTCACCTCTCTCCCCTCCTTCTCTCTCCCTCCTTCTCTCTCCCTCTCACTCTCTCCCCTCCTCCTTCTCTCTCCCTCTCCCTCTCTCCCTCCTTATCTCTCTCCCTTTCACTCTCTCCCCCCTTCTCTCTCCCTCCTTCTCTCTCCCTCTCCCTCTCTCCCTCCTTCTCTCTCCCTCTCACTCTCCCCCTCCTTCTCTCTCCCTCTCACTCTCTCCCCTCCTTCTCTCTCCCTTTCACTCTCTCCCCCCTTCTCTCTCCCTCCTTCTCTCTCCCTCTCACTCTCTCCCCCTCCTTCTCTCTCCCTCTCACTCTCTCCCTCCTTCTCTCTCCCTCTCACTCTCTCCCCCTCCTTCTCTCTCCCTTTCACTCTCTCCTTCTCCCTCTCATTCTCTCTCCCATGTTATCTCTCACTCTCCCTAGCCCCCCTCTTGTTCACTCTCCCAATGCATCTCTTTCCCTTTCCCTCTCATGCTTTCTACATCTCCCTCCATCTCCCTCTCCTTCGCACTCCCTCTCCCTTGTTATCTCTCCCTCTCCCTCTCCTTCTCCCTCTACCTCTCCCCCTTTCTCTCTCCCTCTCCCTCACACTCACTCTCGTTCTATCACTCATTCTCCCTCTCTTTCCCTCCTTCTCTCCCACCCTTTATCTATTTCTACCCCTCCTTCTCCCCTCTTCCTCTCCCAGTCGCCCCTCTTCCTCTCCATCTTTCTCTCTCCCTCCTTCTCTGACCCTCTCTCTCTCCCTCTTTCTACCTCTCTCTCCCTCTACCACTACCTCCTTCTCCCTCTTTTAACACCCTCTCTCTCCCCCCCTCTCCCTCCCTCTCCCTCCCGCTCCCTCTCTCCTTCTCCCTCCCTCTCGCTCATTCTCTTTCTCCCGTTCTATCTTTTTATCTCTCCTTCTCTCTCCCTATGTCTCCTTCTCTCCCCCTCTCCCTATCTCTCCCTCCTTCCGTTTTTCTCCCCTTCTCACTGTATCTCCCTCTCCCTCTCTCATTCTTCCTCTCTCTATATATACAGAAACACCCCCGCGAGCACTCTAAATACATTCCTAAATAAAATACAGCTCAAAACAAATCAACATTATCCTGGGGTGTTATAACATACCCTAAATCTTCTTCTTTTTTTATTGTTGATACGGTTTTTATTCTGCCCATAGCGTGTAATCTCCAGCGAGGGTTCTTGTTTTCAATGCTGGACAGCTGTGAGGGATGTATGCCCGGGTTCCAGTTCCAGGTTGGTATCCCGGTGTCGTATTGTCAGCGCCCGGTCATCGTCAGCGGCCTGTCGTGGCTTCTGCGCATGCGCGGATTTTCGCACGTTGCGGCGATCACTGCTATTTGTTTTGTTTACACTCGGCGATTCGACGCTGATCGAGCCTGCTACGTTAATATCGCTTGGAATTTAAGGTTAATTTAATTAAATTTCATTATTTGAGTATGTAATTCTGTTAAATATGATCGCATTCAATAGACTTCGGCCTAATCGGTCCCTAACAACACAGCCGGTGTTACCGTGCCTGAGCTTGTAGCCGGCGAGGGAATGGGTCTTTTGCATATGTCTTAAAATCCGCGCATGCGCAGAAGCCACGACAGGCCGCTGACGATGACCGGGCGCTGAGAATACGACACCGGACCTCCACCAGCATTTATTTAAGTAGTTAGTTTCTATGTTAGTTTTTTGGTGTTTTTTTTAGTATAATTTCCTATCATATAACTAATATCTTAGCCTAGTATGTGCATCTAGTGAGATG
Source organism: Branchipolynoe longqiensis (assembly GCA_030323885.1). NCBI lineage: Eukaryota > Metazoa > Annelida > Polychaeta > Phyllodocida > Polynoidae > Branchipolynoe > Branchipolynoe longqiensis. The sequence goes on from CM059198.1 coordinate 44,789,437, forward strand.
GTAATAGGCTTGTGGATGAGTAAATAGACTTGCACCTTTGTCAAATATCCCAATAAATATCGGATAACTCAGCGTTCATTGTCAGGATAACTCTTAAGTTATGTATTTAATAACGTTGTAATGTTGTGAAGGAATCGTGGATAAAACAGATGAGTAGATACATAGGCCTCAATGGTCGATTGTGTTATAGTTAGACGGCCCCCATGTTTGCATGGACAAGAACAACAGAAAGAACCCTAGGTTTGATTCCCACATATTGAGTAGATGTTAATCAACTGTTCTGGTCCAATCACCAATATATGGAAAGTGGAGAGAGGTGGTTGCCATCGTCCTATTGGTTGCTAGGTTAGGAAAGTGAATAAAACAATGCTATAGCGAATCAGTGCTAAACGGGATATATCTGTATATGTATTAACATGTATTATAATGCATTATAATAATATAAAGTAACGTAGCATATCCAAGGTTTATATATTATATTATTGCACAATTGATATTGCATATATATTCGGAGTCACGCACCCACCTTGATCAGGAGTGCGCGAATGGGGTGCCACCTGCGGAGCGCCAAGTGTACCAAAACGTGACCGTGTGTCTGTCACTTCGTCTGTAATTTTCTTATATATATATATATATAATTAACAGGCTCAGACCACAGTTACGTAAGCCCAGTTTCCTTCAGTGTCTAACGTCATAGAAGTAATAATAATAGCCATGGGTTACTCAAAGTCTAATGGGGCGTATTCGATTAATCAACTCGGGTGACCCGAGCCAGTTTTTGCGCATGTGCACATCTTTGAATAAACAAATATGCTTCTCCACGCTCGGGGTCGGGAAAATGGTGGCTTAATTCAAAACCATTTTTTTTAAATAACCAATATAACTACAGCAAAATAGGATTTAAAGTATTTTATGATTGCATAGTTTAGATATATTTCCATTTCATTAATCTGGGTTATTACAACAACAAAAAACATGTAGGACTGGTACTGATAGCTGTTATCCTACGGGACGGTACCAGCGCAAATGTGACATCATCGTTCCTAGCCACCCTCAGCCAAGACATGGGTTACTGGGGTTGAGAATTTGTGACAACGGCACGGTTTTCGATTTGAAATTCTGGCAACTCGGGTGACCCGAGTCGCCCTGGTCGTGTTGATCGAATACGGCCATGGTGTTGGGCAGACCAATCCCGACCTGTACCAGACGGGATGGCCGAATGAGTTGAGTGTCCGTCTCCTGTTTCGGTACATGGTGGGGTTCGAACCTTGGTTTGTTTGTTTGTTGTTGTTTTACGTCCTAGCAACATTTAAGGTCATATCAGGATGGGTACCGACTTGTGACAGTGCACACTCATGGCGACTTTATAGTGCTGCCCCACTGGAAGACCAGGCCACCAGCACCATGACCTGATATCCCACTCAGTCACATTATCCTGACACTGAGCCAACCAGTCCTTGCCCTATCCTAATAATACCAAGCTCCAGGCTAGGGAGCAACAAGTATCCATTTTTAAATCATTGGTTTGACTCGACCAGGGTTCGAACCCACGACCCGACGATCCACCAACATGGGAGACGGACGCTCTAACTCATTTGGCCATCCCGTCTGGTCTCGAGCCTTGGTCGAGTCAAACCAAGGACTTAACAATTTATACTTGTCGCTTCCTAACTCTAGTCGAGTCAAACCAATGACTTTAAAATTTATAACTGTCGCTTCCTAGCCAGGCGCTCGGTATTGTTAGGATAGGGTGAGGACTGGTTGGTTCAGTGTCAGGATAATGTGACTGGGTGGACTGAGTGGGATATTGGGACATGGTGCTGGCAACCTGGTCTCCCAATGAATAGTCGCCATGAATGCGCACTGTCACAAGTCGGTTCCTGTCCTGATATGACCTTGTAACACCTGGTACTCTCCCAGTTTATTCTCTACTCTTGAGTATTATGTACTTTGCTCTTAGACTGTGCATTCTGTGAACATACTATTTTATGATACCACAGTTTTGAATAAATAGAATTCTACAATACAGGTTTTTGGTAGCTAGTTAGTTCCTCTACAGTTATTATATTAGATGTTCCTTGTCAGTCTGTATAAGTTCATCACACTCAAATTACATTTGGAAATAGTCAAGTATGATAGGCACGCCAATATTTTATTTTTTTAAATACATATTTTGTCAGCGCCGAGGCACTGGTCTTCCAGCCGTTGGAGTGGTTGCATTTCATCTGTACATAGTGGAAGTGGAATGTGTTGCATTGTGTGCAGCACAACCCATTCTGAACATAAAAGAAAGTGGTGGAGCAGCCTATGCTGCATAATGTACATCATAGGTACTCAACATAGTGCAAGGTATATGCATCAAGATAGAGTGTGCAATAATGTACACTAGTGGTTAAATCATATGCTGTGTTTGTATATCAGTTAGATTTGGTTTTAATAACGGTTAGTCTTTAAATAGTGCCATGTTGTGCATGTATACTGGTTTATATTGTGTGCATTGCTGGTTGAAGATGTAGTTATTCAGTGGTGGTAATGGGTCTAAAGTAGGGGGTAGGGGTCCGATCATTGAGTTATTTAGTTGTTTGTAAATGGGAAGGGGGGGGGGGGGGGGTCCAGGGGTTTTTAAATTTTTATTGCCCCCCAAAAATTTTAAAAAGCTGACCCCCCAATCCTTTTGGTTAGGGACA